>CM053587.1:309630277-309649254 GCA_028646515.1 Pseudochirops corinnae | reverse complement strand
CCGCCATCTTGGCTCCGCCCCCCCCCCCCCAAAAATCTTTTAAAGTAGCTTTTGGTTGAAGGGCCCCAGCTTTCATTTCAATGAAAAAGCCAAACTAACCTTGAGCCCACCTCAGTCCCCCAAATCTTAACATCAATATAGCAGAATTCAGGTTATAATGCTCCAAGGCTTCTACCCCTCAAAATAAATGTTCTCAAATTCTGAGTGGGGCCCCCTGACTCTGGGCTGATAACGTCTGTTCAGAACCCTGAATGTGGCTCTTAGTGGTATGTCAGGGCCGTGGGTTGGTAGGCTTAGCACTGAAAATAGAGGTAGGTGAGGCTGAAGACTCTGGGCTCTGGTTGAGCTCCACCAAAACACTTTCCTAGGAAGGGCATCATACATATAGAAAAGGAACTCGATCTTCAAGAGTCTGATTAGGGTTAATCCTTTACTGTGATCATGCAAGCTCTGTATTAGATGGCATGTGATATAGTGAAAACAGTACTAGACCTGAATTCAAATCCTGCCTCTACCACTTAATACCTGTGTTATCTCTGTATTCTAATCTATAAAATGATGGGGCTAGACTGAAAGGTTTCCTTTCAGCTCTAAATCGATGGTTTAACAAAACATTACCTTTGTGGGCTGGTCATGTGCACATTTATAAAATTGGCAGGCAAAATAAATTGTAAGACTAACATCTCCCGTTCTAAGGTTCCTCTCAGCTCTGACATCTATAATTACGATTTTAGTTGAATGGGAGAATATACCCTTCTCTCTCTCTCCCTCTTTTTTTTTGATTTGGGGCCACATTGCTCCCTTAAATTTTATATGTATGTATGTATGTATACTAACAAAACTTCCTTAAAAAAACAAAATTAAATAATTATTTCATAGATGCTAATGGAAAGTGACCTAGAAGTTGGCAATGGAGTCAGGAGACCTGAGGCTTAAGTTCTAGGTCTATGATCCTGGGCAAATCCCTCAACCTCTCAAAGACCCAAGTAACGCAATTATGTTACAAAAAAGTTGATGATATGTCATTATGTACAAAGTTTCTACACTAGGATTTCCCCCATCAATGAAATAATATATTTAGACCTAAAAAAAAAGACTACATAGCATACTAAACTAATTAGTCACCATAGCAGTATTTTCCCTTGGTCTCCATTTGTGACATGCAACTTAACACTGCCCCCAATCCTCCTCCAATAAAGGCTCTATGACACACTTAGCTTTCAGACCTAAGATAAGGCTCTGCGTTGGATCTGTTCTGCTACCTCCTGGATCATTATCCAGTCAGTCTGAGGCCATGAAGTACCATGAGGATCAAAGAGAAGTTATTTAACGTGTATCTTTAAACAAAACAAGCTGCACTGATCCTCTCCAGTCAGTTACCCCTCCAAATAATTCCATGGGAGAACTAAACAGATAGAAAAATCTTTAGTTGACAAAGCAAAGTTACAAAGTACACAAACTCAGATACCCCACCCCCCCATGCCTGTCTCATTCCCCCTGGGGGACATCTCACATCAATTTCAACAGCATCAACCAACCTCAGACATGTTCACTTTTTAAATGGATTCCCAGGAAGCCATCGAACTTTCCCAACGCCCAAAGACAAACTGAGAAGACCAGCCTCACACACACATAAGAGTATGGGTTCAGCAACCAACATGTTACTATTAAACATTCTTCAAAATGTTTAATGTTTCTTACAGGCTTAATGAAAGCCAGTTTTCCTTTTTTGGCCAAATCCTAGATTATAAGATTAAAAAGGTCAGAGATCTGGAGCTAGAAGGGACCTCAAAGGCCATTTATAACCCAGCCTCCTAATTTTACAAATGAGGAAACTGAGGACCAGGGAGGTCAAGTGATATGCCCAAAGTCCCACAAGTTCTGAGATTGCCATTAAAGTCAGGTCTTCTAATTCCACAGACAGAATTCTCTTCCATTAAATTACATCCTGGGAGGTTGTTCCTTCTCTCCTGAGAAAAGTGGTTACTCTGAATACTCTGAATAAATTGACTACTTGGGCTTATGTGACCCAAAACTGGTCCAACACCATGGGAAAGTCTCTTGCTGTGTCTGGGACTCAGTTCCCCTGCCTATAAAAGGGGATGACTAAGGTTTATTCCACCTCTACAATTTAAGACCCACAGCTCATGAGGCTTTGGTGATGTAAGGATCCTCAAAGACTATTCAGCCCGTTTATCTTACTGATGAGAAAAACTCAGGTGCTACCACTAACTTGTTTAACAGAAAAAAAAAACAGCTTAACCCTTCTGGTCCCTCTGTTGCATCAACTGTTGTCCATAAAATGGGGGTAACACAAATGGAAATAATTTTGAAAAGGGGGGTAAAATCCAAGTGTTCCTTTACTATCACAACTACTTAACAGGGCTAAATTGACACTTCTTGCCATTACGAAGGGTAGCCATCTCAAGTTCCAAAAGTTCCAAAAGACTGAAGTAAAGAATGAATGTGGCAATGCTGGACCCAATATTCTTCTCTGGCCCTCCTCCCTCTAATCCCTCAGAAGCACCCTGTAGCCAGACAGGAAGAGGCTGTTTCTCACTGGTTTTGTGCGTCATGTTCAATACTCTTTCCTCCAGATGGATCAAAGTTCACTCAATGGTGAGTCACTCCCTCTCATCTGGCCTCCTGAAAAATGTTCATTTCCATGGACCAGCAGGGCTAATGGGTTCTGCAGCAGGATGCTCACCCACCAGGGAGGCACCAGTAGCTTGCACAGAGCTGTGAGCTGGGGAAGGTCTTTAGGGTGTCCATGCAGGCCCATCTAACTCAAGGAAATGAGCACATCACTGGAGTTAAATGGAGGGAAGGACTCAGCTCTGCACACAGTATCCACAAACAATCCTAAAGGAAGGAATCACTTTGAATCTGCTGTGTCGTCCCCCCCTCCCATTATTCTGTCCCTTGATCTTTCAAGTAAAGTATTACAATGTAATAAACTACAATGTAATTACAATTACAATTATAAAGTATTACAAATACAACAAAAGAGTTGAGGGAATTAAAAAAAAAGCAGAGCTTCTGCGTTCCAAGTCTAAGTGGAAATCCTCTCAGCTGCCTCCAGGGTGGAATCTGGTGAGCTAAACATTAGAAGTGTCTCTCATATCAAAACCAAAAAACTTTCTGAAAGAAATGAACACGTTCTCCCAGAACCATTTAAGAGCACAGGGGCTGAGGTGTCTACATCCCCTGGACGTTAATAATGTTCACAGCAGAAAAGGAGAGGTTCTCTGTCTGGTTTGGCCCATCACAGTACGCATGGAAGTGAGAGGGAATCAGGGTATAGTCTATCACCTGCGTGAAAAAACCACCAGATTAATAGGAACCAGCCTTCTTGACTTTGCTGCTATGTCCCTATGTGACTTCCCTTCTCTAGAGCTGTTTTCCCATCAATAAAATGAGGAGGGAAAGACTAGATGGTATCCAGGTTCCTTTAGATTTAACCCTATACAAAGAACTCTTCCAGATCTGACACTTGGTATAGTAAGGTCCCTCCCACTCCCAGCATTCAGCATTGTTACGGAAAGACCTAGGTTAAAATCCCAGCAGTAATTTTCCATTTGAATGACACTGAACCATAAAAGTCATTAAACTTCTTTGAGACTCGGTTTCCTCACTTGTAGAATAAACATCTTGGAAGCAAAGCCTTCAGCAAACCTTAAAATGCTACAGAAATGGAATTCATCTCCCCAATAGTTAAGTGGTCAAAGAATATAAAGAATTCTCAAAAGAAGTGAAAATGATTAGCAACTACGTGAAAGAATGTTTCAGTTCACAAATAAGAGAAATGCAAATCTAAACACCTAGAATTCACCTCATAACCAACACATTGGCAAAAATAACAAAGAGTGAGAAAAGTCAATATTGGAGGGATGCTAGATATAATGGCACGCTAATACACTGTTGGTGGAGTTGTGAATTGCTGCACCCTATCTGGAAAGCAGCTTACAAAGAGTGGGAGGATTAAAAACACACACATACACACAACACACACAACACACACACATACACACACACGAAAGAAAAGGGAGTTTAATTCATGCCCTTTGACCAAAAGATTCCATTGCTAGGCATATACCCAAGGAAGTCAATGACAAAAAAATTATAGTGGCACTTTTTTTTTTTTACAGTAACAAAGAACTAGAAACAAAGTACATACCCATTTACTGGAGAAAAGATAAATTATGGTGTATGAATATAATGGAATATTACTGTACTGTAAGAAATGGTGAATATGATGACACAGAGAAGCATGGAAAAATTCACATGAACTGATGCAGAGTGAGTGAAACAAGTAGAATCAACAAGACAATACACATAATAAGTGAAAATGGAAAGAACAACAAAACAATTTAAACTGAATACACAACATTATACTCCTTCAGCTTCTTTGCAGAAAAGGCCACAGGTGAGGAATACTATATACAACCTAAGACTTTTCTGTGATATGTTGATTAGTTTTACTGAATTTTTTCCCCTCCCTCTCACCACCCTTATTTTAAAGGACAACTTTCTCGGAGAGGTAAGCAGTGAGAAATGTAGGTAACAATAAGTAAAATAGATAAAATTTAGTTTTTAAAATGGAAGTTATTTTTTTAGTATTCACAAGTTTCTGTCAGAATTATAATTCTATCATTCCACAAGAGCCCAAGTAGCAAGATTCTCACCCTAAAGCTATTTTTAACCACAACCTCTGGAAGACACATTCAGTGACAGTCTAGTCTCTATAAAAAAGGGTAGTTCAGTGTATTTCTTCTCTTCCCCAAGAAGTAGTGAGAGAACTGGCTTTCCCTATTCTGTAAGAGACCCTTTACTGGAGTACACACAAGTACCACCATCTGCAAATGGACTCAAAATTGGATCAGAATGCTCAGAGCAGAAGCAATGGACCTGGGTGATGAGGGTAGGCCCTAGGCTTTGCTAAGATTAGACTAGTAAGAAAGTTTTCTACCTGGGCTTCCCATCTATCCATTCTTTTGTCAAGACAGAACTCAGATCAGAGGATGAGGAAGAGGGAGTAAGGAACCTAAGCTTTAAGCATCATGACTTAAGAACAAATGAGGCACCTGAAACAAGGGAGTGTAGAGTTGCCGTCAGCTGCTTTGATCAGACAACTGTGTCTCCTTCTGCATGTATGCCACAAAGCCACATTCCAGAAAGGACATAGGAAGGATGAAATGCATCTACAGGAAGGCAAAGCAGCACAAGGAGGGGACTAGAAGAGCAAGGACTGAAGGAAGGAATAGGGAAGGTTACCTTGAAAAATTTAGGGGAGCTTATCACTTCCTCCAATTATCTAAAAGACTATCATGGGGGAAGCAGGAGTAAAGTTGTTCAATGCAGCTCGAGGAGACAAACAGGAAGGGGGGAGGGGAATATAGTAAAATAGATTTCAGCTCCATAAAAGCAAAAGCTTTTTAGTATGAGGGGTCTAATGATGCAAGGGGCTTCCTCTGGTGGCCAAGCAGAACCCATGTTTGAGGGATTTGGAAAATGGACATATTTCCAAAGATAATGAGACAGGCTGGGTTGTGAGATTTGTCAGTCTGTAAGCTTTTCTGACCCAGCCCATAGGAACAAAGAGTGTTTGGTCCCTGCAGAATAATTTATTCTCCAGATACTCTCAGTTGAAGCCACACTCTCCTTTGAAAAGCATCAAGAATTCATCCAAATGACATATGCCATCCACACATGCAGTCATCTTGTTTCCCTTCTCTTTCAAAATATTCAGACTCGATTAGTTTTCAGGCTAGTCCTCTAAACAAGCCTGGTGAAAAATCCATTCAATTTCCTCCTCACCTTCTCCACTGACAGCTGACAGACCCAACGTATTCCATCTAAAACTCTCTTAGATGGAGGAGTCAGTGGGGCTCTCTCCCTCAACCAAGTGCCAGGTCTCCCCAACTGCTTTGGGCCCTTGGACCCTCTAATTAGTTAGGAGGATCCCGAGACCCTGAGACATATCTATAGTGCCCCAGAAAAACTAGTTAACTTTTCCTGCAATCCCAGGAGCAAGCCTCCTGGCCTTGTATTATAACCCTATTCAGCAGGGAGGAGTTTGGTCTAAGGTGCTTATTAGATCCCATTCCAAAAAGTAATGTATGAAGAGAAAGAGCATAAGTCTTGGAGTCAGGAGACCTGGGTTCTGCCAGGAGGCTCAAGAGACTGGCTGGGCAACCTTGCGCAAAGCCAATGCCTTCTCAGAGGTTTCCCATCTGTCAAATAAGAACATTGTTTGCAATATGCTGATTCTGGGCAAGAGTCTAAGGAGGTGCCAGGACAGTGTGACATAGTCCCAGTTGGGCTACTGACCCTGTGAAACAACAGGTCAACTCCTTAAACTTCTTGAGTCTCAATCTCCTCATCTGTAAAATGGGGATGAAGTGGACTAGATTATCTCTAAAGTCTGTCTCAACTCTGAATTCTGTGGTCTTTTAGAAGGTCAGTGAAATGCTAATAGATTTCATTTAATTCAAACATTTAAATTTCTAATATATACGAGGTACAGTTCTAGACCCTAAAGATAGACTAAAATAGAATACTCCTTGCCCTCAAGGAAATTACACATTCTACTGTAACAATACAGGTATGAAAGAAAGCAAATGCAAAGTCATGTGAGGAGGAACAACTTGGGGGAGGAGGCCCTGTGAAGTATCAGAGCAGAATCTAATAGGAAGGAAAGGATCATGAAATGAGGGGCAATCCAGGCATCGGGAAGGTACAGAGATGAGAGCCAGAACACTGATCTCAGAAGTGCTATTAGTCCAAATTGGCTTAAATATAGAATGTGTGAAAAGGACTAATACAAAGTCTGGAAAGACAGGCCAGAATTAGATCAGAGAGGGTTTTATAGGTAAGAATGAATAGTTTTCACTTTAATCCTGTAGGTCAGTGGGAGTCACAGAGGGCTTATGACCAGCTGAGTAACATGGTAGGGCCTATTAAGACGATCTGGGCAGCTGTGTGAAAGACAGACTGAAGAAGGGAGACCAATTAAAAAAACATCTCATGACTTACAACTTCCTGAGGGGCACCCTGCCCCTCCTACCACCTAGTCTTCATGCTTCACAATTCAGAAATATATCACAAAGCATCATTACACATGTGCTCTCATTTGATTTTACCAAATGCTGACTGAAAAGGGCAGGGCAAGAAGTCTGTGTGTTATGTGTGCCTGTATGTGCATGCATGCTGGGAGCTGCAAGGCACACTCAACTCAGATTCTGTAGACCTGGAGTACCCTCTGTGGTTCAACACCGATTTCCTCTGCTTCCCCTGTACATTATTCAATAAACATTTATTAAGTGTCTACTGCATACCAGGCACTGTGCTGAGTGCTAGGGATACAAAAAGAGGCAAGTCTCTACCCTCAAGAGTTTACCATCTAAAAGGGGGGGGGACGGGAAGGGACACACAACATATAAACCAGTCTATACAAAGCAGTCTACACACACACACACACACACACACACACACACACACACACCCATAAATAGGAGATAATTAAAAGAGGAAGGCATTGGAATGAAGAGGACCTGGGGCAGACTTCCTGCACAAAGTTAGATCTTAGTTGAACTTAGTGTAGGAAGACTAAAAAGGTAGGAGGAGGTGAGGTTATAAAGGGTTTTAAAGATCAAACAGAAGATTTTGTGTCTATTCCTAGAGGTAACAGGGAACCACTGGAGTTCACTGCGCAGCAGGATGATGTTGGTTGGACCTCTCCTTCAGAAAATCACTTTAGTGATTGAATAGAGAATGGGAGATGCTGGTACAAGGACCATCCAGCATGGCACGCACGAAAGCGCCTGTATTCTATGAGCAAAGCAGAATCGCAGTAGCACAAAAGAAATGTGAGCTACACAAATCTAGACATACTTCCATCCCAAGTGTTCAAATGAACTATTTGTGTCTGACCTGTGGTACAGACTTCCAAGCTCAAATTAGATTGATTGGCCACAGTTGAAAACGCTGTACCTTGACCCCAACATCATGATGCCACGGGTCCCCTCTGAGTACATAGGAAGAGGAACTGGGAAGATGATGTTGCCCTCTCCAGTAATGGTGATGGTGGGGTTAGGGGGGAAGGCTTAAGGGGAAAGATAAGTAGTTCAGTTTTGGACAAGCTGAGTTTAAGATGTCTACAGATCATCCAGTTCAAGACATATGAAAGAGTTAGAGATGTAAGATTGTAGGTCAGCAGAGAGACTGAAGTAGGATAGGCAGATCTGAGAATCATCAGCATAGGGAGGGTAATTAAATCAATGGGAGCTGATGAGATCAACAGGTGAAGTGAAAGAGGGAAGAGAAAGCAGCCCAGGACAGAAAGAACCCTGAGGGATGTCTACAGTTAAAGGGATGATCTGGAGGAGGATCCAACAAAGGAGACAGAGAAGGAGAGGTCAGAGAGGCAGGAGAACCAGGAAAGAGTGGTACCCTAAAAACCTAAAGACACAAGAGTATTAAGGAGAAGGTGATCAACAACATTAAAAGCTATAAAGAGGTCCAGGAGAACAAGGATTGGGATCATTTGCTCCCTTTGTCCTCTCCCCAACAGGCCCGCTGGTTAGACATTATCGAAGATACACCTCCTTGGTTCAAATACAGGCTCGTCTACTAAAACTAGATGTCTTGAGACCTTCCCACTCCGATCTACTCTTCACGTCATCTACTCTTTGCTGCCAAAGCGATGTTCCTAACCATGTCCCTGCCCTACTCGACAAACTCCAGCGCCGCCTCACTGTCCAGGATGAAACAGAATCACTTCTATTTGGCTTCTATTTTTTTCTCTATTTGATTTTTAAAGTCCTTCACAAAATGGCTCCAACTTCTTCAGAGTTCTCTGTTCCTTACACAAAGACATGTCCCATGCGTTGGCACCAGCTATACCTTGTGGCTGGAATACATTCTATCCTGAGCTCTACTCCACAGAATCCCTCACTTTCAAGCAACAGCAGTTCATACAACAGTTTCTATACAATGTCATTCCTGATCTCTCTCTCCATAGGGAAGGGCACTAGGGTCCTTCCAAACTCCCATGTATTTATTTCGTAAATAGTTTGCATATATTTATGTATGTACACATCTTGTCCAAAAGAATGCCCGCTGCCAGAGAACAGGAATCATTTGGTTATTTCTTTGGTTTTGTATCTCTAGTGCCTGGCATGGTTCCTGTTACAGATGCTTACTGATTAAAAGGAGAAATACAGAAACACTGGGGTGAAAAAATCTATGAAGCCACACCTTTCTGATGTAAACCAATACAGAGAATAAGTGGTACCTATTTGGTTTGAATTTTGGTTTCCCTGCCTTGTATTCCACATATTGAGATGGCTGGCATGGGGTTGGGAAGAAATGTATCTAAGTAACTGGATGTTTAGATGTAACTGAACACAATTCACATGGAATAAACCTGATTTTAGTCAGTCAACAAGCATTTATTATTACTACGTCCCAGGTTCTATGCTAAGCTGTGGGTATACAAAGAAAGGTAAAAAAAAAAAAAGTCCCTATTCTCATGGAGCTCACTATTCTAGTGGAGGTGATTTCATGCAAAAAAAAAAAAAAGTGCATTCAAATGTACATGGTATAAATGAAAGCCAAGCAAGGAAGGGGCCTGGAGGAAGGGAAGGAATCTGGAAAGGCTCCTGCAGATGACAAGATTTGAGCTGAAACTTCAAAGAAGGCAGGAGGCAGAGGTGAGGAAGAGGAGCATTCCAAGTCTGAGGAAGAACTAGGGAAAAGTCACAGACCCAGAAGACTGAGTATTGTGTACATGGAGAAGTAAGAAGGCCAGTGACGTAGAAAAGGCAGGTTATGAAGGGCTTTAAAAGCCAGAAGATTGTCTATTTGATCCTGAAGGTAACAGGGAGCACATGGAGTTTGGGCATTTTAGTGAAATACAAGCTCAATAATGATGAATGGGACGTAGCAGACAAGGAAGCTAATGTCTCCTGAGTCCACACTGAGAGAATAAGAGTTCCCAGTCCCCTGTCCAAGCTGGTTTGAATTGTGTTCCATGTTGGGTAGAAAGGCTACTTAAGAAGGACAAACTGGCATGTGCCCAAAGGAAGTGGAATGAGATGGGGAAAGGCTATCTATAAAAACATACCTGAAAAAAAATGACCAGAAGAACTGAAGTCACTTAGGCTAAAGAGAAAAAGGTAGAAAATTAGATGAATTCTGTTTGGCCCCAAAGGGCAGAATTTAGAGAGATCAGTGGATAGATGCTAGAATATATAGACAGATGGTAAATTTCAGTTTAGCATCTGGAAAAATTTGCTAACAGAGTGCTGTACAGAACTGCAAAGGTTATGTCTCAGGAAAGTGACTCATGAAGGCCTAAGTGCTACAAGTGTCCAGAGATAGGATGACTATACCAGGGATGGTATGTCAAGGAATCTTGTTCAGGATCAATCTAGATTAGGTATCCTGAGATACTTTCCAGCTCTGAGATTCAAAGATTCAGAATTATATACCTACAGAGATAAAAAGGGTCTCAGTGGTGACTTTGTCTTGACATAAACCTGAAGAAAAGAATTCCTTCTATAACATAACTTGCCAAGAAGTCATCTAGTCTCTGCTCAGACTTTTTTTTTCAATTTCAATTTTAATTTTATTCTAAACTAATACCAAATAAAATGAGCATTTCCAGGAGAGGACTGTACAGTAAACTCCCCTCTTTCCCTCACACCCTCTAACTATAACATTAAGCTCCTACTAAGTGCCAGGTTTTATGCTAAATACAGGAGATACAAAGAAGACAGTTCCTGCTTGCAATCTAATGGGAAGACAACATGAAAACAACCATGCACAAACAAGCTACACGATAAATGGGAAATTATCAGCAGAGGAAAAGCACTAGAATTAAGAGAGATTTAAAGAGTTTTTCCTGTAGAAGATGGAATTTTAGCTGGGACCTGAGGAGGAGATAGGGAGGGAGATTATTCCATGCATGAGAGACAGAAAGTAAAAATATGCAATCAACAGATGGAATGTTGTGTGAAACGAGCCAGGAGTTTCTAGGCAGCTGGCTGGGAGAGCTTTGGAGATGGCCTTGAGGAGCTTAACCATAAAAGGCTGGAGAAAGGTGGGACAAAAATTGCTGTGGATAAATGGATCAAGTGTTTTTTGAGGCTAAAGAAGACATGAGGCACAAGCATGTAAGTAGGCAGAAGGAAGCAGCCAATAGGAAGGGAGAGATAGCAGGTAAGTGAGAGAGAGGAACTGGTTTGCTAAGGGCTCAAGATAGGGAAGGGAAGAAAGTATAGCTAGTACAGGAGTAGTGACCCAGGGTGAGGTGAATAACAACAGACTGTGCTCAGATCCAGGAATTTCAAAGATCATGAACAAGGAAGTGGTGGCATGCATGGGTATCGGCAAGATCAAGGGTAGGACCATCTTTGTGTGTAGCTGTCCTGCTTATCTGATTCTGTTATTCTCTTTTTTTGAGTGGGGTGGGTGGAATCGAGAGGATGAGGAGTCCTGTCCTCAGCCACTCTCTCCTTACCACTCTCTCCTTACAACTTATGTTCACAATAGATAAAAACAAAAAGAAGACTCTAGTGAAAAAAATTACATAGTCAGACTAATTCCCATACATTGGTAATGACCAAAAATGTTTGAACACTTCTAATTAGGAGAACCCACTGCTTTCTGAGGCAGCCCATTCCACCTCCATACCCTCCCCTGACCCCCACTGCTCCTAGGTCAATCCTCTGGGGCCAAGGAGCACAAGTCCAATCCCTCTGGCTAGGTTACAATCCTTCATATAGTTGAAGGAAGTTTCTTCCACATTGTCTTCTCCAAGGTAAATATTCTCAGCTCATTTGACTGATTCTCAAACGGCATGAACTTAAGGACCAAGTATCTTCTTCTGAAACTGTCCATCTTATCAATATCTTTCCCAAAATGTGGCACCCACACTATAGTCCAGATGTGATTGGATCAGGGCAGAATACGGCAGGACTGTCACTTCCTTATTTCTGGAAGCATGTTCTTGATGCATATACTCTTATGCATCTTATCATGATGTTTCTTGGCTGCCACACTTACCTCTTTCCCCCCAATTTAACTCTGAGAAAGCCAAAATTCCCTTTTGTTCATCCTTAGGTATCCTTCCCCGTTTTGATTCATTCTGAGCTTTAGCACTCTTGACAGTGATTTAAAAGAAACATGCTATGCTTCTGTATTAATATTCCACTACTGGCCTTGCTTCCACTTTCTGTATATATTTTTTATTTTTTAAAATCCAGATTGTTCAGTGAGTTCTTTTGGGTATCTACTTGTTTCTTTAGGGATCTCCTACTTCTGTTCCTCATAGGAATTTTCTCCTCTTTGTAATTTCAGGATTTCATTCTTGAATGCTTCCCATCCACTTGAGCTTCAGGCCTGGATATGCAGGAGATGCCTTCATTACCTGTCTCCCACAACTGCCCTTCCAAATATTCCTATTTCTATCAAGGTACCACTATCATTCTAACTTCCCAGATTGGCAACTTCATAATTATCCTGGATTCCTCACTTATTGCTAATCCAGTTTCTACTTACACATCTTACATCCAACCTTTTCTCTCTATTCACATAGCTACTGTCCTAGTTCAGACCCTAATCACCTCCCACCTAGATTACTGTAATTGGCCTCCCTGCTTCAAGTCTCTATGCTCCATTCTGAACAATGCTGCCAAAATATTTTTCTTAAATGCCAAACTTACCATGTGATCCCCCTACTCAACCAACTCCAAACTCTAGAATCAAAAAGACACTCCTGTTTAGTGTTTAACGTCCTAATCAACCTGGTTCTAACATCTCTTTCCAACATCACCGGACATTACTTCCTCTCGCACACTGTTGTGATCTACCAACACGGCCTTTTTTTCCCCACACCCAACACTCCATCTCCCATCTCCATGCCTTTGCTTCAGTCATCTAATATGCTTGGAATGCAATTCTTCCTTACCTGTGCTTCGTATAATTCCTTTCTTTTTTAAAAATTTATTTTTAGATTTCAACCTACACTTACATAAGTTTTAAATTTTCTCTCCCTCCCTCCCTAAGATGGCATGTAATCTGATATGGGCTCTTCACATACATTCCTATTATACACATTTTCACATTAGTCATGTTGCATAGAAGAATCATAACAAATGGGAGAAGCCATGAGAAAGAAAAAAAAGCAAAACAAAAATAAAACAAACAAACAAAAAGAACACCAGTCTGCTTCTCTCTGCACTCCAACTCCATAGCTCTTTCTCTGGATATAGATAGCATTTTCCATCATGAGTCCTTTTGCATTGTTTAGGTCCTTGCATTGCTGAGAAGGGATAAATTTATCAAAATCAGTCATCACACACTATTGCTGCGAACAATGTTGTCCTGGTTCTTCTCACTTCACTCAGCATCAGTTCATATATGTCTTTCCAGGATTTTCTGAAGTCCACCTGTTCATCATTTCTTATAGCACAATAGTATTTCATTGCATTCATATACCACAACTTGGTCAGCCATTCCTCAATTGATGGGCATCCCCTCAATTTTCAGTTCTTGGCCACCACAAAAAGAGCTGCTATATTTTTGTACTTGTGGGTCCTTTCCCCATTTTATGATCTCTTTGGGCTACAGCCGTAGAAGTGGTATTGCTGGGTCAAAGGGTATGCACATTTTTATAACCCTTTGGGTATAGTTTCAAATTGCTCTCCAGAATGGTTGGATCAGCTCACGGCTCCACCAACAATGAATCAGTGTTCCAACTTGACTGTGCAAAGAAAAATGAACCAAAGCACAGACTTGCAAGTCATGGTCTATATGAGAAGAAAAAGACATCAAGAAAGCAGTGAAAGGAACGCAAGAACAGAATGAAGAAAGTCAGGGGTACTGCAAAGGCAAATGTCAGTGCTGGCAAAAAGAAGGAATAAAAGGCACTATGGATTATGTTTATCTGTGAAGATAATTTTTCACCAGACCATAAATAAACTATGTAAAACTTCAAAAATAAAAAATGAGGCCTTTATCAGAGGTATTAGTTGTAAAAATTCTTTCCCTGCTTTCTGCTTCCCACCTAATCTTGGCTTCATTCGCTTTGTTTGTGCAGAAACTTTTCAATTTAATGTAATCAAAATGATCTATTTTGCATTTCATAATGTTCTCTATCTCTGGTCATAAATCCTTCCATTCTCCATAAATCTGACAGATAAGCTATTCCTTGCTCCCCTCATTTGTTTGCAGGATCAGCCTTTATACCTAAATTGTGTACCCATTTGGACTTTATTTTAGTATACACTGTCAGATGTTCGTCTATGCCCAGTTTCTGCCATACTATTTTCCAGTTTTCCCGGCAGTTTTTGTGAAAGAGTGAGTTCTTATCCCAGAAGCTGGGTCTCTGGTTTTATCAAACAGTAGATTTTTATAATCACTGACTACTGTGTCTTGTGTACTTAACCTATTCCACTGATCTACCCCTCTATTTCTTAGCCAGCACCAAGTAGTTTTGATGATTGCTGCTTTGTAATATAATTTAAGATCTGGTATGGCTAGGCTGCCTTCCCTAGGATTTCTTTTCCTTAATTCCCTTTGATATTCTAGGCCTTTTGTTTTTCCAGATGAATTCTGATATTTTTTTCTAGCCCTATAAAATAATTCTTTGGTAGTCTGATTGGTATGCACTGAATAAGTGAATTAATTTAGTTAGAATTGTCATTTTTATTATATTAGTTCAGCCTACCGACAAGCAACTGATGTTTTTCCAATTATTTAGATCTGACTTGATTTGTGTGAAAAGTGTTTTGTAACTGTGTTCATATAGTTCCTGTGTTTGTTTTGGCAGGTAGACTCCCAAATATTTTATAATGTCTACACTACAGGAACTTAAAATGGAATTTCTCTTTCCATCTCTTGCTGTTGGGTTTTGTTAGTAATATATGGAAATTTCAATGATTTATGTGGGTTTGTTTTAATATCCTACAACTTTGCTAAAGCTGTTTATTATTTCAAGCAATTTTTTACTTGATTCTCTAAGTATATCATTGTATCATCTGCAAAGAGTGTTAACTCAATTTCTTTGCCTATTCTAATTCCTTCAATTTCTTTTTCTTCTTTTATTGCTAAAGCTAACATCTCTAGCACCATAATGAATAACAGTAGTGATAATGGACATCCTTGTTTCACCTCCAATCCTACTGGAAAAGCATCTAGCTTATCCCCATTACATATAATACTTGCTGAAGGTTTTAGGTAGATACTACTTATCATTTTAAGGAAGGTTCCATTTATTCCTATGTTCTCTAGCGTTTTTAATAGGAATGAGTGTTGTATTTTGTCAAAAGCTTTTTCTGCATTTATTGAGATAATCATATGGTTTCTCTTAGGTTTGTTGTTCATAAGATCAATTACGCTGATAGTTTTCCTAATATTGAACCAGCCCTGCATTCCTGGTATAAATCTTACGTGATCAAAGTGTATTATTCTTGTGATAGGTTGCTATAATCTTTTTGCTAATATTTTATTTAAAATTTTTATATCTATATTCATTAAGGAAATTGGTCTATAATTTTCTTTTTCTGTTTTGGCTCTTCCTAGTTTAGGTATCACTACTATATTTGTATCATCAAAAGAATTTGGTAGGACTGGAATTAATTGTTCTTTAAATGTTTGATAGGATTCACTTATAAATCCATCTGGCTCTGGAGATTTTTTCTTAGCGAGAGTTCACTGATGGCTTGTTCAATTTCTTTTTCTGAGATGGGGTTAAGTATTTTACTTCCCTTTCTTTCAATATGTAGCTCAAGGACCATCTTACAAATGAAGCCTTTCCTGATTCTCCCAATTGCTGGCGCTCCCCCCACCACTTCCTTGTATGTAACTACTATGTATATTTTTTACTTCACTATAGATATGGTACCTGTATACTTTTTATCTTCCCCATTAGTAAGCTCCTTGCAAGCAGGGATTGCTGTATTCTTTATGCTGGGTCCCCTAGCACAATGTTAACATGAAGTAGGTCCTTAATATTTGTTGACTAATGAACTGATTCCTGAGTTAACTTCCCCTAATGATTTTTAGTTCTCAGGATCTTTTTTTCTATACCCTCTCCCAGAATCTAGAGTGTATGTCAGACTATGCCCAGCTTCCCTCTCCAGCTCGATCACAAATTCTAACAGGGAAGGCTCACGTGCCACTAAGGCTCCCATTCTATCTGCTCTACCAATCAGTTTCTTACCTGTTGATGAAAATTTCCTTTTGTTACGTGAGATTATCATTAAGGACAGTCAAGAAATTATCAGCTGCTCTGCTTTTAGCAGAGAGCATTCGGGCTGATTTTCAGACAACTGAAATCTTGTGCTATTATTATATCATGCCTCGGTGTCAGACATATAACTCAAGTCTTCAAACTTCTCATCTGCTTCCTTTTTCTATCTAGGTAGTCTGTAGTACAGTCCAATAGCATAATTGCTCTCATTTTCTACCAGAAAGCACTCCACCTCTGGTTCCTGGATTCCAGCTCACAAAAGTATCTTCGTAAGAGGCAAGGCTACTTGAACCCACTTTTACCTATCCTGTTTCTTCTGAAGGTATAGCATTCCAGAGTCATGTTCCAGTCATAGGTCTTTTACCCCATTAAGTCTCAGTGATACCTTGGAGGTCAAATTTGTGTCCTTGCATTCACATGATTACTTAAAAAAAAATAGGTGACTTCTTCCCCCTCCAGCTGACCACTATCCCTTGCCATTACTCACAGAAGTGACTTTCAAAGGTTCAAAATGAATGACAACAGCTCGCATTTCTGTATCACCTTACACTTTACAAGCGTATACAACAGCTCTAAGTAGCTTTTTGTTGGCAAGTCACTTCCCCACAGTTTCCCCATCTCTACAACGGGACTAACATTGTTCTCACCTACAAGGACTGTTGCAAAGAAAATATCTTTCTGTGATCCCCTGTTGCTGAAGACCTTCCCCCCAAAGACTTCACAGAGCATTTTGCTTTGTAACTCTTTACTGTCATATCATGTAGTAGAGTTATATAAGTTTGTATCTTATCCCCTTACCAGAATTAATCTCCACTGGGAGACAAGCCAGGTCTTACTGAAGCTCTAGCATAGAGACTGCACTCTGCACCATGAAGAAACTTAATGTCATATTATGTTTGTAAACAAGATCAGCTAACACAGAAATGGGGGCTTATACTTCAGACTGAGCTCCTTGAGAAGAGAGACTGTCTTTTGTCTTTCTTGGTGTCTATCTCCAGCACTTAGCACTTAGTGACAGTAGTAAACATTAACAAATGTTTACCAACTATCACTGTTATTATGTTCATGACATTCCTACTTTTGCAACACTAAGGGGTTTACAAAGGGTCTTTCTCAAAACGAATCTGGCAGGTAGTACAAGCATTTATTTATCCTCATTTTGATGAATAGGAGGTTCAGAGTAGAAATGACTTGCCCAAAGTCACATAACTGGGAAGTAGCATTTTGAAGCTTCATCTCCTGGTTCCAAGTCTGGTTCTCTTTCCACTATGCCATGTTGCCTTTCTGATCATGAAGAGAACAGACAGGTTGCTACAATGGTCCCTCTTCACAGCCTGTGTAAGACAGTAGCTCCAGACATACCAAAAGCACAGAAATCAGGGCAAGTTTAAGAGACAATTGGCTCTTAGATTACTCTAAGTAAAAGGAAGGAGTCAAGAGGCCACTAGTTTTAAGAACTTAACATTTAGGCTCAAGTCCTTAGTGACAGTGGTCTCCAGAACCCTGTTCAGACATAATGGTTATAAGGATTTCCATCAGGAGAAAACGTATACAGCTAGACCAATAATCTGACTACCAACAGGCCAATGAACTCACAGGATATTATCCCCTGATGATAAGGGAAGATAGTTTAGGGACAGAGACAAATAAGGCAGAATACAAGTTGTGGGCAATACACTAGACCAATGCCTTGGGCAGCTTTGCCAATCAACTAGTGGCAAGGGTAGCAGCACACAAAGGGAGTACTGTTTTATTTTTTAACTTTTATTTATTTTAGTTTATACCATTCATTTCCATGAGATTTTGAGTTACAAATTTTCTCCCCATCTTTCCCCTACCCACCACCCCAAAACAGCCCTCCCATTATATAACCCCTCCCCGAATCTATTCTCTCCTATGTCCTCCCCCATTGCCCCTCTGACTTTCTGGTAGGGCAGGATGGATCTCCCTACCATACTACCTGTGCATCTTAAGTCGCAGTTGGATGTAATTAATAATAATAATAATTATTATTGTGTGTGTATATATGTGTGTGTGTCTGTGTGTGTATATCTGTTTTTAACATTTGATTATAGAACTTTAAATTCTAGATTCTTTCTCTTCTTCCCTTGTCACCCACCCCCACTGGAAGGACAAGCAATCAAATACAGGCTGAACATGTGTAATTATGCAGACCCTCTCCACAGTGGGGACACTGTGAGACACTGATTACATGTCCGTTCTACCTCTCCCGTCTCCCCCTCCCCTGTTCCACTCTCTACCCTGTCCCTGTCCCTCTACAGAAGTGGGCACTTTCATCAACCCTCCCCACCCCCGCCTTCCCCTCCATCATCCCACCTCTCATCCCCATTCCTCCTACTCTTTTGTGTAGCAAGATACCCAGTTTAGAGTTTATGTCATTCCTTCCCTAAGCCAAGTTAAGTGAGAGTAAGGTTGATTCTTTCCCTTTGGCCGTCCTGTCCTCCCCCTCTATTGTAACAATTATCTTTTGCCTCTTCCATGAGATGCTCAACCTCATTCTGTCTCTCCTTGTCTCCTCTCAATCTAATCCTCTCTCACCTCAGGATTTCACCTTTTAGAATATTGTCCCTTCCTATTCAATTGATCTTATGCCCTCTATGGATTCATATATACACATACTCAGATATGTGCTTCTATGCATATATAAACCCTCTTATATAGATATATGTGTATGTATATGTATATATACATTTGTATT
>CM053587.1:309613798-309629777 GCA_028646515.1 Pseudochirops corinnae | reverse complement strand
ACTAGCTTTGTCCACCTAAATACTTATAAGATTCCTGCTTCCTTAGGCCTGTGTTACTTGGACTTTTCCACTTGGCCAGTCTCCTTGCAGCCACATTTCCCCTCACGTTCCTCTTAGCTTGTTCATTTTTCCTGACTCTAGGATCTTCTATACTATCTGGATTAGGGTGTCCATGACTTGTCTTCAAACTAACTTGACATGGTCATGACCTCACTGCCTTCTCTGACCTCTTTTGGAGCCTGAATTTCTGACCTGGCTTGTCCTGTTGCTCTTTCCTGTTGTGATTTGGCATAACATCACCTAACAACACATAAATGTAATTGGTACTGGCCTGTTTTGAATCTACTTGTGCCCATGGAAAACTGGAAACCAAATTCTCTCTGGAAACACTTCTGGTGTAATAAAAGCATTCCAACGTGTTTGTCTTCTGTTTGCTCCTTTTTACTGTAGGCCTCATTTGGATACAGAAGTCAGTTGCCTAGCAGTGTCCTTCTGCAGTTTAGTCTGTGTCTAATGTCTGGCAGCGCTGTAATTGGTCAAGCCTTTGGGAGGCATGGATAACCTGATGTCACAAAAGGGAGTTTACATCTAAATAGGCTTAAGTAGTGGATGAAATTTCAGGAATGGGGAGAAAATATCTTCTTTGGTAATTAAAGTAGTCAGTCTGAAAGGCACAGGATAACTTGATTAACTTGTTAAACTCAGAAATGAAATGAATTTGTCTTTTGAATATGTAGATGTTATTGAAAGGGGCATGTTGGGAGGGAAAATAGGTTTCTCCAATTTCAGGAAGATGGAAAATGTTTCAGGAAGTGCCAAATGTTGTCATAATACTTTTATATCTATCTACTATTAAACAGTTTATAGACTGTTTTCAAATACATCTCAATTTGATTCTCTGCTAAGCCTGACAGGTAAAACAACTGATGTCCCTGGTCACACAGGTTTGATGACATTTAGGATATTTTGATATCTGGAAGGCACATCGAATAACAGATTTAAGAAACAGAAAAGACCTTAGTGAACTCTTATAGTCCAGTTGAGAAAACCAAGACCCAGAGAGATGAAGAGACTTGGTTTAGTCTCACAGGTAGCCAAAGTCTGAGCTTGAGATTCAAAGCTAGGCCCTCTTGCAGCAAATCTAGTGTTCTTCAACTGCATGGGGCCGCCATGAAAAGAAAAGGTTTTCTCTGGCAGCTTCTTATTCCAAGTGGTAGGCCAGAATGTGGCACTCTAGAAAAACATTTAACCTAATACAGTTTTGGGTATTTATACCCAACATGGCCTGTTCTTCTGTGGATGGAGAAGAATTCAATAGAATGTGAGCCCCTTGAGTCCATGGACAGTTTTATTTTTTTCTTTGTATCTAAAGTTGTATGGCACATAATAGGTGCTTAATAAATGCTTTTGAATTGAGGATAGTTGGGGGAAGTGTGGCAGGATGAGGGAAGAAGGAGGGAGAGCATTTCATTAATGTCAGCCAGAAAGGGTCTCTAACTCTAGCCCAATTCTTCTTCCTTTGCCTTTTGTCGTACATTGCCGAGTGATTGTTTTTTGTCTTTCTTCTGATAAAATGTGTCATTGTGTCATGAAGGGAGTGACCCTGGCCTTGAGCCTTTGGTCCCTTCTAGCTGGTAGATCTAGAGCCCTTTGAAAAGTCTATGACACTTTCTACCAAACTAGAAAGATTTTGAGTACAGCCCCAATGATGAGTTGTTTGCTTGTTATCCAAGACCCATCTTAGCTTTGTGCAAAGATGGGCTTATCACCAGAGGGTTGGCTGCCAGGTGGTGGGGTTTTTTGGCCATAGGAAGACACACAGATTGTTTTCTAAGGCAAAGAGGACATTCTGGTCTGTGTCAGTAGGAGGAAGAAATTAAATTGTGTATCCTTCAAGCATCTCACATGAGAAGTGGCAGTTTTAGACTGAATTGGACACTTAGGAGGACTTTTTATTGTTAGCAGACCCAGAAAGTTCTGGGTGTCCCAAGGCCCATGTTTCTTTTCTTTCACTCTTCTCTGGAGCATTGTCCAGGGTTGGCTCTTGGGAAGAGGTCAGAAATAGGAAAGTCCTGTGGTTTAGGAGTTACTTTGCCTTTCTTCAGTTCTTACCTGGCAGGGTAGTGGCATGTGGGGGGATGGATTGGGGGGGGGGGTGAGGAACTTTGTAATCAAAACTCATGCTCTGTGAGAACCAAATTAGAGACTGTTGCAGGGAGTCCCTAAAGTAGCAGTGTCCTCGGAGCTTGTAGTTTGCGCTGTGTGCTCTTAGGGCTCTCAGTTCAGATGACATGCACGACCTAACAAAGCTTTTCTTTGCCCTGGGTTCCAGAGGGAATACTGAATGGTTGGTGTGTAATTTTGATTACACAAGATCCAGGGGTTTATTTAGTTGGACTAGAGGAATGGCTGATTTTGCAGCATTATGTCATCCTGCCCTAGCCCAGCACATTCTACATTCTCCTCAAGCATGAACTCCATGGTCCTGAATTTTTTCATAGAACAATAAAACCTCAGATTTAGAAGGACCCACGAGACCATCTCTCTCTCCCTCTCCTTCTCTTTCTCCCTCTCTCTCTCTCTCTCTCTCTGTCTCTGTCTCTCTCTCACTCTCTCTCTGTCTCTCTCTCTCTCTCTCTATTTCTCTCTCTCTTTCTCCAGGTTCTGTGCTAGGTGCTGGTCATTAGTTCAGTCCCCTATACTGCATACTCAACAAGTGGTCATCCAGTCCCTGCTTGAAGGTCTTAAAGGTAATGCAGCCTCTTTCAGTTTTGAACAGTCTTTCTTTTTAGATGGTACTTTCTTAAATTGAGCTAAAATCTTCTTCTCTCCCACTCCAACTCTTGTTTCTAGTTCTCCCTTCTAAGACTGAAGCAGGATAGATCCAATCTCTGTTATCCCCAACAATCCTTCAGATGTGTGAAGACCCTGGCCATATCCCCAATAAATTTTCTCTCTACTGAGCCCACATCCGTTTCCTTGAACTGACCTTCCACTTCCCTTACCATCCTAGTATTCTCCTCAGGACATTCTACAGCTTGTCATTACTTTTCCTAAAAGGTGGCACCTAGAACTGGGCATAGTATTGCAGATGGTGAATGACCAGGGCAAAGAATTATTATTATTATTGGAGGGGGGAAGGCAAGGTAATTGAGGTTAAGTGACTTTCCCAAAGTCACACAGCTAGTAAGTGTGTCAAGTGTTTGAGCTGTATTTGAACGTAGGTCTTCCTGACTCCAGAGCCAGTGTTCTTTTCACTGTCCCACCTAGCTGCCCCTTCGGGCAAAGAATTATTAAAGGAACTCTCATTTTGTTTATCTTGGACACTCTTTACTTTATCAATGTAGCCTAGGTATTTGAGGCCATGGCCCCATCTTGATTCAGGCTTAACAGTGCTCATTCTGACCTCTGCTACCTCATGCTGACCATCCTGTGCATGATACACAGAAATTTAGTAGGTAGGAGGAAGGCTTGACAGCATTCTTCCTTCAGATTAATACATATGGTGTTCTTCAAGTCTTAAACCTTAAGCATGAATTGCTGTTCCTTTTGTTATTATCATCACCCTCATTGTTAATGTTATTGCAAGTTTGAGGGTTATGTGTTGCTGGCCCGGATAGCAGGACTGGCAGAGCTGCATGGTGTCATGGAATTTGGAGACAGAGGAGCTTCCCACAACCTATATTACTCTGTTCCTTTCCCCTGTGTGTCTTTAGGCATTTAGCTCACATCTTTAGGCTGAAGCCTTTTGTGCCGCATGGGTGGTTGGATAATTTCTCAGTCTTAGGATCCTGATAATCATAGGCACTTGATAATTTCTGAAGTGGGTTCTTTTTTTTATTTGATCCTCACACAGACCCTATAAAGTAGATAGGATGTGTGTTATCCCCATTGTGAAGATGAGGAAGCTGAGACTCAAAAGTAGTTCAGAAATTGCCCCCAGATGTGGAATTAGTCATTAGAAATACTGCATCCAGCCTTTGGTCTTCAGACTCCAGACAGATTTTCAGTCAGAGAGGCAACACTGTGTAATGTCAAGTACATTGAATTAGAAATCAGAATAACTGGGTTCTGGTTCTTGTTGATGTACTAATTTGTTTTGTAACCTTGAATAATCATTATACTCAATACCTTTTAGGTCTGGACTAGATAATCTCCCTCATCCCTTCCAGCTTTAACATTTTCTGATCTTTACTGTTCCTCTGGCCCATAGAACCCAGCATCCAGAGTGTTTGGAGCTGGGAAATACTAACCTGTAGCTGCTTATTGAAGGAAAAGACCTGACTTTGGGGAAACAAACTGCCTTTTTCACTGGGGTAGCTACTGGTGAGACTAGTCTTTGAGGAGCCTGTGGAAGGAGAAAGCCTCCTGAAGATATTTTTTCTTTGCCAACTTAGTTCCTATTATTGAAAAAAAAAAACCTTTAACATAGTCTTTATTTTAGATTAAGGTTTAGTGTACAGATAGAAGGAGATGATAGTTCCTCTGTTCTCTGTCCTGGTGAGGCCACATCCAGTAGGAGCAGGGATTTAGAACTGGAAGGGACCTTAGAAGTTATCTAATTTTCTCCCCTCTCCCCAATTTTCCAGTGGGGAAACTGAGGCCTAGAAATTGTGATTTGTCCAAGGTCACTGAGGTGGTGTGGCAGAAGTTTCTACAGACAGTGGCTTGGGGCTTCAAGTTCTATGTCGGTTTTTTTTTAAAAAAAAAAAAAAAAGGAAAAATTACTTAATTCAGTCATGATCTTTGTCTTTAGGAATATTTGTAAGGGATGAAGGGATTCCTCTTTAATTATGGGTTGGATTAGATGACCTCTGGGATCTCTCTTCCAGCTCTGAGACTGTGTGAGCCTTACCACCCCCAGATGCTCGTTTTATGGTAGTGTTGCCAGCTCCAGAGCTTTCATCTTCTCTGGTGTGTTTTTCAAACCCTTTTGAGGATGTAGTTTGCCCTTTGGTAAAGCAAGCAGAATGTACCTACATTATGAGTGGGGCTGTAATTAAAATAATAGCTGCCTCCTTATAACACCTTTCATCTGAGAATCTTGAGGTACTTTCCAAACACTCTTTGTTGGCTATCATTATAATGCCCATTTTCCAGATGAGGAATCTGAGGCCCTGAGAAGGTAGAATTGAGATATCTTTGCTGCCTGTAAAAATTGAACAAATATTTCTTAAATGTTTCTTGTGTGCCAGGAGAGATAAAGACTAATATGAAAAGTCCTTGGTCTCAAGGAACTTCTATTCTTTGTGGTCACTTCTGCTTTAGATTATGTTCTGAATGGAATGAATGAAATCTAGTGGCCCATGGGAAACAATAGAATGATTTTACTGGTAAGGGAGGAATGAGGAAAGCAAGGACCTTAGAAGGTCCGAGGTCCCTTTTCTCCCACTCCCCTGGGTGCTAATTAAGGTGAGAAGGGCCCCAATGGCTTTTCTAATTCCCATAGATTATTTTATAGATTTTAAAGCTAGAAAGGGACTATTCCAGCCTTTTCATTTTACAGATGAGGAAACTGAGGCCCAGAGGAGGGGAAATGACTTACCCAAGGTCACACAGGAAGTGGCACAGACAAAATTCAAATCCAAGTCCTCTTCCTCTAAATCCACTTCTCTTTCCTAGACATGTCAGTGCCTCTAGCATGAAAAAAGCACGTTGGAAACCATCCAGCTTTTTTGAAATCCACCCTTGTCTAATGTATTGAGTGATGTCAGCTCCAGGAACTGTGACATCACTGAATGGAGCAGGTCAAAAGAGAAGTAGATTCCTGGGTCCATCAAAGGGGACCAGGTCATTGGCCTTGACAAGATGGGAAATGCCTAAAAGAACATGACAGGTAACTAGGCCTTTGACAAAAACTTGTGACAGAACTTGCAAGACTATAACTGGGATGCACAGCTAAAATGTAAACCATGCCAACTCTATTGGGGACCAAGTGTCCAGTCTTAACACAAAAATATTCACTGATCAAACCACCCTCATAAAAATGCTGGTTGGGCTCTAGAGAACACACCCTCACAGTAGCCCTGGGTCTTTGAACATAGTGTTTTGGGGGTCAGTTAGGAGCAGCAGCAATACTGTAATGAAAGCACTGACCTGGAAGTCAGGAGACATGGATTCTTGTTCTAGATCTTCAGTTATCTTATTGTGTGGCCTCTTGAGGAAGGCCCTCCCCTGTCTGGCTTTTTTTCCCCATTGCCATCTGAAAAAACAAGGTAGATCTATTAGATGAACTCTGAGGAATCATTCTAATACTGACCTCTAATTCCATGATTGGTTCAGTTGGTGATCCTCATGGTCCTGGTCACAGAGTCATTCTCATCCTGCCTCATAACTTTGTCCACAGCCGCAGATGGCACCCATGTCAAGCTGGACTTGCCCTGGAGAATGAGGGAATGTTAATAACTCAGCTTAGCACATTCTTGCTGCTAGGAAACAATGTAAAACAGATAGGTCTGAGCCTCAGTTTCCACACCTGTAAGAGGAGAGAATTGGAATAGATGATCTCTCAGATCCTTTCCAGCAGTAAGAATATCCTCTTTGAATAAGAAGTATAGTGCGTACTTTGTAATTAGTTTTATTATGGATTTTTGAGGACCCCCATCTGGGGAATCAGAGTAGAGATGTGTTTGCTGAGACAGCAGGTTAGTTTGCATGAATACCCTTTTGTCTAAATACCATTTACTCGGTGACTGATCACTTTTCCTGAGTCCCACCCTGCAGAGATGCACCATAGCTTGAGTCACATTGGAGGTTTGCATTCATTCTAAATTCTAATGACTGCTGAACTGAAGTGGATTTCACCATTTGAAATGGGCACTTGGGAGCTCTGGAAGAGTTCCTAGAAGTCAGTCTTAAACTGTTTACTTGGCCCTTAGATTCAATTTTTCTTTAATTTTAGAAACTCTATATGTTTGGACTCTTCCTATCCCTCTACACTTCTAGTACAGAATTATTTTTAGTTTGATTATTGAGGCTTGTGCTTCTGCTGAAATTTCCATCATGGCATTTCTTATATCTTTGTGTTTTACGGTGTATATTTTCCAGGCAGGTGTGACTGAGACAATAAGAGATGCAAGCAGATAATTGATTGGCAGTTACTAATAATGCGTTAGGAAATCTGGTAAAAAAGAAAAGGTAGGGAAGAGGAAGAAATGGGGAGATAAGAAAGACTTCGGAAAACTTCACTTCCCTTGTAACAGCACAGTATGGATGGCATCCGTAGCTGGAGCTCTTCTGGTCTAAAATCTTACTGAAGACACACCATGGTTTCGGTTTGTCCATTAGCTCCTTGTGGAGCTAATGGATAATTATTTGGAAATAATTCATTTGAAAAGGAGGCGGCATAAATGAAGTGCAAAGAACCCAGGTCTTAGAGTCAGGAAACTTGGGTCCAGATCCCTGCTCTCTGCTAAGTTGCTAGTAGTATAATCAAACCTTCCTGGGCCTCAGAAGTTGCCTCATATGAAAGTGAGAAGATTGGATCAGATGAACTCTGAGAGCCCCTTTGCCTCTAATACAGCTAGGTGGTAAAGTGCTGGACTTGGAGCCAGAAGACCCAAGTTCAAATCCTGCCTCACACACTTACTGTTGGTAAGTTGGTAAGTCACCTAACCTTTCCTCATAATAATTTAAGTATCTATGTTACAGGACTGTTGTGAGGGTCAAATGAGATAACATAATGTGCTTTGGAAAACCCTTAAAGCTTTCTACATAAATATTTGTCCAGTCGTTTTCAATCATGTCAGACTCATCGTGACTCCTTTTGGGGATTTTCTTGACAGAGATGCAGGACTAGTTTGCCTTTTCCTTCTTCAGCTCATTTTATAGGTGAGGAAACTGAGGTAAATGGGGTTAAGTGACTTGCCCAGGGTCTCACAGCTAGTATATATGCACACACACACACATGCATATATACATACATATATATATATATATATATATACACACACACACACACACACATATATATAAATATATATATGTATATGATACTATTTTTGGTAATAATAATAAAAGATTTTCTGTGATGGATTCCCTGAGGAAAAAAAGGTAATTTAATTAATTTCAGCAGCAGTTTGCTCTATTAGGTGACAAGAATTTTTGTGGCATAAATTACTTGTTCTCTACAAAATAGAGTAAATGTTTACCTTTCCATTGGGAGAATTACAGTAAAATTTGTCAACTGGTATGGCTTAATCCTGGTTTACAGAAGGTTTTGTATACAGTAGATGATAAGATCTCATTTATTCATTTAGAGGTTGTAGAGTGGCATCTCTTAGGGATAAGAGCATGCCCAGTGGAGCTTGTTGGCATGGTTTGGTTGTGTCCACCATGGGAGAAGTATTCATCTCCTGGAGTCCTCTTTTTAGCTTAGCCCTGTCCAGCCTCTTCACTCGGTGAGCCTAAGACTTTGTTCTTTCTAACTCCCTCAACTTTTGCTCTTTTTACTTCTTCTATCCAGAAAAACATGCCCGTTACCTTGCAGAAATGCCTCTGTCTCTTAAATTTGCTGTCCTCCATATTTTCTGGCTCCAGAAACCTTACATTGTACCTTCCCATTCTTCAAGACAGCAGTATTGTTTCCCTCCTTTGAACTCTTCATTCACTTCATTGGTCCTTTGGTGATCTTCTTAGGTGACCCTTTCATTCCTGGGTTTGACCTTCTTCGCAAAGTCAGAAGACTCTGACTTCCTTTCCCTCCATGTGACTCACCTGCTCAAAAACTTGCTATCACTCCTCATGACCTACAGGATAAAATCCACAGTCCTCGTCTTGGCGTTCAAAGCCCTGTACACTTTGGTTTCAGCCTACCTTTTTTTAGTTTTAATTCACATTCAGTCCCTTTACAACACTGCATGTTTAGCCAAATTGAACTATTTGTTCCCTGAACTCAGCATTCTGTCTCTTGCCTAGAGGCTTTTGGGCAGGCCAGCCTTCATGCCTGGAATGTATTACTTCCTCCTCATCCTTACCTGTTAAAATTCTCCTCTTCAAGATTTTGTTCGGATTCAATATTTTTTAATTGAGGTTTTCCTTTTTTGATTTTAGCATTTATTTTCTCCTCACCTGTCTCTACCCCCCAGTCATTGATAGGGAAGGGGAGAAAGAAAAATTAAAACCTTGTAACAAGCCTGCATAATCAAACAAAACAAATTCCCACATTGGCCATGTCTAACACTGACTCAGTAGATTCTAAGCTCCTTTAGGGCAAGAAGCAATTTTCATTTTTGTATCCCCAGTGCCTTGTATATAATAGATGCCTAATGTTGAATTGTTAGTCCTTTCAACAGATGGTTAGTGTCTGTTATACAAAAGAGCCCACATACTTTTGTAGACACACACACACACACACAGCCTAGGGCATGGTAGCTTGCACAAAGACAACATAGTATTTGTTGATTAATTAGTTCTAAGCTGTCTTGACATTAATTTGGCTTTGAACATGAAATAAAGGCAGGTTTGAGCGTCTGGTCTGAAGTGCAAAGGGATTTTGGTGATTAGGACCATCAGTTTGTTCTCTGACAAAGGATTGGTTACCACATCACAGAATGAAGATGGGAGACTTTACTGGGCCTTCGTTTCAACAAGAGAGTTAAACTAGATCTCTGATGTCCCTTCTAGCTTTAGATCTTAGCTATCCTATGTTCTGGGGACCTGAATGGTCTTGCTAACTGAGAGCTATTATTAACAACGGTAACTTGCATTTTTATAACCCTTTAGCATTTACAAAGCATTTCCTTACAACAGTCCAGTGGAAGTAAGTAGTGCTAAAGCTGTTTCCGTCTTGACAGATGGAGGCATTGGCTCAGAAAAATTGAGTCAACCTAGGTCATGCAGACACTAGCTATTAAGTATCTGAATCAAAATGTGAACCTTGGCTTTAGACCTTCAGGTCAATTTCTTTCAGTTGTACCACACGCACAACTTCTCAGCAAATCTCTACCATCTTTCTCTCATACATGTATGGTCACTTTTTAGAGAATTGGGATTTGATATCCAAACGATAGTGGTAGTGATCCTACATTTCCTTTCTAGGAGTACTTGAGATAGCATGGGGCCTTAGAACTTCCTTCTTTGGAACATCTGTCCACAGCATACAAAATTAGAGAGATAGAAAGTGTAGTAGAATGGACTCCATGATGTAGTCTAGAGGTGGTTTTCTTCCGTTTTTTTTTTTTTGTTTTTTTTTTTTTGAGTAGTTGTGTACCTGCTCTGTGCTATGTCAGGTGCCCACAATACGGAGACAAACTAAAGAGTATCTTCTCTCATGGAACTTAGATTTAACTGAGAGAAAACGTATCCCTGAGGACCAGATAATTTGAGAAAAGAACTAACATTACTATTGGGAAGGATGATCAGAGAAAGTTAAACCTGAGCTCAGAACTTTGAAGGAAGAAGATAAGGATTCTGAAAAGCAGAGATAACTAAGTTTCTGCTATTGGCCTATTTATTTGTCATTTGTGCCTTTTCTCCAAAAAAAAAAAAGCAGTTGTTGAAGGGATGGCCCATCAAAAGGAAGGTGTATATGATACTTCATTGTCTTTAAATAATTGAAGGGATTTCATGAGAAAAAAGAAAGACTTGTTCTGTGTAGCTCTAGAACAGTGGTGTCACACTCAAAGAGAAACCCCTGCAGGTTGCATTTAGAAAACCACCCATCTTGTATTTTTTTTTAAATATGTTGAACATTTCTCAGTTACACGACAGGCAAGAATTTGACCCCCTGCTCCAGAGGACTGTATTGTTGTTGTTCAGTCATTTCAGTCCTATCCAGTCCAGACTTTTCATGACCCCATCTGGGGTTTTCTTGGCAGAGATACAGAGAAGTAGTTTGCTGGCTCCTTCTCCAGCTCATTTGACAGATGAGGAAACTGAGGCAAACAGTGACTTGCCTAGGCCCATATTTGATCTCAGGAAGATAGACTGACTCTGCCCTGCACTATCCACTGTATCACATGGTTGGCCCTGAAGACTGAACTAGGCCCAACCAGATATTGATTAGCCTTTGGCATGATATAAAGAGGGTATTCTTTTCAAGTTGAAATGACTGCTAATGGAATGGCCTTCCTCAGTGATAATAATAACTCACATTTTCATAGCACTTTAAGGTTTATAAAACATTTTCTTTACAACAGTCCCATGAGGTAGATAGTAAAAGTGATACCTCCATTTTTCTGATGTTAAGATTAAGTGATTCAAGCAGGATCATTAGTTAGTGAGTGTCAGAGGAAGGACCTCAACTCAAGGTCTGGCTTTTAAATCCAGTTTTGTGTGTTCCCATGAGAAGAGATGTAGTAGAGATGATCCCTACTTTGAGGAGGATGTTGGACCAGATTACCCTTCAAAAGTCCCTTCCAACTTCCTCTAGTTGTAAAACTCAGAGAAAATGCCACTTTTGTGGGGAGCTTTCTAGTTGCTGGATTCAAGTTAAATGGATGTTTTTTTCTTGTGTCCCCTTCTCCTGCCTCACCCCCCTTTCCAGAAAGTAATTTTGGAGTAGCTGGGGTTCTTATCAGTGTTTTCACTGGAATGTCTGAGGCCATTCTGTGTGTCCAAACATAAACTTTTGTTTTACTTAAAATGCAAGATGCATAGATACCTTCATCTAGAGGTCCAACTTTACCCTACCCTAACATCCCCTGCAGCACGTGCTCGCACACGCACACACACACACCTCTGAATGTTTCACTAGTCTTGAACTCCCAGAGTGAATAAAAATTTCTTCTTTGTTTTTGCCCTCAAAGGCAGAGCAAGAATTTTGTGGAAAGTCACACCATCCTTTTTGGCAAAGAGAGACATTTCTCCTGTGACTCTCTGTGAAGAAAGGAGAGAAAAATTTTTTATACCATAGTCTATTTGGAAAACTTGATTAGCAGTAGCTCATTTACTTAGTACTTTAAGATTAACTTTAACAAATTACCTTCCTCACAGCAATCCTTAAATATGTTCTAGTTCTGCCACTTACTATCTTTGTTATTTTGGGCAAGGCTTTTAAACTCCCTTGGTCTCAGTTTCCTGATTTGTAAGGTGAAAAGTTGGACTAGATGATTTTCAAAAAAATTTATGAATGTTAGACTGTACAAGTGTTATTAATTATCCTTCTTTTACAAATGAGTAAACTTGATATTCGTGGGGGATAAGTGTAAAGGCACTTGACTAAGAAGTGGTGGAGCTGAGATTCAGGCCCAGGTCTTTGAACTCTGTGATAAGTAGTTTTCTCTGCTAAAAGTTGCTGTCTCCTATACCTTTTCCTTGGCCTGGAAGAGTGAGCAGGGAGAAACCACTTGGAGTTTGATTTGGTTTTTTTAAAGGAATATGGGAACCACTACACAGTTGTCCTTGACTCAAGATTGTGACAATTCCTGGGATTGTTAGGCTTTATTCAGTCACAGAGTGGGGAGATGCTTTGTTGTTTTATGCCATTTCTCTAAAGAACCTAAGCTACTTTTCCTCCGTTGCTGTTTTGTATGTTGCCCATCACAGTACCACAAATGAAGGCACAGAAACACCCTAGATGCCCTGTCTTCCAACCCTTGCCTAATAATAGAGTAGTGATACTGAGCAGAGAACACCAGAGTCTAGATTCTTGCCCATTCATCTGTCAGATTAAGTAAGTGTGCTGTTGGGAAAAAAAAGATAAAGGACTAAGAAACAAGAAAGATTCTGTAATCCATTCTCTGTCATGAACTAGATGTTCTGTGTGAACTCTGACTTTCTGCAGCTCCTTTTGCTCACCTGTTAAGTGAGAATGAGGATGGGGATGACCACTTTTGCTTATGAGATCCATCTTCATTGCCTTTCTTTTTGCCGATGAGAGTTGGCTGACAATAGCATACACCTGCAGGATTCAGCTTTATTCCCTTTAGAAAGCCCTAGGAATGGAGTTAGAATCTTGGCAATTAAAACCATCACTGTAAGTGAGAAAATCAGAATTGTTTAAAAAACCAAACACCCAACAACCCTACACTTAACTGTTACAAAATCAAGATAATGGTAACTCCCATTTCTTGGCCTTGTAAGCTGGACCATGTGCTTCCATAAGCACACACACATGCACACCATTTTTCTCTTTTTACAGATGAGTAAAGCAGAATCCAGCCATAGTAGACTTGCTCATAGTCATATAGCTAGGAAATAGTAGAGCCAGAAGTTGAACCCAAGTATTCCAACTTTTGAGGCTGATATTCATGCCACAAGCAAACAGGCACAGGCAGATTCCACTTTTCATCGTTTTGCATTTCCTCTCTCCTTTTATCTGACACTACCATCTTATTTTTGCAGCTTTCTGATGATAGCCATTTAGATTAAGGTGACTGAACACCTGTGACCACAGTCTAACTCAGGTACAATCAGGAGTTCACCTCAAAGCAGTTCACTTGGAGATTGCATTTCCAAGGACATGTTGCATAGCCTATCTCTTTTTAAAAGTAACCTCTGTGGTTGGTCACTGCAGATCTAACTTAATATGCTACTATTTGTAGCCCTTGAAATAAGAATTTTGATATCTTTAATGCTGACCATGATATGTTGACAGTTTTTGAAAGCATCTTAAAACCATCAAAGAGAGAATTATGTACAATTTTATGATTGAGGGAAGTTATGTTCCTGCTGTTCTTTACTGTAATCATCCTATACCTGAACTAATAAATAATTAATAATTAATAATAATAATAATTAATAATAATAATAAATAATTAAAATTTTTAAACAAACCCCACTGTGGTTTTGCAAATGTCTACTGTGACATCCCTCAGCTAATTGTAGAATGGCTGATTGGCAGTAATACATTTTAGTGCTTGAACCCCAGCCTGCCTGTCATTGGAACATTGTTTATAGCTTTCATATTAAAACATATCCTTTGCAACTACCTACTGTACTCTAACATTGCTCTGCTGGTTATTGTGTTTTCGTGAAACTGATGTGATTGTATTGGGGGAAATCCAAAGATTGTATAAGTGATGTTAGCTTCCTTCAGGAAGCTGCAGTCTGGTTAGGGAAATTATATATATCAAAATAGCAGCCTGGCATAGTAGATAGACAGCCAGTCTCTGAACCAGGAGGATTTTCATTTAAATCCTTCCTTGACACATAATGTCTGCATGATTGGGGAAATCATTTTACTTCTCAGTGCTCTTAGCAACCTTCTGAACATTAAATATTGCAGAGAAGGTGATGGCCTATATTGGTAGTGTAGTTTCTTCACCGGGGAGTTCCCCAAACTAGAGAAATCCAGTCCCTATCTCTATAAGTACCAAGTGGTACAGACTTAAGAGAGTGTTCCCACCTGTGGGGACTCAGAGGACAAAAAGAGCAATGCGGTATTTTTCCAACTATGCCATGTTACCTCTAGGTTAGCGGTTCTCAACCTGTGGGTTGTGACCCCTGTCACAAGGGTTGCCTAAGACCATTGGAAAACACATATTTCCAGTGGTCTTAGGAATCAAGGCATTGCTCCTCTATCCGTCACCAGGCAGATCGGCCCACATGCAGATACGCCCACATACAAGTATTAAAGGGCTGTGGCATTAGGAAGGTTGAGAACTACTGCTCTAGGTGATTTTTTTTTTTTTATCAGAAAGGATACCAGAATCCAAATCATCCTGCAAAATTTTTGACAGTTGTATCCCCTATGATATGTGCCTTAAAGTGTTGGAGACTGTGAGCAGACCTCAGACCTGCCCTATCATCTATTATGGTTATTTTTCTGTGTAGTGATTCATAATGGAATGAATTATGATTTTTAAAAATTTGTTTTAAGCAGAAAACCCTGTTTTTAAGTCTCTGTTAAAGAATTTCTTCAAGTTGTGGGCGTTTATTCTCTTGCCTTAATAAGAATAGCAGAGTGAAAATAATTTTATCTGAGTTGACTTTTGGTAGATTGAGCTTTTTGTGGAGCCATTGTTCTAGTCAGTCATGAATCACCAACCAGTTCTCATCCTGTAATGTAGAAAAGTATAGGATTGATGTTTACTGTCTATGGCAAAAGTGCTACAGCTTATGGCATGGGGACAACGTTGGAGAGCTGCAAAGGTTGGACCCAACTGACTAGGGTTTTCTCCATCCTGCTTATAATTGCCACTAGCCACTCACAGCCGCCACCGTAACATCCATAAGTTTATGGCTAACTGGCACTTAGTCACCCCTCACTATCTTCAGCCCAATAGAAAAGCAGGGATTAGAACCATGGCATTCCAGAGACTCATGGAAAGTAAGAGTTGGGTCCAGAGACCAATAGAAGGTAAGAGTTGGGAGACTTCTCAGTGATCCAGTCCAGTATCCTTCATCTAAACAAATGGGAGACCTAAGGACAGGAAATGACTTACCTAACATCACATAGCAAGTTAATGGCAGTCAGAGCTAGAACTCGGTTCCTTTTGCTCTAATGCCATTGTGTTTTCTCCTGTAGTAGGTTGTCAGTTTGAAAGGTTCCTTACCCTAAAACTAGAAAATTGAGCCAAATTCCTACTGATCTCATCCCATCCCAATGACATAACTCATGGCTATGTTGCTTTACAGTTTGCAAAGTGCTTTCCTCCCAACAGTTCCGTGATTCTGTTTATTTACCTTTGCATCTGTTGAGATAGATCTTCCCTTGTTTCTCAGCATTCCTCGTAATTGTTGCTAACTAGATAATCATATTTCATTATGTTTGAATGTGATAGTTTTTTTCAGCCATTCCCTCAACTGATGGATGCCTATTTTGATTCCAGTTATTTACTACAACAAAGTGTTGCTGTAAATATTTATTATATTAGAACTTTGTCTCTTTGGCTTTTTTGGCATATATGCCCAGTCGTGGGATCACTGGGTCAAAAGGGCAACGACTATCTCTTCGGTGTGGGAGGGGAGCTTGAGGAAGCATGTGGAAATGAACTTCCTTTTTTTTTTTTTTTTTTTAAATTTATTTTTTATTTACTCATTTACTTTTAATTTACAAGATTCAGTTCCACAATCACTTGGGTTTCAGATTTTCTCC
>CM053587.1:309577225-309603262 GCA_028646515.1 Pseudochirops corinnae | reverse complement strand
TTCACGATTGAGGTTGAAGTGTGAGTTATTATTATAACTAGGGGCAGTGGTGAAAGTTACATGGTCAGATTTCTGGCTTGACTTAAAAAAAAAAATTTCCTAACAATGACAGCTGTCCAGCATCAAATGTCCCAGTGGCTGGCAGCGTTCAAGGGGAGGGTGCAGAGATGTCTACGTGCTTAGGGGTTGGGACGGCTATTTGCTGGGATCCTTTTTCGGCTGGGGGCATTCCTGGAAATCGCCATTAGGCGATCCAAAGGGAAGCGCCCCACTCTGGTCTGGAATGGTAGCTCGGACGTCTGCTTCCTAGGCGACCTTTGGTCACCTCTCGGCCTCAGGTTCCGTTCTGTTACTATGAGGCTGTTGGACTTGAGTGGTCTCTAAGGTTTTCCCAGCTCGGGCCGTCTGTGAGATTCTTTGCGTGTCTCTGACTCTCGTGAGGTTAAAAGTGGGTCTTGGAGCCCAATCCCCTAATTTTACAAATGAGGAAACTGAGACCCAGAGGGAAGAGGGGCTAGACAAGAATCACATAACTTGGGGATCAAAAGGAAGGGTTTTTTCCAGGTCACTTAAGGACAGGCCCCACCCTCCTATCGCCTTGTCGCCGCAGGGAGCCGGAACTGTCGCGACATCCGCCCCAGGAGGGAGGGCGGCGCCTCGCCGTGGCTCACGCTATTGACGTAAAATGGCGAGATTGTGACGCAATGCCCACGACGGAGCGGGCGGCGTCATGGCAACCCGCCTCCGCGGCATCATGGAAACGCCAGGGTGGGGTGGGGTAGAGGGGAGTGCCAAGAGGCCTCCAAGGATCCGAGCCCCCCGCCCCTTACTCGGCTAGCTCAGTGTCTGTCGACTCGCGATTGGCGAAGACGGTGGGCGGGAGACGACTGCGGACGTCACCTTTCCAGCGGCCGGAAAGCGCGGTCGTTGTCGTGAAACGGCAGCTCTTTCGGCTTCCCTCAAAGCCGCGTCTCTGCCGCCTCCGCGCTTCCTCCTTGCCTATCCCGCCCAGTCTCATTCTCGAACACTTCCTGCGCCAGTTGCGCGGGCGGGCTGCGTGGGGCTGGCCTGCCGCCTGCGCACGTTTCCTCCTTCTCTTTCTCTTCCACTCCCCCCTCCCCTCATAGTTGTCGTCGTCGTAGTCCTCCTCCTCCTCCCCCCACTTCGGCATCCCCGAAAGGCGGCTGCGCCAAGAAGGCGGCGTAGCGGCCGCCTCCTCCTCCCCCCGTTTTCCGAAAGGCGACTGCGCCGAAAGCGTGGCGTAGCACCCGCCCCTCCCCCTCCACCCGCCGCCGGCATCCCCGAAAGAAGTCTGCGCCAAGAGCGTGGCGTAGCTGCCTCTTCCTGCCTACCCCTGCCGGCGCTGCCCTTACGCTGGAGGCGTACGTGGAGGCGTCGCTTTGCCCACACTGGCTGCTGCGGGGCGGGCTCCGGGCCGCCGCGGCGGGCGGGGGAGGGGAAGCCGGAGCCGGAGCTTGAGTCGAAGCCGGCGGGGAGGAAGAGGCGGTGGTGGCGTCTACGGGGGCTTAAAGAGACCACAGGCCGAGGTAGGGCCGAGCAAGCAGACGCTGAGGAAGAGGAGGAGGAGGAGCGTCGGTTACGGCGGCGGAGGCGGCGGCCCCCCACCCCAGCTATGAGGAGGAGGGCGGTGGCAGCGGCGGGGGTGGGGGCTGCGGGGTCCCACTGGTGATCGCCCGGACCCTGAGGTAAAACCCCTGGGCAGGGGGCGGGGGCGACCCTGCTCCTGGCCTTGGTCTTGCTGCCGCCTGCAGTCCCCGGACTGTTGAAAGGGTGGCGAGACACGCATTTTCTCTCAGATCCTGCTCAGACCCCCCCCCCCCCCCGCCTCCTGTAACTCCCCCCTTTCTCAAGCTCCCTGTTTCCCTCCTTCCCTGACCCCCACCTCTGCTGAGACCCCTCCCTTTTCCCACACTGTTCCCCCTCCCCTTTCCGTGACCATCCCCCCTCAGTTGAGACCCCTCCTTTTGCTGAGATTCCCCCTCCTCCTTCCCAGACTCCCTGCTGAGTTTTTCCTACCAGGACCCTCCCCTCCCCCCAAAACCTCCCCTTCCCTTTCCCAGACTTCCTGCTGGGTCCCCCCACCCGCTTCCCTGCCCCTCTCCGTCCTCTGAGGCTCCCGGCTCAGGCACCCCCTTTTCCCCACTCTGCTCCCCCTTTCCTCAGCAGCAGCCCTCCTCCCCTTGGCTTTGTTTTCAGGAAACCCTGAAACTGAGGCGGGGAGGTCTCCCCCAGGTGTAGGTGGGTGCTCCCCGCCACCGAAGGTAACCCGCCCGGGCACTTTGTTCCCCCTCCCCCCTGTGGAAAGGAGGGCCAGGAGAGGTTTATCCCGTGTGTGTGCGTGTGTGTGTGCCCGCTGTCACCCACACACCCATCTCTCTCTCTCTCTCTCTCTCTCTCTCTCTCTCTCTCATACACACACACGCTCACACACACGCACACAACACACCCCTTTCTGCAGGGCCCCAAGCTGCTGGGTTTTGGTGTGGTTTTCCTATTTTCTATGTCTGACATACACAGCCCCCACCCCCACCCTCTTCCCCCTTTGCAGGGGTCTGGGCTGTTGGGCCTTCGTGTCTGGAGCCCTCATACCCTTCCCTTAGTCGAGGGGAGAGGGGGCTTGAAGGGGCGAGGTCTTCCTGTCTCACCCCTACCCCACTCCACCCTTTCAGACCGGAGATTTTGAGCTCTGTCTGGAGAGTATTGTGCCCTTCCCCCACTTCGGGAAGGGAGGTTTTTCCCATACTTTCCCACACCCTTCTCCTTTTCCCCTTTCTCAAGGCTTAAAGCTGGTGGGATTTGGGGCCTAGATACTTTTTATAGCCCTTTTGAGGGCCATGTTTTCATACTACTTTACCATCCCCTTACCCTCTCACCTCCCCCATACTCCCCCTTTCAGGTTTGTCCTTTGGTGGAGGGGTTGTGCCTTACTTTGGAAAATTAAAATGATGGTGATAGTGGCCAAAACCCCCCACTCCAACTGCTTCCCAGTGGGCTTCCCCTCCTCCCCTTCACTGTGGGTGGCCTCTATTAGTCTCCATTTCCCCTTCCCAGAGTGCTCCCCAGCTCATGGACAAAATCCATCTGCTCAACTCTCGGATGAGAGAGAGGCTTAAAAAGTACAAAGGATTCAACCTGGGGGAGGTTGGGGAGAGGTTAGGAGGAACCAAGGAGAAGGGGAACTTTTAAAAAATAACCAAAGAGGAGGCTGGGGTGTATATAGAATTAGTGTGACGAGATGTTGGTGGGAAGGGGGATAGGGGAGGATAGGGGTGGTTTATAGCGAATTTGTAGCCATTTTTCTAGGCCACTCGCCACTGGAAAAGAACAGATACATATCAGACAAACTGAGAGGGTGACCAGGATACTAGGCCTGAGGGAGGGAAGTTAATATTACTGTGCATAAGGGAAAAGACCCTTGGCATGTATGACTAGGGCCTCATTCAAATTTCTTGCCACCAAATGGAAATAAAATGCCATGGACCTGGTGAACATTCTTGATAGAAGAATTATCTAAACAGGCAGTCAGGCAGTTCTTGAAGTCACATACACAGCCTGTCTCCTCCCTTCTCCAGAGCAGAAGCTGTTGGTTTTTTTTTAAAAAGAAAGATCATTGGAGATGTTTGCAGTCTGCCTGTGAACAAACAGCTTGAGGATGGAAGTAGGAAGGTTCTGCTGGAAAGAGCAGGGTAGCCACATGTGAGAAGGGTGGTAGGTATGGGGGAGGGCAGGATCTTTGAAAATGGCTTTAGATGCATTACAAAATGTGGTTGATGTTTGGACACCCTTTTCTTAAAGCCAGAAGTTTGACTGTACTATGAATTTTAGGGAAGGGGGAGGGTGGGGGAAAGGGGGAAGGGGGCTATGTGTGTGTCAGCTCCTCCACTAGATTAGTTACCATCCAGCAACAGCTACTTTTTCAGGGTGAGACTACCTTAGAAATTGCTCATCTTGATATATAAAATTTGCCCAAGAAAATTTTGCCTTTTTAAAGTTTGATATTGAAAATGCTCAGCTGACATGAGAGTGGTTTTTGCTTGATATTGTTTCATTGAAATATCTTGGGCTTGAGTAATTGGTAGTGTATGTGGTTCAGTTACCATAAGCCATAGAATGTTAGAACTGGTATGTGTTTGAGGAAAGGAGAGGGAAAGGGTCCTTGTTTATGATACTGTGTTTTATTATTCCCAGTGATTTCTTTGACTCACTGATTAGTGTCTAAGGTTAGCACCCCTCCCTGTGTTGTTTATGTTGTTAAAAAATTGGGTGGTAGTTACATTAGGAGTTTGAGGAATTGTAAGAGGAGGTGATAAATTTGATAGGATTCCTGTATATCCATGGTTTTTACCCTTCAGGAAAATTTTAAAGAAAGTACAGTAAAGGTGTTTGTACTTAGAGAGAGATGTGGCTGTTTCTGCTAGTGTATAGATGTGTTTATGTATTTGTGTATCAGTGTATGTGCATAAATTAACTTCATGCCCCTGCTCCATCCACCCAAGGTTTACTTGCTGCCCAGAGTGTTAATACTGGAGTGACTCAAGGACTCTGAAAACTGGCTGAAGACTGCTGTTGTGGACATTGAGCTTTTCACCTTGGACTGGAGAAGCTAAGTCTTCTCACACCAGTTGCCAGTAAATATGTTCACTCGATTTAGGCTTAATGCCATTCTGTGGTTCATTATACTTTCTTTTCCTTCCTTAGTCCCTGACATTCTGTGTAGGCTCCAACCAGAGGAATTTCTACTTGCTGAGGCTGGGCCCTGTTCACTCCCTTTGCTAGGTCATAGTCTAATACAAGGATCCATTTATTTTCAGTGTGATGTGAGAAAGATTGAGTACCCCAAGAGATCAGAAGTGTAAGACTTCCTTCTTGGGGATGATTATTTGATCCTGTGGAGTACAGCTTCCAGCCTCCTTATCCTTAGGTGAGAAGAGGACCATATTGGCATTTTTTAAAGCCATTGTTCTTTGCTTCCATTTCTTTTCTCCTCCTCTTTCCCTGCTCCCACCCCCTTTCAAACCTTAGAGAAGTCTCCTTTGCTTGCCAGCTCAAGATTGACCAAATCACGTTTCCCAGTTGACCTGTTGGGGACCTCTGCCCTAATCTGTGCTCTCCTCCCTCATGTGTTGTCACATGTAATAGGGTAAGTGTGATCTGAATGAGACTAGGAAATATCAGAGTATCAAGTTTGTTCTCTTCCTCCTCAGATCTGCTACCAGGCCTTTTCTGTTTAAAGCTGGTGGTTGCCATGACTCTAGTTTAGCAATATCATGAGAGGCCGTGTAACATTCAAGCACTTTTTGGCTATTGATTGGATGTGAAATTTGTGCACAATTTAGTGATTCGAAGGAATCTTAGGTTATTTTACAACTTAAAAAAGTAACTTCTGGCTTGAGGCAGCCTTCACCCCAGAAGCTGCCAGCCAACCCTTAGGACAGAGTCTCAACACAAATTTACCCTGGAAGGTACTTAGGCTCAAAGTATATGGACAGAATCCATAAATCATAGGAAAGTGTGGGGGCATGGGGGGAAAAACCCTAGGATGAAAAGGTAGCTAGGCATGGAAATTTCATCTGTCATAGAATTCTTGGTAGATGAAATTTAAACCTTTTTTATGCTCAAAAATTGCCACATGAAAATAGTTTAAGAAATAAATTATAGGACAAAACAATTAGCATTGACATTTTCTCATGGAACCACTGTTCACATAGTCTGGAATAGCAGGATTCTGTGGAGCATCATTCAGGAAACATTGTTTTAGGTGTAACTACTGCTGAGTTGAAGACTCTTCTCTTCCTTCTCTGGTGATCTTATTTGATGGTTAATTGAGATTTGGGATGTTTCCCAAATGTTTCCAGCTCATAGAAGCTGGAATTTTTCTAATCTTGGTGCTTCGAGGGGAACTATGGCTGCTCTGGACTTTTAAGATATTTTAGGGGTACAGTATCACCTGGAAAATGGATTCTGATGTCTGGAAAAGATATTTTGGGGGTATAGTATCACCTAGAAAATGGATTCTCTCAGATGTCTAGGAAAGGGAGTTAAAGTTGGTAGTTGGAGTGTTTCCTCATAGAGCTGTGACTGACTACTCCCTTTGGGACTTTGAACAGGTCTTCTTGCCACCATCCCCTAGTCAGATAAGGACTATTTGACACTTTCTAATAATCGTTTGTACATCAGCACTTATTTGTATTTGTGAGTTTGACAGTCCTCATCAGTGTCCAAACACAAAGCATGTGTATTTACTGTACTTACTGTAACTAAGGTGTCATACTGAGTGTCCTGTATGGTATGTTGTAAAGAACACTGAACTGGGAGTCAGGACACTTGGAGTGTAGGTCTTTGTGGCCTGCTGACTTTGGGCAAGTTATTTCTCTTGCTTGAAACCTGTTTAGTCAGCTACAAAATTCGGGGAGGGGTTGTTGGATTAGGGAGTCTCTGTCAACTCTTAACTTTTAGTGGTTCTCTGCCATAGTATGCCAGAGCTTCTTAGTCAGGAAAGCACTCTGAACTAGTTCTAGCCAAGCATTAATAAAGCTTGATTAAAGTGACCTTAAAAGCTGACCAGTGGCAAAAACCACTAAAGCTGATTTTCTGAGTTAGACTATGCTCCTTGAATGCAGAAGCTATCAAATACTGCTTCTGTATTAGGGCACATAGTAGGTACTTTATGTGATATCGGGTTGAGCATGTGCTCCCTGGCACTACCTATATCCTACAGCTATACTATGAGTATAGTCTATGTAATTGGCTTTTTTTTCTTACCTATATTTACTTTCAAAGAGATCTCTTTTTTGAACTATGGCATATAGTCCAAACATTTAGCCCTGTATTTTGGAGAAGGTCCTGGGTATACAAAGACAAAGGCCTTGCTTTCAAGAAGTATAATTATATTTAGTATAATACATACTTCTCTATTAGAATTAACAAGGTATAGTACTAGTAAGCCTAGCTTATGAGCTAGCAGAGGTCTGAGTCTGAATCTCGTCTCTACAAAGACCTGTAAAATGGGCATTTTATCATACCTTTGGTATAATAATATTTCTCACCATCTACCAACTCCCAGGGTTGTTCTGTTGAATAAGATTAGGTAACATACTTTGTAAACCTCAAAGGTCTATATAATGTCAGCTGTTTTTATCTTGGGGGAAGGGGGTTATCTGTCAGTGTGATATTTGTTTGACGGATCCGTATTGTCATCACAAGTCATTCAAACAGAAATATTCTGTGGTCAGAAACCCATAATTCTGAACAAATTTTTTTTATTTACTTTTTTTTTTAACATAATTAAATGGCTTGATACAATATCCTTTTATTTCCATGGAGACTTCATACATGGTAACTTCCCTGAATAGACTAGCTCCATCTTACCTTAACAGAGGCATTCTGCTCAGGTAGAATAATGGTCCCAAGTCCCCTACCCTGATCAGATCACATCTGGAGTGTTAAATGAAATTTTTAAATTATTTAACGTGTTTAAATAAAATTCTAACTCTTGCATTTTGAAAATCTAGAGTTCTTCTAGAGACAGGTTACCAGGATAGTAAGGGAGTCTGGAAATTATTTTGGTAAAGACCGCCCCCTTGTCTATATGTAGGTAGAATGTATTGGAAGCCAGTAGTCTTTTAACATGGATATATCTGCATTTATAAGTATCCTGCTAAAATGAAGCTGCCTTACCTTTCAGACAGCTATTGTGCCTCTTTTCCTGTAAGTGGTAAAACTTATTTTCCAAATCTACTGTGTTTGAAACCTTGGTATTTGATTTTTTACTTCCCATCACCTCCAATAACACGTTAGTTACCCTAACTTCTAAGATTTTACCTCTATAATACCTCATATTTGTCTCCTTTTCTCTATTTCCACTGACTCCTTTGTGGTCCAGGCCTTTCTGTTACCATTTTTTCATTGTGATCTCTTCTGTCTACTACATTTTGGGGAAGAATTTTGACAAATCTATGTAGTCATAGGATGGGGGCAGATTTGGAGACCACAGTGGACAAGGATGAGTTGAAGCAACTGAGGATGTCTGACAGCTATTGCAGTGGAAGGAGGGATCTAGGCTTTGTTCCTATAGCCCATCCCTTTTCCAATCCATCTTTTATACCACTGCCAGATTCATTATCTGATGTAGAGATCTGATCTTAGCACTCTTCCATTATTACAGAAGGACTCAAATCCTTTCAGTGGTTGTAGATGGAATACAGAGTAAAGTTCAGAGTTCTTACTGATCAATAAATGAGCATTTTTAAAGTGCTTCTTAGGCACTATGAATACAGACACAAAAATGAAATTCTTCCTCCTTCAAGAAGGTATGTATCATTCTGCCAGGCAAACAAACATACATTAAGTCTAATGCAGAATAAATACAGGACAGTTGTTCATGGAGAGAGAGGTCCCTGAGATTGGAGAAGATCAAGACATTCTTCATGTCTTGGTGGTGCTTGAACTAAGATTTGAAGGAAACTGGTGCTTCTCAGAGACAGAAGTGAAGAGGACATGCAGAGACCTGGAAATGAGAAGACACATTTCCAGTGAGTGCCAGATAGCTTGGACTGGTAGAGTCCACCTCAGAAAGGCCTCAATCCCTGTGGGCTGCATGTTGACTTAGAAAGCCACAAATTAGCATAATCAGTGTTGTGTTGTATTTTTATTTATTTTGTTAATTCTTTCCCAGTTACATTTGTTAGGATAATTAGGACCTAGACTATAATGTCCAGGGGAGCAATATGTATTAAAGCTAAAAGAGTGAGTTGAGGCAAGTTTGTGAAGAAAGATCTTTGAATACCAAATAAGAGTTTCTATTTAAGCCTAGAAATGAGAAGGAGTTGCTGTTGGAGTGCACAAGGACATGTGCTTTAGGAAAATTACTTTGGCAGTTCTGTGGAGGAAGAATTAGAATGTGAGGAGGCAGGAGGCATGAAACCAGGAGGCCATCCATGGCCTGGCATCTCCAGCACCTCTGCCAAATGGAACTACCTTTTTTTCCCCCAACCTGCCGTCCCCCAAAACCCATCCTTCTCTCTGCCTGTGTTTCAGCCATTCTTTGTGTTAGAAAGGCCTTTCTCCCTTCCCATCCTTCACCACCTGTTGAAATGCTCTTTAGTTTTTAAGGCCAACTCCAGGTGCTGCTTCAGAAAACTGCCAGGAATTCAGTGCCAGGCAGCAAGCATTTATCAAAAAATAGTTCCATGTAAGAGATCATGCTGGGGGATCCCTGGGTCCTCGGGTGCTGAAGGTCCCTGGGTGCTGGGATCCTTGAGTACTAGGGTTCCTGGTTGCCAGGGATCAACATGGACCAGGGTCTGCATTCCAGGAACTTACATTTTACTGTTGGCAGTGTGTACACTGATGAGTAAATACAAAATAATTTTGATGGGGTCCAGGAGAATGCTTATAGTTGGGGAAGGGAGGAGGAAAGGCCTCATGGAGAATCTCAGGATTTTAAGGCGCAGTAGTGGGAAGAGCATCCAAGGCCTCCTGGGCAAAGGATACTGGAGGGACTATATTGTGCACAGGAAAATGCAAATAGCTCATCATTTCATTGGAGCCTGCAGTGAGGAGAATGATGGAAAATAAGTCTGGAGAGGTAGGCTGCAGCTTTCCAGCTCTAATACAAGAGTTAGTTTTTTATCCTGTGGCAAGAGAACTGTGGAAGTTCTGGGAACCTGGGATCAGGGAAGTGACATGACCACACCTTGGATTTAGGAATAACAATTTGGCAGCTAGTATGAAGGAGAGCTCAAAGAGGAGAGAAAGTGAAACAGGAAAACCGGTTAGAATCCTCCAGTTGCAGCAGTGATGTGGGTCTTGACTAGAGTGGTGGCCAGGTTAGTAGATCCACAAGATTTGAAAACTGTATAATGGGTGCTGAGGGAGAAGGGAAAGTCAGGGATGATCCTGAGGTGGGCCTCAGGGATTTTACATCTGACTGGGTCTTGTCTCTTAGTAGAATGTGCTCCTGAAAATCTTTTTATCTCCAGCGCCTGAGATACCTTAGCAGAGTCTAAGAGCTGGCCTCCCAGAAGATCTGGGTTCAGATCCTGCTTCTGAGGCATGGTCCTATGTGACCCAGTATAAGTGAGTTTTAATCCACTGCTCTAGGCAACTCTCGACTTTCACTTTACATTACCAAGAAGGTGAAGACTTGAATTGGTAGAAGGAGCTTTCCTTGTTATTTTCACATCTTTTTGTAGCCAGTTAGATCTCCAGGTCTTTTTGTAGTCTCTGGAACCATTTAGTAAGCACCTACTATCTGCAATGCTAAGTTCAAATATGGAGCTAGTAGTAATAGCTAGCGTCCATCTAGCATTTTAATATTTGCAGAGCACTTTACAGACATCTCATTCTATCCTTACAGCAATCCTGGGAGGTACATGCTATGATTATCCCTATTTTCTAGCTGAGGAAACTTGAGGCTGACAGAGGTTAAGTGAGTGATTTGGCTAGGACTAGGGAGGGAGGTAGTAGGGGGAGATGAGAAATGTTTACAAACATAATACAAATTCAGTAGAAGTGATTGGGGGAAATGTAGGCACCGCATTGTGAAAATTCATGACATTTCCTGGAATGGATTTCAGAAAATCACCCCCTTGTAACCTGAGAGCTTATGTTTGGGAGACAGTGGATTTGTAGATAAAGAAATTCAACAATTATTTATCAAGCATCCTCTCTGTTTCCTGGGACCCTCCCAGCCTCTGCTGTTAATGTTGTCTTGTTACTGAATCTCCTTGAAACAGCAGCTCTTGGTGTCTGCCTGATTCAACAAGCAGCTCTCCTTTTTTATTGGAAGAAAACTCAGCTAAGAGATTTTCCTTCTCCTGTGCTTCTGGAGAATGGGCACAATAGTGTTTATGTTCAGCTCTCTCTAAAACTTGTTTTAAGAATTTAAAAATATATGTAAAAGTGCTTTTGTAAACTGTGAAGCACTGTGCAAATGTAAGATATTTACTAGCAGCTCACATTCTTATTTTTTGTGGTAGGTGATATTAGTATGGATTACAAGTATATTTTTATTCTAAACTCAATGCTAATAAATAAAATATTTCCATATACAAATGAACAGAAGATTGTACATGAATTTGCACATCTCTTTTATAGAGCTTTCTTTTCAAATATATAATAAATTCCACATGGAACTTTCAAAGTTGTCTTGCTTGTTTGTGATTCCTCTTGGCTTTCCTTCTGTTCTCTTATTTTAGGGGTACAACTCTATCCTACTTCCCTTTCCCTTCCCTCCTCCTTCCCATTGAAAACAAAAAGAAAAACCAAACTCTTGTAACAAAGACACATAGTCAAACAAAACAGTCCCATAATGTATCACATTCCTCTTCTCTTCATTTATGCCCCTTTTGATTCAATACAGGCTACTTTCTAAAGTAAGACTTCTTAAGAAAGAGTTCTATAGAAATACAAAATAACATTAGTGGTAGACCACAGTTGAGTGAATCCAATTTGAGGGGGAAAATGAATTAATTTGGGTTGACTATGGGATTTTTCTTATTATAAAGATTAGCTGACTGAGCCTCATAAGGTTGAAGTGATTGGAAGCATAGGCTTAGAACAAGGAGAGACTTTAAAGATTATTTAGTCATCTCATTTGAAGGGTGAGGAAGCTAAGGCTTTGGAGTGAAGTGACTTGCCCAAGAAGATGATGCATCCGTGAGTAACTGTCAACATATAAATCCAAGTTCTCTAATCCCCAAGTCAGTATTCTTTCTACCACACAATGCTGATTGGCCCATCTATAGTCACATGAGTAAGTGGAGGAACCATGAGTCAAATTCAGTTCATCTGACTCCCAAGTTTGGTTTTTTTGCCCCACATACCACACTATCATAAGATGTTACAGTGGTGATTTTAAGTTGTCAAGAAAAATTTAAATTATGTTCATTGTGTGCTTTTTAAGAAGGCTGGGAAGTATTTAATAACCTTCAGCTGTCAGGAAAACAGCTGTCTGGAATACCTTGTTCCTCAAAGGCTTTTGCTATAATTTAAAAACAAAAGTTTAGACTCACTGTGCCTTGAAGCTACTTAATAGAATCTGTTGTCTTGAAAGGCAATGGATTCTTATCTCTGTTGATGGGATGTTGGAATGTAACTTTGCTTGTAGGGACCTACCTCATGCATGTACTTTGTTTCAAAGATAACACTCCCTATGGCAAATAACAGGAAGGCCACTTTCAAACCCACCTTGCACTTTCATGTTGGCATGAATTGCTTGTTCCTCAACCACCTCCTCTCAAGTCTGCTCTTCCACCTTTGTGCCCAAGTGAATTTTGAAGCTTTCATCACACCTTTCATCTTCAGCAGGATGTGTCTGTAACAAATGTAATTACACCCTCCTGGGTCACCAGAGTCTTTCCAGAGCAAGGTTAGTGTTACATTGGCAACAAGTTCTTTCCGATTGGACTTCTTGGCGTGAAATTCCTTGAAAGTCTGAGTCTCTGTGGCACTGAGTGGGGCTATTATGTAGCCAGGAATCCCCTGCTTACTTTAAGACTCAGACTTCAGGATTGTTTATCTGCTTTTTAGGTCTGCATTCAGATTTAGGGTCAGTGTGTTTTTCTGCTTTGTGTTACAAGTGAAATTTTCATTTAGAACACAGTGTCAGAATTAGAAGGGTTTATTTTATGATTTAAAATCTAGAAATCTTTGAATATAGATTGTCAGAGAGGAATTTTAGAATGCAGAATATTAGTGCTTCAAAGGCTCAGTGAGTACAGAATGTAAAATGTTACTGCTGAAAAGGATCATTAAAATATAGAACACAATGTAAGATGTGGAAAGGACCTTAGAACACAGAATGTCATGGTCTTAGTGGTTTGTAAGTTTAATATTCATCAGCAGTATATTTTGGTATGGCAGTCAAAAAAATGAATATTTTGGTTTTCATGAGAGAAATGGTGTATGGAATGAGACAGTACTCTAGTCAGACCACACTATTAGTGTTCTCTGTTCAGTCATGGGCATCAGTTACATTGGTAAATTAAAGAGTGTCTGGGGGGGGGACCATGATGATGAAGGACCCTGCTGTGCCAGGATAGTGTGAAGAAATGTGGGATGGATAACCTGGAAAAGGAAAGACAGGAGGTGGGGCAGACATGCTAATGGTTCTGAAGTACTTGAAAGACTCCCTTGTAGAAGAGGTATTAAGGCATTCAGTTTGTTCTGCTTGGCGCCACACACCCCCACCCCCCCCACCCCCCCCACCCCCCACCCCCCAGTGGCAAATTGAGACTTGATGTAAAGAAAAGCTTGTAACAATCAGAGCTTTCCAGAAGTGGAATGAGCTCTTTGGAGAGCTAGTGGATTCCCTCTCAGATAAAGGCTCCTAAGACTTCTGTTGGAATGTAGTCAGGATTCTCAGTAAGCTGTGGGCTAGAATATGTGGCATTTGAGGTTCCTTCAACTCCTGAAATTCTGTGAGTTGGATGGGATCTTAGAACAATGTTAGAACCAAAAGGTGATCTAGTTCAACCTTCTTACAGATGTCTCCACAGAAGGAACATGACTTGCCCATGGTAATCCATAAACTACTGTGTAATGACTGTGGTGGTAATTCTCAAATTGATTGGTTTTAGGACCCCTTGACATTCTTTTAAAAAAAAAATTTAATGTCTTTTATTTTTTTCCCCAATTATATATTCAATTTTTTTTAACATTTGCTTTTTTTTTTTAAGTTTTGAGTTCCAAATTCCCTTCCTGTCCTCTTCCCGTCCTGAGATGGTAAATATATATGTACAATCATGTAAAACATTTCCATATTAGTAATTTTCCCTTTGACATTCTTAAGATTTATTTAGTATTTCTCCAAAGAGCTTTTGTCATTTTGTGGATATATCTATCAGCATTTACCTTATTAGAAATTAAAACATCTTCATATTATTATGCAATAATGTTGACCTTGTGGACTCTGTGAAAGGGTCTTGGGGTCCCTGGACTACATGTTGAGAACTATGGGCTAAGGGAAGATTAGGAGTTTTTAGGATTGGGCAAAGGACATTATTACTAAATAGGATTCCTTTTCAGATGTGCTTCCAGGGCACTTTTTTTTTTTAAGCTTTTAAATTTAATTTTTTTCAATTATATGTAAAAACAATTTTTAAGTCTTTTTTTTTTTTATTTTAAATTCCAAACTCCTTTCCTTCCTCCTCTCTCCCCTCCTTGAGAAGGTAAGCAATTTGATATAGATTATACATGTCCAGTCATGCAAAACATATTTCCATATTAGCCATGTTGGGAAAGAAAACAAACAAAACTTTGATCTCCATTCAGACTTCATCAATTCTTTCTTTAGAGATGGATAGCATTTTTCATCATAAGTCCTTCATAATTGTCTTGAATCGTTGTCTGAATCATTCACAGTTGATCATCATACAATTGCTGTTACTGAATATAGTATTTTCCTGGTTCTGCCCACGTTGCTTTGTATCAGTTGATGTAACTTCTCTAGGTTTCTCTGAAGCCATTCTACTTGTCATTTAATCATATACTTGTTTGGCCATTCCCCAATTGATGAGCATCCCCTCAATTTCCAATTTTTTGCAGGGCATGTGTTAATGTTATGCACTGAAAATAGCTGAAAGGCTATTTGCTCTATATACGATGATTCAGTAAACTGCTGAGTATTTGAGCACCAGATATAGGTGCTATGGGTAATCTAAGTTGGCTTGTTCCCCTTGAAGAGTTTAATGTTCTTGTGGACGCTTAAAATTTTGTGAGGTAGCCAGTACAAATATAGTAATTTCCTTTAAGTCATCATGCACTTATTAAGTGCCTGTCTTATGCAAGCAATGCTAGATGTTGGGACTACAAGAAACAGCTGAAAATAGTTCTTCTTAGGGAGATTATGTTCTACTGGGTAAAACAGCATGTGAACTGATAAATAGACCTCGATTTTCACGTCTGTAAAATGAAGGGGTTGTACTAGATGGCATTTAGAGTCCTTTCTCACTTTAGATCTGTGATCATGTAATCCTAAGGAAATAGAAATGAAATATAATTTAAGGATAGGAAGAGCATGAACAACCAGGATGATCAGGAAGAATTTTCCATGGGTGGTGGCCTCTAAAATTGATTCTTAAAAGAAATTGAGGATTTCAGAAGACCGTGAAAAGGGAGTGCCTTTTAGTTATACCTATGCAAAGGCATGAAGCCTTTGTGAGCAGGCAGGAGCTATCTGGGGCTTTAAAGGCAAATGAGGACATTTGCATTTTATTGTATTTTGAAAGCAATTAGGACCCACTAAGACTTCTTGATCAGGGTGTGGCATAGTCAGACCTATGCTTTAGTTGCATTATTTTGGAAACTGAAGATTTTGGAGAGATGGGGAGATACAGGAATCAGGAAGGCCTTTAAAAAAAATTGTATTTATTTTTCAGCATTTACTTACATAAGATTTTGAGTTTTCAATTTTCTCCCCTTCCCTCTCCTCCCCCCTCCTCAAGATAGGGATATAGGCTCTACTTATACATTCATATTAAGCATTTTCACATTAGTTGTGATGTAAAGAATTAGAACTAAAGGGAGAAACCACAAAAAGGAAGAAACAAAGAAAGCTGTAGAAGAAAAGGATAGCAAATAGTATGCTTCCATCTGCCTTCAGACTCCAGAGTTCTTTCTCTGGATGTGGATAGCATTTTCCTTTGTCAGTCTTTTGGAGTTTTCTTAGATCCTTGCATTGCTGAGAAGAGCTAAGTCTATTAAAGTCAGTCGTCACACTGTTACTGTGTAGTGTTCTGGTTCTGCTCATTTCACTCAGCATCAGTTCATATAAGTCTTTCCAGGTTTTTCTAAAGTCTGCCTGCACATCATTTCTTATAGCACAAGAGTATTCTATTATGTTCATATACCACAGCTTGGTCAGTCATTTCCAAAGTGATGGACATCCCCTCAATTTCCAGTTCTTTACCATCAGGAAGGCCTTTTATAGGGCTATGTTATTAGTCTAGATGAGAGAGGTTACAGTGTGAATGGAGAGAAGGGAATGGGTTCCAGAAGTTGTGGAGGTTATCAACAATCCTTTAGGACTAATGAAAGAGAGGTATTGAGGTGACTTGAAGTTTGGGAGCCTAGGTGACTAGAAAGATGCTCAAAGGAAATAGAGAAGTTTGGAGGATGGATGGATTTAGGTGGAAAAGATTTATGTTCTGTATGTATTTGAGATGTCAGTAGGATATCCAAGTGGAGATGACCCACTGGCATTTGATTTTATTGGGCCTGAAGTACAAGAGAGAGAGAGACTAGGACTGGTTATAAAGGTTATTCTTTATATGTGAGGAGCCTGAGGCTCAGACAAGGCAGGTGGCTTTCTGGAGTCATACAAGTGGTAGAACTATGACCAACACCTGTTTCACGATGGTGAAATGTAGAAGTGCAAAATGAATGATGTTGACAATAAAGGAATTCAAGGAGGGTGAGAGCATAATGCACAGTTGTGTTGGGGGGAAAGTATCTGAGATTCTTCCCACCCTCTTCTTATACCCCTGCCCCCAACCCCAATAAAAAGGAGTTTGGTTAAAGCAGCGGCTTTCAACCAACCTGTGGGTTGTGACCCCATTGGGGGGAGTCGAACGACCCTTTCACAGGGGTCGCTTAAGACCGTCGGAAAACACATATTTCTGATGGTCTTAGGAACCAAGATACCACTTCTCTATCTGTCTCCAGGCGGGTCTGCCCATGTGCAGATATGCCCACATACAAGTATTAAAGGGTCGCGGCATTAGGAAGGTTGAGAACCACTGAGGGTTGTTTCCTTCTGTCCCCTACACAGAATGTTTGTTCGATCAGTTCACAATTCTGCCAACAGTGCATTAGTGTCCCTACTTTTCCAAACCCCCTCCAACATTTGTCATTTTCCTTTTCTGTCATATTAGTCAATTTGAGAGTTGTGAAGTGGTGCTTCAGAGTCCTTTTCATTTGCATTCCTCTAATGAATAGTAATTTAGAGCATTTTAAAATAAAATTCTAGGTAGCTTTGATTTCTTCTGAAAACTGCCTGTTCATGTCCTTTGACCATTTATCCATTGGGAAATGACTTGTATTCTTATGCATTTGACTCAGTTCTCTATATATTTGAGAAATGAGGCCTTTGTCAGAAAAACTTGCTATAAAATTAATTTCCCAATTTTCTTCTTTCCTTGTAGTCTTGGCTGCATTAGGTTTTTTTGCAAAACCTTTTTAATTTAATGTAATCAAAATTATCCATTTTACATACTATGATGTTCTCTGTCTCTTGTTTGGTCATTAATTCTTCCCTTGTCACAGATTAACAGGTAAAATTTTCCATGTTTCCCTAATTTGCTTATGATTTCATCCTTTATGTCTAAATCATGTACCCATTTTGGCTATATCTTGGCATACAGTGTGAGATATTGGTTTACCTAGTTTTTGTCAAACTGCTTTTTAATTTCCCTAGCATTTTTTGTCACATAGTGAGTTATTGTCCTGAAACTTTGGATCTTTGGGTTTATCAAATACTAGATTACTGTGATCTTTTACTATTGTGTGTGGTGTACCTAATCTGTTCCACTGATCCATCACTGTTTCTTAGCCAGTACTGGATTGTTTTGATGATTACTGCTTTGTAATGTAGCTTGAAATCTGGTACTGCCAGGCTACCTTCTTAATATGAGTTATTATTATACAGGATACAGTGGTTTTATTTCATGGAATTCCATGGCCAAAGGAGACCTTGGAAATCATCTAGTTCAATCCTTATCTGAAATTTGAATCAATCAAAAAACATATTAAGTGCTTTCTATGTGCCAAGCACTGCTAGCCACATCCCTGACAAGTAGTCATCTAGTGTTTAAAGACCTCCAGTGTCTAGGAGCTAAGGACCTTACAAGGCAGTCTCCTCCATTATTAACTCTAATTAGGAAGTCCTCCTACTGAAACAAAATCTGCTTCCCTGCAGCTTCTGTCCACTTGCCCTCATTCTTACTCAGAAGCTTGGATCCCTTTTCACAATGTTTTAAAATGTTTTTAAATGCATAAAATAAAAATACATAGGATTAGAAGAGAAACTAGTAAGTTTGAAATACAGTCTGTGGGTTAGGAAGACAGATCACATGTAATCTAATCATGGGTATATGTATAGCAGTTTTGAAGTAGTGGTGAGCTTATAACATTTTGAGAACTGCAACTGTAATATGATATCAAAATAATCTGATTTCTGTTGGTGACAGAGTCATAGGTACTGTTGATAATTTTGTGGATCATTGCCTAAAATCATAGTTGAAGGAAATGCTGAATTTCAGTTAGAATTTTATGAAAAAGATGTAATTTTTTTCCCATCTAAGTCCATGGAACTCTGGAAAACTGTTCACAAGAGCCCTGGTTCTAGGGAGTATCATGGCAATTACCATGTGAATTCTTCACCTAAATTTAGAGAATGAAAAACTTAAGTGTGTTCATTTGAAATGAAACATTTTATGAATGAGGAAGCATTAGAGCAATGAAGGTGAAAGCTTTCATGGATGGGGGTATAAAAAAGTACATCAGTATATACAGAAAACCAGCTCATGTAGCCTGGGTCCAACATAGATTAATCCTCAAGCAGCTTGTATCCTTGGATGACATGTCCAGTGAGAAGGCAAGGAAATAGCATAGTGATACAACAGAGAGGCCCTCTTAGCCAGTGGTTAACCTGAACCATCTCACTTTACCCTCAGCACAGCTTTTCTTCCCCTCTATAAAATGAAGTTCTGGGCCAAGATGCTCTCTGGGGGCCATATTCCAAGTCTAAACTTTTTTATGTTCAGTCTGTCCCAGTGCTTATGGTCTATATTATAAAGTTCCTGCAGCTTTGACATTGTGTTCTCAGGTGCTTTCCAACTCTAACTCTGTTATGTGAAATTGTTTACTTGTTAACTAGTCACCATTTAGGCAGTTGAAATTGTATTGGAACAAAATGGCAAAGTCTAAATGAGAATGGGATTCTAGTCTGAAAGAGCTGAATTCGGGATACAATTGATTTTCTTCCCTAGGTTAAAGGACTAGGGGCTTGCTTATTTGCTGCAATGACTGTGCTTTTGGTGTGGGAGCCCAGAGAATAGGGATGGCACAGAATAGTTGAAGATAATTCTGAACTAAATAACAGTGATGATAGTAAGAACTACCATTTCCATAGTGCTTGTTGTATGCCAGGCACTGTGCCAAGTGTTTTATAATTGTTAACTCATTTGACCCTCACCACTACCCTGGGAAGTAGGGGGGGATTATAAATATGGCTTTCTTCTGAACAAGGGCTGTTAATTTGAGTTGTCATGTAGCAGACTTCATTACACACACACACACACACACACACACACACATACACACACTCACAACTCACATTCACACACTGCAGTGTGGAGCCATAGTGACTATTAAGACTAACCTCTGGATCTTGCCATGAACGCTGAGGTTTCAATAGTTTCAGTGAATCGTGCTTCCTCTCTACATTAAAGAACAAAACCAAAATACTTTAATTTTGGCCGGTGATTCTTCCTACTGTCTAGAAATTATGTGGAATCCTATCCCTTCCACTTTGTTTTTACTGCTTCTTGTTGGTTTGCCATTTCCTTCTCCAGCTTATTTTATAGAGAGGAGGAAACTGAGGCAAATAGGGTTAAGTGACATGTATAGGGTCACACAGCTAGTAACTAAATCCAAATTTGAATTCAGGTCTTCCTGACTCCAGGCCTAGTATTCTATCTGCTGAGCCGCCCGGCTACCCTGTATTCTTACTACTACCTTTACACTATTAGGCCTTCATTAATTACCACTCATTTGGACTGTTGTGTTTGCTTCCTGATTGGTCTCTCTGTCTGCAGTTTCTACTCCCATCCAGATTCCTTCATCTGTGGCTAAATTATGTTTCTTCATCCAGTCTGAGCTCTTAGAAGGCAGGGACTAATTTTATTTTTTAACCTTGGTGTCCTTAATGTCCTATATACTATAAACATTTACAAAATGTTTGTTGTATCTATATCATTTCTTGCTCAAAACCCTTCAGTCATTCTTTATTGCCTATCTAATCAAGTCCCTCCTCCCTAGCCATTCCAGGGCCTCTGGAGTCTGGCACCTTCCTACCCTTTCTGCCTTATCTCACCCCACTTACCTCTGTATCTTTATGCCCCAGTGAAAGTGGATGGTTCAGTAGCCACTGCCTGTGATATATTCCACCTCTGGACCTTTGCTCATTGTTCCTTATACTGTAAAAACCCTCCCCCTCTCCTTCGTCCTGTTCTGTTTACCTGTTGAAATTCTACCTGTCTTCTAAACCCAGCTTAGGTGCCGCCTCTTCTCTGAAGTCTAATGATATTTCCTAACCTGGAAATGATCTTTTCCCACTTGGCCCTTAGTTTGCTTTTTACTTCTTTCGTGAACGTGATGTTATTTTGTATTGTAGGGGTTTTTTTTGTGTGTTATGATGAGTTAGAAATGGCAGGAATAACATTCTTTTATTCACTTATACAGATGAAGTTACCCCAGTTTGCTAGTATTGATTTTTTTTCCTATGGAATCTCAGGCCTAAAAGAGAATCTCAGTATTATTGAGAGATGAATGCTGTACTCTCATATCCTTCTACCCCCAGATTGTGAGTTTATGGATTATGTATTCCCCAGGACCAAGTATAATTCTCATCATGTTAGTAGATGCTTAATAAGTATTGAGATTTGAGGCTCAATTGTTTCCTAATTTTATTTTTAAACATTTTTTTTTCCAGTAAAGGGGAGCTGGATCTGCCTTGCTGCCTTTCTGTACTTTGTCATTTTCAAGATTTAGTCATTTTTCAACGTATAGTCCTTGCATGTATATTGTGGGTGGCCTCTGAGATTAGAGAGGCATTAGAAGGCATCATCCAGTGAGGCTGGTGGGACACTTAGGGTGGAATGTCAGGCTAGGTCTCTCTGATGGTTTCTATTGTGAGCTAGGAGTCAAAGTACAAAGCCTAGCAACAAAGGCCAGGTGATTCAAAGGTGCACTGTCTGCTTATCTAGTGCCAATATTTAACCTGCTTTTATGACTATAATAACTTGGAGACTGCTTCTCTTAAACTGTAAATATTTATTTTTAAGGGAATAGAAAGGTGTGTGTATATATATGTATATATGCATACATATATGTGTGCATATATGTATACATGTACACACCTGTGTGTGTGTGTGTGAGAGAGAGAGAGAAAGAGAGAAAAATGTGGAAGAAGTGGGAATTGGTGAGATGTTTTGCCATTTTGGCTAATTTCCCTACTAAGAGACTTGGCATATTTGGTAGGAATTAGAGTTGCTCTAATCTCATCTTCTCATTTGAAAGATGAGGTAACTGGGGCCTAGAGAGAGGAAATGACTTGCCAAGTTTGTATAGGTGGTAAGTAGTGGGGCTGGAATTCTAACCGAGGTCATCTGATTTCAAATCTGGTTCTCTTAGAAGCAAAACAAATTTTTAGCCTTTTGGGAAAGGGAAAAAAATGGTGGGGTGAGGAGAAAGGTAGTATGTTAACCATTGAAGTCAATGATAGTCTACCAAAGATCTGGAAGGAATATCTAGCTAAGAGTCAAAGAAGGAACAGAACATGTACATTTTGTCTAGGTTACTTCCTATGTCTAAAGATACTGTATCAGCAGAAACCTAGCATTCAGTGGTCCCTTCCCTTCACCGTCCATATTCCTTCCTTTCCTCTTTCCCTCCTTTTTAGACCCCACTTCTTAGAGCAGCTCTGGTGGCTAGGAAAGCCCCTATTGCTATTTGAATCAAATTATGCTATCTTTAGTGTGTTGGACTATTTCTTTTCAAGTTCATAATTAAACTGAATGGACAGGTGTGAGGGGGAAAAGTGAAGCACGATTCTGTAGCATTGAGTAAACCTTTGCCAAAAATACTATGTTCCCCGATGAAGTTCAGTATCATAGAATCATTAGATCTGAACTTGATTAGTTCTTAATTTCTAAAATATAGTCCCCTAGAATATCAGAGCTGGGAGAGATTATCTATTCTAGCCCCTTCGTATTTTATTTCTTAATTATTTTTTCAGTTGATGAAAATTCAGCCAATTCTTATTATTTTTTATTAAATTAATTTTTTCCCAGTCAAAAGAAATCTAACCCCTTCATTTTACATGTGAAAAAGTGAGGACTCAATATTATTTCCCAATGACTTGCCCAGTGTCACACAAATACTAAGTATGACCCCAGGTCCTTGCCTCCCAGTCTAGTAGTCTTTTCTCAACATCTGTTGTTCGTCACTAATGAAACCTTACTGCCATATGTGGAATATGTTGTGGAATCAGATCCATAAATATCTGTTGATTTTATATTTTGTGCTTTGGACTGGGTGATGGAAAGAATTGTATACAGTTTGTCATTGGTGGAAAGGATGTTGAAAGGGCCAAAGATCATACCTTGCAAGGACTATTGAGAAAATTGAGGGTATTTAGTCTAGAGAGAGAGAGAGAGAGTTTTTAGTATATATGATAATTGTCTTCAAGTATTTGAAGGACCCTCATGTTTAAGAGAGGTTACTTGTGCTTTGGCCCTGGAGGGCAGATCTAGGAGCATTGGGTATTGGCTACAGAGAGGAAGCTTTCAACTTCTTTGATTTTTTTTTTTTTTTTGGTCAAAACCTGTGATTTCATCCATGTTAAAAATTCCTGGTATGAAAAATCCCCTCGCCAGTGCAAATTAGTAACATTTGTAACTTCTTAGAGATTTGCCTGGACCACTAAAAGATTAAGTGACTTACTCATGGTCACCCAGCTAATATGTGTTAGAGGCAAGACTTTAATTTAACTCTTCTTGATTTCAAGTTTTGCCCTCCATCTATTATGGATCCATGTACCTCATCCTAACACATAGAGCTGTCTGGAAGTAGTATTTGGGATGGTTGTAGTAGGTCCCACCTTGTTGAAGATATTCAAGTAGAGCCTGGATTACTTCTTTTTGGGAATGATGGGAATTCTGATTTAGGTTAGACTAGATGCCTTCCTTGAGGAGCCTAGAGTCCAGTAGGGAAGATGGTGTATGTTTGTAAAATGTAATGCTTCAAGACAATGACAAATGTCACAAAGGAAGTGCATGATGACTTACTGAATAAAAATAGACATTGAGAGCATTCTAGAAGAGAGGGAAGATTTGGACCAGCGTGGGGAGGGCATTCCCAGATGTTGAAATGATAAGAGCAAAAGTTTGAAAGTCTGAGTTGCAGTGTTGGGTAGTGGAAAGAGTATTGTTAGAAGAATTGGGTTTGTGATTCCTGTCTCTCCAAGGACCTACTTAACTTTGCAACTTTACTTCACTTCTGGACCTTAGTTACCTCATCTGTAAAATGAGGGAGTTGGACTAGTAGGTTCCTTCTAGCTCTAAATATGTGGTCCTGAGTCACTCCATGTCTCCCTGAGCCTTGATTTTTTTTCATCCATAGAAGGAGGATGATATACTATCTCATAGGATTTTGAGGAAAGTATTTTATATGAATTTCAAATGCATTATGATTTGAGAACTTGTTAGACTCATCTAGTTGGACTGGATGGTACTACAGATAAGGTGTGCTGTAGGTAGAGGCAAGATTGTGAAAAACCTCAAATACCAAATCCAAGAGCTATTGATATTTCATTTCCTGGTTGTGAAGGAGGAGAAGCATATATACACACGTCTTTCCAATCCATATGTGTGTGTATCTATATGCACATACACGCATATGAATGTGTATTACATACATGTGTGGATTATATATGCGTCCACATACACATTTCAGTTTACTTAGAAAAGGGGCTAAAGAAGCACAGACTATTTGCCAAACAAAGTGGGATATACTCAACATATATATATATAATGGGGAAAGTCAGTAATCTTTGTTCTCTGAACATTTCTGACTTAGTCCTTTTGGAAGAATAAAATATTAACTGTAGAAAGGACATTAAGACACAGAACTCAGTTCAGTTTCATAAGCATTTATCAAGTCCCGGTGTTTCATGATGTTAAAACTAGGAGATTCAAGTCAACAAGCATTTATTAAGCACCTATTACATAACAGATACTTGTGGTAAGTGCTGAGAAAGTGACATGTACTCTGTGCTCTAAGGTCCTTTCCTGAAAGGACCATGACATTATGATTCTTTCATGAAAGGAACTTACAGAAGAAATTCTAGTCCTGTTTCTAGAAATGTTCTGTCTTTAATAGTTGAGTTTCAACTGTAAAAAACTAAACAGTGCAAAGACGGACCATGATTCTAGGGGGTCATTGATGAGGCAGGCTGCCCACCTGACAGAATTGATGGACTCAGCATGAAAAATGGGACATACGCTTTGGACACAACCAAAGTAGAGAGTTTGTTTTGCTTCGATATGCATGGTTACAGGGTTTGTTATTGTCTTTTAATTTTCAGTGGGAAATAGTTGTGGGAGGGAGAAAAAAATAAGTAATTGCTAATAGAAAAAAATAATAAAATGTAAAAGAAAAAAAATTTTAAATACCTCTACCTAAAAGTTAGTGTTTCCTTTTTAAGTGGCACCACAAGATTAAATTTGAATGGAGAATTCATTTTTTTCTAATACATGAAGGTATGTTTTTATATTCCAGGCAAAGGCCATTCTTTCCTAGTCTTGATGTTACTTCCTTCCTGAGATTTTCCCCTTTTAGTATGACTGCCTGGGTCAGTGGGCCAGGACTTGAAGAAGTTTTTCCCAGTCTTCCACTGTGATGCTTGTTACATGACCTGGATTTCAGGGATATGTGTTCTGGAGAGACCCAGAGAAATAGTGGTTAGAGAGCTGGCTGTGAGATCAGGAAGGTCCATATTTCCGTCCTATCTCTGTCACATCTGGACTGGATTGTCACATTCAAGTTACTCGTCTTGGTGTTCTAGGCCACACTCAAGGACTCTTCGTTGTAGAGATGGTGCCAGCCTCCACTGGTAGAGGGCATTTCCTCATTTGATCATTTCATTGAAAGTGCATGTTCCCTAACCTTGTCCTTAGTTTTGGTATTTTGTAGCTAGGTGCCCAATGGTGGCACACTGTTTTTGCTGTTTTTGCCACTCTGTGTTTAGGGGGTGTCATTTCTATGTCTGTCATTCACTTCTGCCCTAGTCTTTCTTATCCAGAGCTGCAAGTGATTAAAAACAAACAAGAAAGCAAAAGTTCCAGTTTTTCTGCTCCTGCTGTGATCAAGTATGGATTCCTGTGAAGTTAGATCCAGTATATACTTGTCAGCTTTAGTCAGCTATGATTATAAAACTAGCCTCTGCTCAAGGGTCAGGAGTCTCAATTCTACTGTTAGTGGTTCTTGTGGACTGAGCCACTTGCTTCTTCTCTTGTTGAATTTCTGGGTATTACTCAGTCCTTCTAGGCCTTGGTTCTCTGAACCTCTCTGGAACACACATCCCTGAAATCCAGGTCGTGCAGCAAACATCACATTGGAAAGGAAAAACTTCAAGTCCTTGGCCCACTGACCCAGGCAGTCTTATACTGAAAGGCGGAAACCTCAGGAAGGAAGTAACATCAAGACTAAGAAAGAAAGGCCTTTGCCTGGAATACAAAAACACCTTCATTTCTGTCTGAGCCCCAGTGCCTTTGTTTTCAGGCACCTATTCTGGGTTTCTGATTCCTGCTCCTTCATTTCTTTCCCCTTTGAAATCAACTTGTCCACCTAAATACTGTTTTCCAGGTCAGTGGTTTTTTTCAAGGAGATATTTCACATTGCTTTCTATTTTTTCATTTGTTTGGATCTGTTTAATAGTATCTTGATTTCTCATAAAGTCATTTGCTTCCATTTGCTCCACTCTAATTCTGAAGGAATTATTCTCTTCAGAAAGCTTTTGAGATTTCTTTTTCCATTGGCAAATTCGACTTTTTAAGGCATTCTTCTCCTCATTGGCTTTTTTGGGCCTCTTTTGCCATTTGAGTTAATCTATTTTTTGAGGTGTTATTTTCTTTAGTCAGGTTGTTAACTCTCTTTTCATGATTTTCTTGCATCCTTCTTATTTCTCTTCCAATTTTTCCTCCACTTCTCTCATTTGGTTTTCAAAATCCTTCT
>CM053587.1:309550254-309576725 GCA_028646515.1 Pseudochirops corinnae | reverse complement strand
TTTGGTTTTAATCCTAGCTCCTTTGATCTCTGGAATATCATATTCCAGGCCCTTTGATCTCTTAATGTAGAAGCTGCTAGATCCTGGGTTATCCTGATTGTGTTTCCACAGTATTCAAATTGTTTCTTCTTGGCAGCTTGTAATATTTGCTCCTTGATCTGGGAACTCTGGAACCTGCTATAACATTCCTAGGAGTTTTCTTTTGGGGATCTTTTTCAAGAGGTGATCAGTGAATTCTTTCAAGTTCTGTTTTGCCCTCTGGTTCTAAAATATCAGGGCAATTTTCCTTGAGAATTTCTTGAAGGATGCTTTCTAGGTTCTTTTTTTGATCATGGCTTTCAGGTAGTCCAATATTTTAAAATTATCTCTCCTGGATCTGTTTTGTAGGTCAGTGAACAGCATCCTCCTTGACATTGTAGCTCCATGCCTAGTGGTCCTTGAAAGACCCCTAAACACACTTAATGATCTGAGCTGATATGTCAGAGCATTCCCTTTACATAACCCAATGGTTGGCTTAGCAGTCCCAGGTTCAGAAGAGCCCAGCCTGCCTCTCCAATATTATTTACCCCTGTACTCGCTCCTGTGCCCTTTGCTCTGGTTGATCTACCCTCTTCCTTAAGCCCAAACTCTACTGGGGCCCTTTCTGTCCTTTGCTCATTCTCAAGATGAGGATAGTGCCTGAGAGTGAGTAGTGAGGAGACAGATGCCGGAGAGGTTGTGGAAGTATAAATGGCAATTAGAAACATCTAGCTGGGATATTTATTACTTCAGATTGTCCTCTGTGTCTTCAGTATGGGTGAATCCCTTCACTGAAGCAAAACCACCCCTTCTCCAAGTTAGAAGCTAGATGGTCCAAAATAATTCACCTCTTTTTAAGACCACTCTCCTGGGCAAGAGTCTTTTTACCTCATGGGCCATATTGGGTCCAGATGACCAAGACAATGCCCATCACTCACTGGGTTGGTACTTGGACCCTTGCCAGCTTAATGGGACTGACTAGAACATGTGGTCTGCTTTCAGAGTCCAGAGTTTACCTCTCCAGCATGAGGAAGTATAGGAGGAAGGCCCCCATGGGGGTGGGGAGTGAGAGAGGAAGCCTGGGCAAAGAGTTTGTACTGGTCTCTCCGTGGGGGTTGGCTGTTCATTTGTCTTTGCTTTCCTGGGGTCTGAGTCCCAGTGATATGGTGCTAAAGGTCTAGAGAGGGCCCCTGTTCTGTCTACTCAATTCCTGTCTGTTCCCCTTCCATCGACATCTGCCTTGTTTATTAAAGACATCTCCTGCAATTAGGGCTGTGCTAGTAAAAATCAATCTGAGTGCCAGCCCTTGTCACGAAGGAGCTCACACTCCTTGTGAGGAATAGATTCACACCCAGAACACTCCTGTCTATGAAAAACTATCACCAAAAACTCCACAGGAAAATGCAGAGAGTTCAAAGATAAGGAGGCAGGACATTGGTAGGTGAGACTGACGTGGGAGAAGGTGAGGGGGCCAGAGATGAGGGGGGTGACAGGAGGGAGGCTCAGGGATCAGCTTCCTAAGAGCGTAGAATTAGAGGTCAAAGGGCCTGGAGTGACTTCCTGATCCAGCTCCCTCACTGGACAGCTGAAGAAAGCCCCCAAATGGAGTGACTTGACCAAGGCCCCCCAGATAGGATGCACCATGGCGGGGAGAGGGTGGGTGGCCCAATGCCCAGGCTTCTTGTAAGGAAAGGAGGACTCCAGACTGGTTGAGGAACAGCTTACCTGTGGACCTCTGTAAGGGAGTTATGTTGGCCACCCACTTTAAGGAAGAACCTGGAGAGACTCTTATCAGAAAGATGAGATGCTGACCTAGAGCCCCAGACATGAGGGAAGCTGGCCCCCATCGTGGTGCTGTCTCCTTGGCCGAGCTGAGGTGTTTTAGCTTCCAGTTCAAAAGTTCTTTTTTTAAAAAATCATTTGACCAAATTTCAGCTTTTAAACGTTTTGATTTCAAGTGTATTTTCAAAATCACATGTGAGGATTTCACCATTTTATTGCCATGCATTTCTTCATAGCTTCAGAAGCTGATGAGCCATAACAAACCATGATCTCAGAAACCAGGTTTCATCCCCTATGACACAGGCTTCTGCAACCTAAATTTTAAATAATGACCCTCTTCCAGATGCACAGTTGTAGACAGATGCTGTACTCTTGTAGACAGATTCTCTCCAAAAATAACACAGCAAATCTGAATATAATTAATTTAAGAATAACAGTCAAAGAAGAAGCAATGATTAAGTGCCTAGAAAATGGACATTTACATTACAAAAGAAATAATAAAACAGATCCAGTGTTATTTTCTCTCCCAAGAAAGGAAACACTCCTCCCCCCCCCCAAAAAAAAACCCAAACCCTAAGCCCATACTTGTGAGGATTTTGGAAACATTTCATTTCCTACAGAGGCCTCAATCCTTTTTTTTAATCTAAATTCCAATAAGTGCCACATACAAATTCTGTGTATAATCCCATTCATAGAAACTGAAACCAAGACTTTGAGGAAGGATAGCTTTGGAGGTGTAGGCTAGATTTTTGGAGGGGGTAGCAGGCACTTTTCTTTCACTACTTGCTGTTGGAGAGCCTTTTGTGTTCTCAACCCTGAATGATACTTCAAAACAAACTCCCCACCAAACAAAAGGATTTCAAAGCTTCCTTTTCTGGTCTCAGGGACTAAATTATCCCTGTGTTTCTCTGACTAGCCCTGGACAACCACTGTCTTTCTTTTTAGCACTGGAAGAATGTTTCCATTTTTTCATTTCCAGAAAAAGCAAACATTTTTAGTCCCTTGACCTTCACAGACCAGGACCGTGAACAATTCCAGCAGGTCAGCACCTCCCAAGTGGCCCCATTGGCTTGTGATGCAGTGAGGGCCAAGGCTGGGTGGACATCTGAGGCAGGTAGAATTGCCTCATTTCTCTGAAGGTGAGTGAACCCTTAGCATGGGAACAGCACACCATACTGTTATTGCTGGAGAATTCTCGATTCAGAGTGCTTCTCCTGAATAGAGAGAGAACGCCTTTATTCTGGTATATTCTAATCTGTATAACTTCTCTGGTTTCTGTTTGCTCTTTCTTTGAAAAAGAGGCTTCTGAGCTATTCATGATAGTCTTTTTTTGTAACCGGGGGTGAATGAAAAGGGGCTGGGCTGGTGAGTATTTAAGGTGAGAGGTAGCAAGAAAACAGCTTTTCATTCTGACTCCCAACTCTTAACCCTAGCCTGGAGATACTTGAGGGCTGGCAGACTGATTTGCCAGGCCCAGGAGCTCTCTTGGCATTGCGAGGAGAGGTCACCCAGGCTGGGCCGTCCTGGTCTCTGCCCATTCCTCCCCCCAGTAGGCCACTGGAGGGGCTTACCTCCCAGCTACCTTCTAGTCTTCTCTCTGGATTTGGGAGTCCCCTGCCCATATCTGTCTTAGATGTAGATACTGAGAGGCCACTGAAGGTTTTTGAACAAAGGAATGAGGGGGTGAATGTTATCTACTAGGTAGCCTAGCTCTGAGGACCTCTCCTTACCCAAGGCATTTCCTCCACATTCTCCCCTCCCCCCATTGCCCTTTCTTTCACTATTCTGTCTCTAGTATGTAGAAGCAGTGCCACATGACCTGGTCCCCCTGGGAGCCCAAGATTGAAAGCTGGAAGATAGCCTGAGGATCATGTGCTCCAGTCTCGGTATCCAAGATGGAAAGCTTTCCACTGAATCAGGATAAGTGACTTGACCAAGGTCACACTACCAGTAAGCAGGCAGAGCAATCTGCCGGCTGACTGCAGAGTAGCCTCATCTTCCCTGCCTGGTTTGGGGAAGAAGGAGGTCAGAAGGCCTGGGATCGCATCCTGGATTTGTCCCTATGTCACTGTGCCTTCTTCCTCTCTGGGCCCTCACTTCCTTATCAAAATGAAAGAGTCTGACTAGCTGACTAGACCAAGGTCCCCTGTAGCCCTACAATCGTCTAGTTCTCCCTGACTTTGCAGAGATTGCCCCCAAGGCATCTGTCTGGTGCTAACTCCTAGGTAAGGTGAGGATTCTGGGAGGGGAGATCTCAATCAGTACCTGCAGGGATACCTAGGGAAGTCTTGCTTCTGACACATCCTAGCTGCAATTCTTAGTGCCCCTAGACAACTGGCTAAGACTATAAATTACAAAAGCTTTTACAGTCTGCATCAGTGAGAGGGATTTCTATACCAGAAATTCTCCACACTGATAAAATCAAAGAGCTATGCTATGCTTCCCTCAAAAAAAGAAATATTCATGAAGTACTTTCTGCAAAATGGCCTTATCGTGTAATTGTGCAAATACTTTTATCCCCATATTATAGATGGGAAGACTGAGGCTCATGGAGGTAAACGGACCTGCCCAGCACCACTAGTTGTTAGAAATGGAATTCGACTCTAAGTCCAATACTCCTTCTGTCATATCCCACTGAGAAACAAGAGGGTTAGGCTCACAGAGGCCTTGAAAGCCAAGAGAGGAGAGTGGCCAGAGGTCCAGTGGAGTGCTGGCCTTTCTTCTTCTCCTGTTTGCCCTTCTCTGCCATTGCCTCTTGCTGGCCTGCCAGCCACTGCTGGGCCTGCCCTCCAGGATGAGAGAAATAAAAGTCATTCTTCAGATTATACAGCTTCAGATAACGTCTCCTTTTGAGCTGCAGAGGGATCAATCCCTGAGCCAGGCGAGGGAGGGAGGGAAGGAAGAAGGAAGAAAGTCTCCGTGTTCCATCAGGCCCAAGTGTGACCCTTTGAAGACAGGTGGCAGACAAACAGGGCCTGTCACCAACCAGTTAGAAAAAGCACCTGAACTGTTCACCCTTAAAAAAGTCCAGTCCCTGCCCCCTATGCACACCCCATACTGCAACCTCGAAAGATAAGTAAGACTTTTTTTCTTAATCTCTCTTTCACACATGACGAAACGGAGGCCCAGACTGGGGAGTCACTTGCCCAGTGTCACATAGAAAGTTAATGGCAGAACCAAACCTAGATTTAATATAGGGTCATGAGAATTTATTTTATTTTTAATGTGTGCAATAAAACAAGTATTTTTTTAAACAAGTATTTCTATAACATAGTACAATAAAAAAAAAGATGATCATATATGAAACTGCAAATCTGCTATTCAGAACTTGCTATTCCTTTCAAATATACAACAAAATTACCATGTACATTTCTAGTTTTTCTTCCTCTCCCTCTCCCCCCCACCCCAGGGATGGCTACCATTAGACACAAATAGGTGTATGTATATATGTATATATATATATATATATATATATATGTATATATATATATATATGCAAAATTGTTCTACATCTATTTATCATTTCTTTCTGTGGATGCAGATAACATCTTCATATGTCCTTTATAGTTAATTTGGGTACCCATAATAGTCAAAATAAATTACTTGCTCAAAGTTGTTCTTAAAATTGCGGATACTGTATACAATGTTCTCTTGGTTCTAGGATCATGAGACTTTGAATGAATGAATGAATGAATGAATGAGTGAAGACACATTTATTGAGGACTTAGTTTTTATTAAGGACTCACTGTACTACAAATAGAAAAGACAGTTTACTGTCTGCTGTCTACTTTCCAGGAGTTTGCTGTCATAGGAGAGTTCAGTTTCAGGACCCAGGGAGGCCCTCATGGACTTTAGGATTCAGAGGTAGGGGAAGGTGGTGCCTGAGGGGTGGGGTCTAGAGGTGGTGGAGGCTGGTGGGTTTGATGGCAGAGAGGCCTTCCTCCCTCTTGCCAGAAGGATTCTAGTTGGTGACCAATCTTTACAATTCCTAGCTAGGAGGATTGGGGCTGGAGGGGTCCAACCATTGGAAAGTGGGGAGTGGGCTCAAGGGTTAGAGGTGAGGACTGGGGGGTGGGTTTCCTAGAAAAGGCAGAATTGGTAGGAAAGTCTGCAACAGGGATGCCCCTTGTTGTAGCTCTTCAGGCTGAGGCAGAGGAAAAAAAAGGGAAAAGATCTGGGAAAATACCTTAAAGGACAGAATCCACCTGCTAGTGTTTTAAAGCTGAGGAAATGGAGACCCAGAGAAGAGATATTGCTTGTCCCTGGTCTTGCAGGGCTGGTTCTCTTGCCTGGCAGCCCTGGGCTGCCTCCTCCAGGCAGAATTCCCCACCTAGCCCTGCTGTCTCTGCCCAGGAGATACCATCTAGGAAATGGGGCCCCTGGCTCCTCCCTAGACTGGGAAGTGGAGGGGGGAAGGAGCAGCTGTTGGAGGAAAGGAAACCACCTCCCAACTCTGGGAAGAAAGGAAACGGAGACAGAGCTGCCGAACAGCTTTTCTGGGCCCCTTGCCCAAGCTGCTGGGGTCACCACAGGGCCAGACCTTCTCAATTACCCACGGTCAGCCACTGCCAAAACCCTGCCTGCCACCACCACCCCCACCCCTGGTACTGTCACAGGTCACGCTCTCCTCCCTGCTCTCCTCACCCCCTCTTCACTTCCAGCCCCACCCTAGGAAACAGCATCGGCTGCCCTCGGTGAGCCAGGGTGGGGGCCTTGGGCTCCACGCCCGATGGTAGCAGGAGCCGGGAAACTTACAGCCAGGTTGCATCAGATCACTTCTCCCTCCCCCCTGTGCTGTGACCCCAGCTGTCCCACTGTGCGCCCACCACTGAGTGTGAGGCAGCCAGCCGTGAAAAAGGTCTGGGGAGCCTGGGCTGCTCACCACAGGGTGAGTCACTTCACCTTGGCTGTGTTGACTTATTTTGTTTGACAGCGTCATTAAACCCTTAGTGAGCTGCCAGTTGAAGCCCCCTCCCCCACAAACATCCCGTAGTCCTTTTCTGCTTGTGAAGAGGAGAGACAGATGAGCCTGTTTTTAAAAGCTCTGAGTTGTTGCTTCATTCACAGAACGGGAATGATCCTATAAATTGTTTTTTTATTCTCCTTGGTTCACTCCGCATTGCTTCATACCCATTCACGTAACTTCTCTAGGCCTCAGTTTCCCCAACTATAAAATGGAGAGGGAGGAGGCGTGGACCAGAGAATCTCCAAAAATTTCCATACCCAAATCCTGCGAGTCTCCAACCAGAGCTGGACAGAGATGGGCCAAACCACAGACAACTGGTGCCAGGCAGGTTCCTGTTACAGAGTCTCTCACCTTTTAGGGCAGCCAAGTGGTGTAGTAGATAGAGGGCCTGGCCTGGAACCAGGAAGACCTGGGTTCAGATCCTGCCTCAGATACGTACTAGCTGTGAGACCCTCCTTTAAGTCACTTAGCTCTGTTTGCCTCAGTTTGCTGAACTGGGGAAGGAAATGGCAAATCACTTTGGTGTCTTTGCCAAGAAAATCCCAAAATGGGCCTCAGAGAGTTGGAAGTGACTGAACAATAACCCACAACAAACACCTTTTACGGACTAGGTACCATCTGTGTGGTGATGCCTTTGGGTGTGTGTAGGTCACTAGGGATGTGATCCAGAGAACTCCTCCTACCAGTGCCAGGTAGTGCCTTTTCTGCAATTCCCAGCCTCAGAGAGTTTCCGAAACTATGGAGCAGTGACTTGTCCAGGGTCACACAGTCAGTATGTGTTAGAGGTGGGGAAAGGGCCCAGGTGTTCATGGTTCCACTGCACTGATCTACCTCTTATGCTAGTGGAAAAGAAGAAAGAGGAGAAACGTTAACAATAACATTATTCCCAGCTGACCCCTCACAATCTCCTCCTCTGAGGCCTCACTCTGGCCCTGGACTCTTATAGGCCTGAGCAGGTCCTGTCAAGTTAGGAAGGTTTCCGGCAGGGTGATGAACTGCTAAGTCATGTCTGAAGACCAGTGGAGCAGGTGTGGGCTGGTGCATAATCCCAGAGGGGTGAAGAATGAAGGCAGCTGTGTGGGACACTACATCATGCTGCATGTTTACAACGTGCTCCCACGATTCAGCACACACTCATTCAGCGCCCACTGCATGCAAGGCCTGGGCAGCCCATCCTCACGCCAGGTCATGGGAGTAGCACTGCCTCCAGTCTGTGGCTCAACGAGGGCTTGGCCCCCAGTCACACAGCCTTGTCCTTAGCAGAGGCCATCCACAAAGCCTGGCCGAGTGTGGCTGTCATCCCCTTCAGAGCTGTGAGACACAGGGGGCTTTCCAAAAAGGCCTCAGCCCTGCCCTAAGGAGCTGCCAACCACCAGGAACACTCACTGCATCCTTATTTCTTCTGGAACCCTTGGAAGTTTAGAGACGTGCTGTCCTCACAGCAGCATTGTGGGAGAAGAGATGCAGATACTACCACCTCCATTTTACAGATGAGGAAACTTGCCCAGGATCACACAGCTAGCAAGTGGAAGTGACAGGCTCCCAGTCAAAGAAATACTCTCTATTTTGTGAAATAATAGCAGGCCGACTTTATGTGGTGAGGAGTGAGCTTATGTGGTTCAGGCAAGCCTTAGAGAAGGGACCAGTCACTGGTGGATGGGGTGACCCAGAAGGCTTCCTGGAGGAGGTGGGGCTGGACAAGGGAGGCTAGATGAAGAAGAGCCACCATCAGTCTTGGCACCACTTCAAGATATGTGCCAGAATGGACCTCTGACCTCCCTCCCTTCCCTCACAGGCAGGGCAGGCACCCAAATTAGGGGAAGACATCTATGTCCCTCTCCTTCCCCCTCCCAGACTATCAGAAGCCTCTGGGGTCACGTGCCCCTCCGGCTTCCAGTGAGGGGCCCCTAGAATAGGTCTCTAGGATTTGGATCTCTGGTAATCTCTTACAAAGGAGGAAACTGAATCCTGGAGAGAAATGATTTGCCCAGAGTCAACAGACACAGAGCCAGGATTGGAAACCAGGACTTTATCATGCTGCCCAATCCTCCTAGCCTCTCAGATAGAAGCCAGCAGCCGGAGAGGTGGCAGCTGTCCTTCCATCCCCCAGGGGACCATACTGGCCATGTGTGGCTCTGCCAGCAGGACACACCTAGCTGTCCCAGAGGGACCCAGTTCGAGTGGGGGTGATTTTCTTGGGATTCCTCAGCCCAGCTGACCAGTTTCTAAGGGCTAGAGTTCCTGGTGGGCCTCCAAGAGCATTTCTCCTAATTGTTGCAGGCTAACCTTGGTTTCCTAGGTGGATTGGTGGCAGTGGTGAGGGCAGGAATCAGCTTTCCCTCCTTTGGGTATCTGTCAGGGTCATAACAGTCACTGTAGCAGGTACTGGGGTGGGAGGCAAAGAGTAGGGACGGAGAGCCCTGGGGCTGATTTTCTAAATATCATCTAGGGAGGCTCAGAGTGGTCAATTGGTCAAGTGATCACTTGACTTGTCCAGGTCATACAGCAAGTAAAAAACAGAGCTGGGATTTTTATGCAGGTCGTCAACACGTTGATTATAATCCTGTACTTTTTCTGTGACATCACAGGGCACTCTAGCCACAGTCCCACCCCCCATTTACGTTTATAAGCCTCACTGGTTGTCTGTCTAGCTCAGCACATTTTGGCAGGGGGTGGGGGTGGGGGTGGAGAGACTGTAAAAGGAGGTTGGATTAGATCAGCTCTCAGGTCCTTCTAGCTCTAAATCTGTGACTACATAGGTGTTTGTGTAGTCCATATATATTTATACATAGATACTGTCAAGATACTAGGAGACACCTGTTTTCCAGAGCTAAAGCCCAGCAAGCAGGCTGTGCCCTGAGCTTGGCATAACAACAATCCTTTGCGCTCACTCTCTGGATGATCTCACCCTCTGGCAAAAATCATATAATTATTGTATTGCTTTGATCCGAGCACCAGACAAGCACCCATGTTTGGGTCATGAAGCCCTACCATGAACCAAACTTGTCTCATGGTTGGTTACCCCTCACTGACAGGGCTACAGCTCAGCACAGAGCCATGGGTATAAGTACTGAGATCTGCCTACACTAAGGCGGGCCCCCCTCTAGGGGTAGGGTCCTGGCACCCATGTCCAGATCCCCTCCTTGCTTGCAGGCTGTTTCCCTCACTTTGAAATTAAACTTCTGTTGGATTCCTGACTCTCCTGTCTCTGGCCTGCTCTGTTCAGCTCTTGCCATCCACAGGTTAGGGACGGGGTTGGCCCAGTTGACAATAAATACATATGCTTATGATGGGGCAGCTAGGGGGTGCAGTAACTAAAGCATCGGGCCTGGAGTCAGGAAGACCTGAGTTCAAATCTGACCTCAGCCACTTATAGTTGTGTGACCCTGGGCAAGTCACTTTGATGGGGTGTTGGGGTGCCTACGTTTGTAACATCCAGTTGTAATTTCAGTTTGTAAAATCACACTTGTGTTTGGGTACCTATGTTTGTAATATCAGCTTGTGAAATCAAGTTGTAAAATCACATTTCCCTCAGCCTCAAAGCATTAACTCTGCCTCTTCCCCCAACCAGGACTCTGCCTAGCAACAATTCATGAACTGCTTATCCCTGCTTGGTACAATAACAAGCTATACCTATGAATCCTTCACTAAACCATCTAAACAATCCCTTTAGCTTAGAGAAATGTATAGCTCCCCTGTTCTAATGGCCAGCTGCACCTATGAATCCTTCAGTGCACTATCAGTAAGCTAACTCCTCAGCCAATCAGACATCCTGAATCCCCAATTAATCTAGCTTCCCAGCATCCACCTTGTCAAACAGGACATTGATGGGTAACAGACTGGACACCTTTCAGTCAGCTCTGACCATTAGGTGACCCAGTGATGTTTCAAGCCTAAAACCACACCTCTATGCAGCCCCCCCCCCCCCACCATGGGCCATTTCCCCATGAATTATGGACAATATGCCTGCACAGTAGATATGAAAAGTGCATGTCCCTTTAAGTACTGACCACTCCTTAACTCCTCCTTCATCCCACCCTTACTCACCTAGTTAGCATAATTGATACCTGATTTACAAGTTTATGGCTTTATAATCTATATCCCTGACTCCTTTAAGTTTGCAAGTTCCCTTAGACCTCCTGCCTGCTGTAAAGCATAACAATAAACTTTTACAATCCTGACTCCAAAGATTGTTTGAGTCCTAAGAATTCTTTCCAGACTAGAGCCCTCCAGGGATTCATTTGGGGTCCCTCTAACACATAGCTTTTCTCACCCTCTTCAACTTTACCCTGTTTGCCTCAGTTTCCTCATCTGCAAAATGAACTGGAGAAGGAAATGGCAAACCACTCCAGGATCTTTGCCAAGAAAACCACAAATGGGACCATGAAGAGTCAGACATGACTGAAATCATAAAAACAAAAACAAAATGCTTATGATATTATATGTGTCAGTGTATTTTATGTGTCTGGCTATGTGTCTGGTTATGTCTGTGGGTGGGTGCCCATCAGTGTGTTTGCACTTTATGAGGGTGTGTAACCCTGCACAGGCATCAGTGTATCTGACTGTGTATGTAGGGTGGTGCTGGTTGTAGATGTCTCCCAGTGTGCCTGTGAGTCTGTCTGTCTGTAGCAGAATGTCCAGCACTAAAGGGTGTGTTCACAACTGTGTCTTTCAGCTAGCCCCTGGAACCCTGGAATTCTTTGAACAATAGCTGAGCTCTGCCTGGCTCTGGGATATGGGTTCATTTCCTGTTTTTACCTCCTTTTCCTCCTGAGCCTTGGTCCCCAGAGAACAGCTGACCATCCACAGGCCCCTCCATTCCCATCTCTCATTCTCTCCCCCAGACTGGGAAGGCTTGGACACTTGAACTCTTCCATTCTGGCTGGGGGGGTTGGCCACCCTCTCTCATGCTTTAAAAACTGTCTTTTATCCCCATGGACTTTAAACAGTTGACGAGATCCAGCTGTGCTTATGGAGGTGAGATGGGGAGAGGATGGAGGCCCAGCCGCTCTTCTCACTCCCATGACTGAACCTGAGTGCTCGCCGTCCCTACCACTGACTCCCCATTCCCCTGCCCAGGAGCTCTTGGCTACCCAGAAATGCAGAGACTCTTATCAGGTGGATTAGCTCAGGGGTCCATGGAGAGGTTTCACTATATATTTTATTTTATTACAAAAATGATTTTGAGAAGGGCCATAGGCTTGACAAAGGGGTCAAAGTGACACAAAAGAAATTAAGAACCCCTCCATGAGATGGTCTCTAAAGTCCTTTCCATATAAAGTCAGAAAACCCTGTCTGGAGTACCAGCTCTGCCCCTTAGCACTTTGTGTGGCCTTGGACAGGTGACTTGACTTCTCTGGTGCTCTGTTTCTACCTTTGAAAATGGAAACAATATAAAAATATATTTATTATTGTTGTTATTTACATGCAACTGGGAAATAAGATATACAGGCACTGGGGTATGGAGATCCATCCTGCCCTACCAGAAAGGCAGAGGGGTGATGGGGGAGGCCATAGGAGAGAGCAGACTGGGGGAGGGGTTATACAGTGGGATGGCTGTTTTGGGGGGTTTGGGGGAGGAAAGACGGGGAGAAAATTTGTAACTCGAAATCTTGTAAACTAAAAATAAGCAAAAGTTGATTATAAAAAAGAAAAGCAAATGGCAACAATGAGGGTACTTTGTACACCACCAACCACTGCTGAAACGTGAGATTTTTCTGATGCTCTTCAAGGCAATCGGGAAGATACCTCCCTAACCAGCCTGGAAGGACGCTTGAAATTTCCCCCTTTCCACTCGCTGATTTGAATTAAGACTGTTATCTCCTGGGGGCTCCTAGTGGAAGAATGCCCTGGCTTTCATCAGCTGAAGGCAAAGGAAAAATACAGGAGGAGGGGAAAGCCTTGGGCAGAGGCAAGCTGCCAGAGGTAACCGACAGGAGCCAGAGGGGCAGCTGCTCCGGTGTCCCTGGCTCGAGATCCCCCTAAGCATGAGCGTGAGCTCACATCAGTACCCTTTGCCAAGAGGTCTCATGACCTGACTGAAGGGACACTGGGCTGCAGCATCAGGACCCCCAGCCTGAAGTCCAGCAATCTCCCATATTTATTAGCTGTGTGACCCTGGATGAATCACTGACTACCTAACTCTCAGCCACAGAGAAGAGGGTGGTGTTAGCAGTGCAGGAAATGTGAGCCGGTCATCATGTGATTAGAACCAACAGACCTTGGGGAAGGGGCCCCTGGGCTCACTTGCTCTTCAGGCTCCCTGGAAGGTAGGGTGACAGAAGTGTAGCTCTCAGTGAAGGGAAGGCTGAGGGCTTCCAGAAGGCCTGTCCTTTCTTCATCAGGAGCACGCGTGACACCCTGGATTCCTTCTGTCTGCAGTCACAAACCTGCAAGTCTGGGGCCCACCCACGGCCATGGGGTATATTCAAGTCTCAGACTAGATGGCTTCTGCCCAAGGATCACTGTTCCTGCTTTCTAGTACTTTCTCCCTACTTCTGATTTGCAGATCAAAGACCCTACCTGTTTGAGTCTTCTGGCACCCTCCCCTCCATTGGCCCTTTCTGCCTCGGCTGACTTAGACTGGATTCCAGGCCAGCCTGGACGTATGGGGTGCTTGCCTGATCATGCTGGTCCTGCCTGTTCCTGGGCATCTGCCAGACTTACTGCCCTAGCCCTTCCTAGCTCGCCTGACAAGGCCCTTCAGATTTCTATAAAATGAAGGTGTTGGAACTGGTCACCAAGAGGTGACCATCTCTGCCCCTTCTTTGTTCTAAAGTGCTGGGGCCCCTTACACTTGTGAGTTCTGTGAGTCTGGGCAAAGGGAGGCTTAGGGTCAGGGGTGAGTTCTGGAAAGTAGGCAGAAGAAGATTAATTAGATGGTGACCAGGAATGGACCTGAGATTTCTAGGTAACCCCTTCCCCCCACCTGGCTGCTCCTTCTTTTAAATTTGGTGTCTTTGAGTTGCCTTGAGCAGATCCACAAAACAGCCAAAAGAACATTTTCCCCAGAAACACCATATTGTTTTTAAATAATAGCTCCCCAAAGTGTCCAGAACTACAAGAGATTTCAGAGATGCCTAAGCCAAGCCCTCCATTCTACAGATGCTTGAAAGCGGCCTAGAGGTCAGCCAGCCCCCCAAGGTCACCGAGGCAGCAAACAGCCAAGTTGGGGTCCAAGCTCTTGTCCTCTCACTGGAAATTCCAAGCTCCTCCTTAGTCCGGGACTGTCCTTGAGAGGGGCCTCTTACTCCAGGGTCCCACCTATTCATAATCTGCCCAAAGGGGAGGTGGTCTCAGTACAGTCCTAAGCACAGCATCACCCTTGTGTTCCCTCAAAGCAAGCTTCTGGGCAGCCTGCTAAGAATATTCTGGAATTTGGAGAGAGTCCTTCTGCCCAGATTAGTAACCTTTCCCTTTCCTGCTGTCCAGGCCTGGGACCGAGAGGAGGGCCGAGCACAGTATGGCATCTATATGTCTTACTGGGGCTCCTTCCCTTTCAGGTCCCTGAGCAGAGGCTGCAGGAGATCTCCACCCTAGGAACCATCTGTGGGTCCTCCCATTGGCAGCAGCTCCCAGACGCTCCCGGGATCATGCTTGTAAACAAGATCCAAAAGGAAAATTACAGGAATCCGTCTATGGGCTTGGCCGCCGGCCAACTGGGAGGACCAGGGCAAAGCAGAGAGACACACAAGTGCTGTGGGGTGGCTGTACCCTCCCTTCCCCCAAAATACACATACCACAATACCCTGCCCCACCCCACCATCTACATGGATATGCACACAACATACCCTGGAGAGCTGTGCACTGCATCTGATGCGCCCTCTCCTCGGCCCTCCAGGCATTCACTCAGAACAGAAGGCTGCAGGATGTATGGGACCCATATGTCTATCCTGAATATGATGTTGCTTGGCTGGCCAGCCATCACATGTAGCTGTGCCAACAGGCCACATCCCCAACACGCTGCTTGTGGCACCCATCAGCCGCACACAGATGCATTCCTCTGTGTACAGCTTAGCCATACAGGCGATGATTGCTGTATGCACACACATACACGTCCATTGTAATGTGCATTGTGCAGGCACTCACAAAAATGTGCTTGTAACACACAGACACAGAGTCACGCCATGAGGCCCGTGTACATCTGTGAACACGCGCACACACACACACACACACACATCATTCATGCATTCACGAGCTCTTGCAAACATTCATGACACACATATTTTTCACTTGCAAAAGAGCAGATTTGACCAGATGACCTACCCCTAAAATCCTATGATTCTAGGATCTTTATAATCCTACCAACTCCAGGGACATCCACACAGATTCCTGCCCATGTGTGCTCACATACATTCACACACTTACTACGCACAAACACAAGTGCATTGATGGGCACTCACACGCACACTCTGAGCTCCTTCCCCCAGGAGCCCACAGAGGCAAGTCAAAGCCTGGCAGGTGGGGAGTGTGAGTACATGAGGTGGGGGCAGGGAGGGGGCCGGCTGGTGGAGAACAGACGCAGCTATATTTAAATGTTTTAAAATAACCAGCCCCAGAACTCCTGGGGGGGCGGGGTTGGAAGACAGCGACTGTTGGGTTTTATGCATTCGGCTCCGGGCACTGCCTTAGAAAGGAGCCTTAACCAGGTATTGTACACAGTCTGCCCACCCCCAGCAGTGCACCCAAATGTGTTCTCATACATCTCCATGTACCTGTGTGGTGCAGCGGTTAGAGCTCCAGGCCTGAAGTCAGGGAGATCTGACACTGGCTGTGAACCTGGACAAGACACTTCACCTGTTTGCCTCAGGCTCTTCATCTGTAAAATGGGAACAATTACAGTATCTCCCTCCCAGGGTTGTTGGGTATCAGATGAGATAATTGTAAAGCACTTCACACAGGCCTCGTACACAGTAAGTGCTACATAAATGTTAGCCATCGTTATCATTATTCATGTTCACACATTTACACAGGAATAGATATGTATTCACTCGTCCATGTATTCACTCATGCACATGCCTATGCACTTATGCACAGACATGGAACTGCACATCATAGATTCCAAACATGTTATCCTACATGGAGAATGATCCAGAATCACAACAGGTCAGAACAGAGAAGGACTTTAGGATATAGACCACAGGATGTCAGAGCTGGGAGGACCCTTAGAACCCAGGATGTCAGGGCTGGGAGTACTCTTAGAACACAGGATGTCAGAGCTGGGAGGGCCCTTAGAACACAGGACGTCAGAGCTGGGAAAGCCCTTAGAATCCAGGATGTCAGGGCTGGCAGTACCTTTAGAACCCAGGATGTCAGAGCTGGGAGGCCCTTAGAACACAGGATGTCAGAGCTGGGAAGGCCCTTAGAATCCAGGATGGCAGAGCTGGGAGGGCCCTTTGAACCCAGAATGTCAGAGCTGGGAGGGCCTTAGAACACAGGATGGGAGGGCTGGGAGGCCCTTAGAACACAGGATGTCAGAGCTGGGAAAGCCCTTAGAATCCAGGATGTCAGGGCTGGCAGTACCCTTAGAACCCAGGATGTCAGAGGTGGGAGGCCCTTAGAACATAGGATGTCAGAGCTGGGAAGGCCCTTAGAATCCAGGATGGCAGAGCTGGGAGGGCCCTTAGAACCCAGGATGTCAGAGCTGGGAGTATCCTTAGAACCCAGGATGGCATAGCTGGGAGGGCCCTTTGAACCTAGAATGTCAGAGCTGGGAGGGCCTTAGAACACAGGATGGGAGGGCCCTTAGAACACAGGATGTCAGGGCTGGGAGGACCCTTAGAACCCAGGATGTCAGGGCTGGGAGGGTTCTTAGGATCTGAATGGTATCCCTCAGAGGGACCTTTGAGATGAACTGAATTTTATATATGGGAAAATTGAAATCCATTGAGGAAATAACCTGTCTCCTAATATATGTGTATATGTGTGTGCTTGTCCATGCATATCTGTACATAGAGAATCAGCTAAGTGGGAACAGGGAGGTGGTGGCAGGCCAGAAATAGCATGATTCCCCTGCTTAAGGCTGATAATGATAGAAAAGTCCTTTGTAGGGAATGAAGCCTAGACTCCTGAACAGCCATGCCTATGTTTCAGGGGAAGGGGAGCTATTGATTCGTTGCCAGGGCTACAGAGTGGACTCTGCTCAGTCCCCTTTTCCCTGACCTAGTCTCTCCACACAACTCCCTGAATTCCTTTGGGTCAGGGGTCAGGGGTCAGAAGTCAGGTCAGAATATCAGTGATTGAAGGGACCTTAGAGCATAGAACAGAAAATGTCAGAGCTGGGAGGAACCTTAGACCACAGAGTGTCAGTATTCTTAGAGACCCTTAGACACAGAACATAGAAAACCCAGAGTTTGGAAGGACCTTAATGAACATCTAATAGAGCCCTCTCATGGTACAGATAGGGAAATTGACATCCAAAAAGGAGAAATGATTTATCTAAAATCATAAAGTGAATTAATGGAAGGGCCAAGATTAGAACCCGCCTCCTGACTCCCACTCTAGGCCCTCTATGGTTCGATTGAAAAAAAAAATGGTTTAAAAGAAAAGGTCTATCCTTTGTGGGAACTGGGGAGGAAGAGGTGGTAGTGATATCAAGGGAGGGAGAGGTGAATTACCAGTGTTTCTCTAGATATATAACTGATCAAGTTCTCCCACCTCCTATACTGGTCAGCAAATGTCTCCCCAAATCAGTGCTATCATCATACATGGAAGGAATGAGAGCCCACACACAAAACCTAGGCATCCTAATGAGACTGATTGATGGAAGGGTGTTCTTTACAGTCTATGGGGACTTCAAGATGGAGTAGAGAGAGGGGTGCTACAAATCCTCAAGTCTGTGTCCAGTGGAATTCACTCAGGGGGTTAGGGTAGAGGGGGAGAGGGGAGCAGCTCACTTGGCTCTCCAGCTTTCTGCTGTGGTACAGGAAAGGCTCGGTCTGGTGGAATGGTTTTGGAATTGTTGTTTGTCCTTCATTTTCAAAGGGGACCTGTGACATCCCAGGGTGATGTCTTGATTTGTGCATGAATTGGATTTAAGTGAGGCAGAGTTGCACAGTCATCAACCTCATTCTCTCTTCCAGAGTCATCAAAGTCCAGTGGCAAAACAAAAGTTGGGATAACTGGCTATGACCTGGGATTCAGTGGATGCCCTTGGCGTCTTTGAAGTCTGACCAAGCTCTAATCCATAGACAGTGTCAGCTTCAGCCACCTTTGTGGCCACTGGAACAAATTGTTCTCATCCAGCCATTCCTTGGGAGAAGTCTTCACATACCGGGGTAGACACTTCCTATTTCATTGATGGGTTTGAGGCATGTCAACTTGGTTTCGCCTATCTGCCAGGACAGTTTACCAGGATGTGGCTGTGTGCATGCTACAGCTACTTAGAGCCACAGATGAGAGCTGAATGCCGGGAAACACCAAAGGTGAATGAGCAGCCCTGAAAAGGGCTCAGCAGCACCCCCTCCCCATCAGAGGTGCTGGGACAAATGGGGAGAGGATTAATGTATCTTCCTGCCTCCCCTCCCTTTGTTAACACCAGAGAATTCTTCTATGTTTAGAAGGGGTGGGAGAGGGATGGAGGATGTACTTTCTCAAGAAAACCTGAGACTAGAAGGAAGCAGAGAGTCCCTTTGGTGCAGCCCACTCACAACACAGGACCTGTGGTTGACACAGTAGAATGTAAGCTCCTTGAGGGCAGTAACTGGTGTATTTTTATCATTGTATTACCAGCTAACATACAGTGGTTGAATAAATGCATATTGAATACAACCAGACCCAGGATACTATGAACACAGATGTTACTCCCCTGTCAAACTAATCTCCTTAGGTGTCCCATGGGTGCCCTGTGTCATTAGCTTTGAGGTTTTTCCCACTCGTCGCTGCCAATTCTTATACTTCACCTCTTTCCCCACCTCAAAGCACACATTATCCTGGAAGGTGCCTCCCTTCTCCAGCTGCTATTATCCACTTGTTATTATTAAGAGTTCTTGAATCAGGTCTAGAAGTTTGATCCTAACTCTGACTCTGAGCAAGCCGCTAGATCTCCCTCTGGGTCCCAGTTTCCTTTTCTAGAATAAGCCATACTCTATGATCTCTAAAGCTTCCCCCACTCCCATTTTACAGATGGAAATACTCAAGGGTCTTAGCTTTGTAAGTGTTCTTAGGCTGCTACTTTGTATCTGGGATTTGTCTGTCCTCAAACTGTAGCATCTGGGGAGTTGACTCTGAAACTGTCATGATTACAAATCCCCATCTGGGAGAAACTCAGCTAGCACCCTGGGAAGAGGAGGGAGTGGAATAACCAGTGGTCTCTGTCTTGAGGGGCCTCAGGCCGCTGCTGTTCCATCCCCTCCAGAGCTCTCCCCTCCCTCCCTTTGACTCAGGTCTTCTCCCTGGCACAGGCCTCTTTCTGAGCACTACCAAGTAGCTCACTCTCCACCCCATTTGTTCCCGGGTGCCAATGTGTGTGTGCCCAAGTCTACCCAGCCTTTCCATAACCTCTGTCAGAACATTTCTCACCTCCACCCCATAACCTTCCTAGGGGTGGGCAGAAGCCACCCTTCTGCTTCCTTACCTTGATCTTTCCACTTACTGTCTTCCCCTCTTCCCCCATTTCCTACTCACTCTTCTCTCCTTTTCCCCCTTTCCTCTTTTGTCCCCCCTCAGTTTCCCCATCTGTAAAATGAGGGTAGATCAGTTAACCTGGGGTCCATGGACTTGGATGTTATCTTCACTAATCTCTCATTAAATTTAGTATTTCCTTCATTTATTTTTTTAAATCATTATTCTATATCACCAGATGAGTCAATGGAACAAAAAAGATTAAGATCCCTGGACTAAATGATCTCTAAATTCCTTCCCGAATCTAAATCCTAGAATGCTAGGATCTCTCCTCTTTCCCATTCTTCCTTCTCCATTATCTCTTCCCTATTTTTCTTCCCCCTTTCCTTCATCCTTTCTCTGTCTCTCTTCTTCCCCTTCTTCCTCTCCTCTTTGATTTCTTCCCTTTCCTCTCTCTCTTTCCTTCTCTTCTTCCCCTTTCTCCCTTCCTTTAACTCTTCCCTTCTCTCTTCTTTCCTCTCCTCTTCCCTCCTCCCTCCTCTTTCTTCCCTTCTGCTACCCTTCTCTAATCTTCTATCCTCTTTCCTTCTCATCTTCTCTGATTCCCTCCTCTTTCTCATTCAGTCTTCTCTTGGGCCATTGACTAAGGCAGCAGTGGGGAAACTTTTCATCTTGGAAGGCCATATTAATATTTAGCTTTAATCAAATAAGGCTGCATTACAGAAACTTCAATTAGATATGCTTAAAATGTATTAGTAAAAATAGAAAGATTTGTTCTGTAAAATTTAGATTCAGTCAAAAGGCCACACTTAAGGACCTAGAAGGCCACATATGTGAGGCCTTAAGGCCGCAGGTTCCCTGCCCCTAGACTAAGGCACAGGTGTCTCCCTTCCTCTGGGAAGCCTTCAGTGAGTGACTCTACCCTATAGGCTAACACTTTTTTGTTGTCTCTTGAATCCATCTCTTTCTTTGAAATTCCACTCGGACGTTGGTTGCGTGTTGCTTGGCTCTAGAGTCTTTTGCAAGGGGACGAGATATTGGGAAAGGTGAGGTAAGGTTTATTTATCAGAAATACACATGCTCCCTAAACCTACAAACAGTAGGGCAAAGACAGGTCCATTAACTAAGTCCTATGGCTCTTTGATATCAGAGATGGTTGTGGGACCAGAAGCTGGGAAGGTGGCAAAAGAGCTTGTTTGCGGAGTGGTCACAGCATCCTGGTGCTCTTTACTGAGCAGGATCTTGGAATAGGGAGGATCTTGGAATAGGGAGGATCTTGGAATAGGGAGGATCTTGGAACCTAGCCCGGAGGAGATCAAAGGGAGATGGGGGAGGTGGGGCGGGAGAAGGAGGGTGGAAAATATACGACTCACACACCTGAAACTGTTAGTTAGCTATCAATTAAGTTCTAGATTGTTTGGCATCAAATATGAGTAGCAATTCAGAGAAAGCTGAGACCACCAGAGCTCTGAGTAGGAGTTTTTGCACCTGGGGAAAGGTTGATGGAAATATGGTATTGCAGGTGCCCAGGAGGGGGTGGGGTAGAGATCAGCAGTGATAGTGGTCTCTGTTTAGAGCTGTGAAAACCACCAGGTGTTGGAGATTTCTGGGAGGAGGCAGAGTTTGAGCTGACTGAGAAGATTTGGACAGGATAAAATAATGACTAGATACGCATTTATTAAGTTCTTAATGTGTGCAAAATACCATGCTAAGCTCTAGGAATGGTGGAGGGAATTACGCTTCTTATAAAAATCTGATCTATTAATCATATCAGTTATTATCAAAATCATAATTCCCTCCAGAACGCAAAGAGAAAAGGAAGATGGATCCTAGGTTTTAAGGAGCTCATATTCTATTGGAGAAACAACACATAGGAAAGGTTTCAGGTACACAGGAAAGTCCCATGATCCCTAGGGTGCAGCAGCAAAACAGATTATAATGCACCTTCATTAATGTAATTTCCTCTGATAAAACCATGTTCATTTTTTATGTTGAACTATTTGACAATGCCAGAGATTGTGGTGACAAGAACTTTCTTTTGGGGTCTTCTTGGAGCTGTGGCTGCAGATAAGGCACCAGTTCACAGGTCACATCTCCATAGGCATTGCTTCTGTCTAAATGATTGCCATGGGGGCTGAACTCGAAACAGAGCTGATGGTCTTAAGGGCTGTCCCCAAGGCTCTTGGGCTCAGACTCCTGGGCTGTCTCCATCAGAGTCTGAGGGCAAATGATAGTCAAAGTGGGAGCCAGTGAGTCAGTTGGGACAGGCTACTTCCTGTCTTTCCTTCAGGATGCCTTGCTTCCTCAGCTAGGCTGACTCGCCTGTCTCACACATGGTTGTTGGTCAGCATTTGTTGGGGATGGTTGGCCTTTAGTCTGCAGGGCTTGCTTTCCTGGTAACCAGTCTCAGTATGAGAACAAGCACGATATGTGGACAGGGCAGATGAATGAGCATTCAGCAATGGATGCTGGAGACAATCAGGAGGTAAATTGTCATCAGAGTTCAAAGAATCTTGGCTTTGACACATTGCTTTGTGTCCCTGGTTTCTCTGATTCTTAATTTCCTCTCATACAATTGGGATTAAAAAATTTGCATTTCTTATCTCACAGGGTAGTTATGAAGAAATTACTAAAGAAATGGGCTGGCATTGTGTGGACCTTCAATGCCTGCAGGAGATGATTTGGTAGCCCCTGCAAGGGCAGTTTCTGGGATTGAAGTTAAAAAGCACAGGCCTAGTAGGGCAGACCTGGGTTCGGATTCAGCATCCTAACCCTTACCACTTGAGTGACTGTGGACAAGTCACTTAACTGCCCTAAGCCTGTTTCTTCATGTGTCAAGTAGGGATAATGACAGCATTTACCTCAGAAGATTGTTGTGAGGATTAAATAAGATACATTGTAAAGCAGACTTTGAGGCAGCAGCTGTAAATGGCATCTGTTATTAACGTGGGATGATCTCCCATAGCTCCCTGGCCAAGCCCAGGTAGCTTTGGGTGGGGCAGGTGAGGATGGCGAGGAGGTCATCTGTTACTTCAATTTCTACCTGTCTGCCTACCTTTGGCAGCCCAAAGCCTCCTGGGGTTTTCATATTAACTAATCACTTCTCAAGGACTCAAGGGAATCTAGGCTAATGCTAAGCAGTCTGGGAAGTGTCTTGACCTACCCTCCTATTCTTTCTCCTCTCCTCGATTCTCCCCTCCCCCCCTCCATTTACCTAATCTGAATCTCCAAGCTCTGAACTCACCACCCATCTCTCCAAATTCAGTCTTTCTGAGGAATGACTTCTAAGTTTCTGCTAATTCCTGAGTGATTCCTGGGGAGACATTATATACAGGGTGAGCTGCAGAGAGAATTCCAAGGCTTTCTCCAACACAGAATATCACACAGCCATTTTCTGTCCCTGTCCCTCTGCTACTTCAAAGAGACCTTTGGGAGCAGAGATGGCTTTTGAGTCAGTTCAACTCCCCAAACAGGTATAGGGCATCTGCCACAGATAGAGGACCAGCTGCCCCACCAGAGGTGAGACAAAGTTTAGGTAACAGCTAGTCCCTGTCTGTAACCTTGTTTTTGTCTTTCTTCATATTCCCAGTGCTTAGCACACACTCAGTGCTTAATAAATGCTTATATTGACTCGACTCCTAGAGACTGCCATCTAAGAGGGGAATGGGGGACCTAGAAAATAATTATCAGACAAAATAACCCATGGTAGCAACAGTCAGGATATATAAGAAGCAGCAGCCAGGTGCTCTGTTTGAGAAGTTGTGGCAATGGGGACTTAGATAACACAGGGGAGGGAAGGGTGAATACAGAGGGGAATAAAGGGAAGGGAAGGGAACCAGCATTTATAAAGGGCTTACTGTGCACCAGACACTGTACTAAGTGCTTTACAAATAGTTCATTTGATCAGGCTATGGGGGTGGAGGCCAGAGTCTCTGGGGAGAGTTACAGCTCATGAGTGTTTCCAGGGAAGGCCAAGCAAAAGGATGGCATGATTATTACCTGGGGTACCCATTGTTGGGGTGTGTGTGTGTGTGTGTAGAAAGACTTGGGGTGTATCCACAAGTGAGTTTACGTTCAGAGACTTTGTCATCTACTCCTGCTAGCTAGCATTTATAAATTACTTTGTTTCCAAAGCACTTTACAAATATTATCTTGTAATGGCCAGGAAACAGTTAAGTGATATTTTATGAAATTAGAAACCAGCCAAGTAGAACTTTATGAATTTGGAATAGGAGTCAGGAAGCCGGCCTAGGGTAATTCATCTTTTTCTTGCTCGGTCGTCATGGCCTGTGCCCCTCTGCTTATTCTACAAACCCCCCCTTGTCTTAGCAACAGCTTGCTTGCATCTATGGTAACCTGTTTAGTAACTAATTGTGTTAGTTAGATATATAAACCAAAAAAACTATATAAAAGGCTCTTCACCCCCGAACTGGGGGCTGCTCCCCCTTTTTAATTGGCATGGAGTAGCCCCAGCTGGTAAATTAAAGCTCCTTAAAACTTTTAATTCTGACTCTGTGGTCACTTTGTTAAGACTCGTCATTTCATTTGGAGGCCTTTGGCCATCTCCAGTGACCACCTTTCCATCTGTGAGGGGGACTGGACTGGAAAGTTGATCCAGGGGGTGACCGCTGAGAGATGTTCCTCAGCCCCAGATCCATTTCCTTGTCCCAAGTCGGGCTGCAGATTAGAAAGATTCCCAGATTGCAGTATCGATTGGCAGGTAAGGAGCTCCAGTTTCTGCGCAGCTCTCTCTCTCTCTCTCTCTCTCTCTCTCTCTCTCTCTCTCTCTCTATTCTTTTGAGGCCTCTGTTTCTGGGGAGTACTCTGTTCTGATAATAGGGTAGGGGGCAGGCTGGACACAGCGGAGACTGCCACTACTGAGGTCAATCATTCGAGATGCCGTTTGCAACCCCTGATAGGTCCTTTGGGGCCTCTGTACAGATCTCTGAGGGAGATCTCTGATGAGTACTCTCCTTTGATAATAGGGTAGGTAGCAGGCTGGACGCAAAGGAGACTGCACTACTGGGTCAATCATTTGGAACGCCGTTTGCAACGCCTGTTAGGTCCCAAGGGACCTCTGTTTAAGTTTCTATGCAGCACTCTCTCTCTTGAGACCCCTGTTTAAGTTTGTTTGGGACCCCTGGCTGGATCTGTTTTTTTGTCTGTCCAGTTACAGATCTGTGCTGTCAATCTGTCTGTCTCTTGTCTGTGTCTTTATTTTGTGTTTTGTCTGAGGAAATTTTTCAAATCTGTTTTGTCCATCTGTCTGTCCGTCTGTTTCATGTCTCAGTCTTAAGTATCCCTGTAACAGTCTGTGGTTTAGAAGTGGAAGTTTCTTTTTCCCTCCCCCCTTCATCAAAAGATTAGGAAAAAGAGGAAGTTAAAAATTAACAGTGTAAAATAAAAGAGCTAATGGAAAGGAAAATTAAGGGAAATGTTTAACATGTTGCTGTTTTAGAGGTATTCTTTCTGCCCGGTTTCTACATCTCTGTACTTTGTGTTTTGAACTGCATTTCCTGATTGGTTAAAAACCTCCTTCTGTGTTCTAAATGTCTGGCCAGGGTTTAGAGTGCAAAGAGACGTGAAGAGGAAGATTTTCTACCTCACCTAAAAGAGAAAAGTTTTGTGCGTGGGAATGCAACTATAAAACAATTGAATTCATTCTGGTCAGTTTTGAAAAGTACCCTTCCCCACCTTGGGAAAAGAAAAGGGGGGAAGAGGCATAACAGCTATATTGAGGGCCCCTTGCAACAGCTCGGGGCCCCCCTGGCACCCTGAAACCAACACCTTTGGAAATACAGATGAACCTCTCCTTTTCCTGGATTCACAACCAGACTCTGCAGTGTGGGGAGAGGAGAATAAGCTTCTATATGTGGTAAGCCCAATTTTCTATTTATGTTCATCTGAAAGTTTATGGATCACCACATTTACCACCTATGTGAGATTCCAGAATGTAATTGATTTCTAGTGATAAGTAACAACAAAACTTTATTTCTGTGTAACTTCATGTGAAATTTTAAGGTCATAAGATTGTTAATTAATTGGTTTTTATTTCAAAGTTTGAACCTTGTATCATCTGTGTTATAAGAAAAGCAGTTACTTTTGTAATGTTTTGGAGTATTGTACTTTGAAAAATCATACGTTTAACTTGTAAGATTGTTAACTAAGTTATTTGGGTAACTGTTTTAATGTTAAAACCTAAAGTTGTTAATTGATACTGCATGTAGAAAGAAGGAGACTGATAAAAATGTTATTCTGAACAGTCCTCCTGCATGTATGAGAATTGAAAAAGCAGGGGCATCACCACCAGCCCCTCCATAAAGTCCTTCTCAGTTATTCCTTATGTTGTAAAATTGCCAAAACCCATAGAAACCATCTCTATTAGGCAAGGTCATTCCACAAGGGAAAGGAATGAGAGTAAATGGAATTCCTTACATTTGTGAAACCTGGTAGATTTTTCATTGCTTATTGCAGCTCCATGAGACTAACTATTAAAAAAAAACTGGCTCTAAGCTGTGATTAGTGAGACTTGTTGTTTAGGGTAAAGGGCATTTGGGACAATAACTAAATTTTGTTTGGAGTTTGGATTTGGGTATAGTTGCCTGCATACATCAATATCCAGAGACATGCCACAAGCTACTCAGAGGGGATGTGCTGTGAGCTGGGGGGAGTCTACATTTGGTAACAGCCGAAGGAACAATCGCAGCCTCTGCTGGGGTGGGATCCCGTCTGGCCCAAGCTTACCCATGAAGTTCTTTTGGAAAGGAGTATTTCCTACCTATTCCTGAGTCTAGCTGTGAGGTGGTACCTATACTGCATGGTTGGATATCTGTGACTTTACCTGAATTTAAACAGAGCCAAGGATGTTTTATCCTGTCATATTTGGAACGTCATATGTCTCCTGTTTCTTTTCCTTCTATAGCAGGTTTCTATGATCACAGCAAGTTGTCAGTAAAAGATATGAACCATTTTGTTTTGTGGTTAACAAATGTAAAGGAAGGCTGAATAATCTGAATAACAGGTTTGATTGGAAATATGAAAAGCAGATAAGAAGGTTTGGGGACAAATGGGGGTTTGTCCAAGCCCCTCTTGTCTCCAGATAGTTGATATCAGTTTTAGAAGGGTTTCAGTATGTTATAAAAGC
>CM053587.1:309489813-309549754 GCA_028646515.1 Pseudochirops corinnae | reverse complement strand
ATACTCTCCCCCACCCCCCAACCAAGAGATGCCCCCATTTTTCTGAACATCTCCAATGGCTTCCCTTGGGGACTTGACCTACCCTAGCCAGCCCCAGGGTGAGGAGGTGGAGGAAGAATCTGGCAACAGATGCTGCCTAGAGGCCCAGCCCTTCACCAGCTTTTCACCTACAGGCCTGATGGGTGTTTTTGGCATCATCACCAAGCTAGCTCTGGGGAGTGTGGGCAGGGGGAACCATCCCAGGCCATTCAAGTGACCAGCTTTGTTTGCTCACAAGCAGCAAAACCTCCCTGCACCTCCAAAATCCAACCCTGAGCCACTGTCCCATCCCCAACAGACAGATAAGAGAGGTGACCCAAACTGGGTCAGGTTCCCAGGTGTTGGGGTGCCTTTGTAACTTGTTTGTAACATTGTTGTAACTTCAGTCTGTAAAAATCTCCTTGTGTGCCTCTGCTCAGACCTACAATTGGCATTCCCCAACAAAAATAACACTGGGGGATGGGCAGGTGGTTTGTGTCCTCTCCCCTTCCTATGACCTTGTTCCGCTACCATTGAAACTGACAAGGACCAAGGGCTGTCTAGCCACGTCCTCCAAACTCCTGCCTGGATGGCATGTACCACTGGCCTCACTCCCTGCATTCCCATCCACATCTTAGCAGACTCTAACTCCCCAGAAATGTGTATTTTGGTCCGTGTTCTTCCCCAGGTTTTCTTTTACTCTGGGGATGGGGGCCGTGAGCATTTTGGCTTGTCTACCAGAGCAAGAAGGGCCCCCATCCTAGTTCCCTTTCTGGTGGGATTAGGTATTGCTGGATCCACCACTGTAGGCATAGCAGCTCTAGTTACAGGGAAGTTTCAGTATGCTGCCTTGAACACCCAGGTGGATCAAAAATAGTAAAGAGAAGCTGCCCGAGGGTCGGGGACCAATTGGTCACCCTGGCTAACCTTCCTTGTAACAGCAGTAGCTGGCCCCCTTACCCTTCTGCTCCTGAGCCTCCTCATTGGCCCTTGCCTTATTAGTGCTCTCCTAAGCTATGTACGTAAACGGGTCCAGTCTATTAAATTAAGGGTCCTGCACACACACTATGCATCATGAGTGACCAGGAATCTATGATTTGATTCTTTCCAAAAATACAAAAGGGAGGAATGTAATGGCCAGGAAACAGTTAAGTGATACTTTATGAAATTAGAAACCAGCCAAGTAAAACTTTATGAACTTGGGATAGGAGTCAGGAAGCCGGCCTAGGGTAATTCGTCTTTTTCTTGCTTGATCGTCATGCCCTGTGCCCCTCGGCTTATCCTACAAACCCCCCCTTGTCTTAGCAACAGCTTGCTTGCATCTATATGGTAACCTGCTTAGTAACTAATTGTGTTAGTTAGATATGTAAACCAAAAAAACTGTATAAAAGGCTCTTCACCCCCAGAAATCGGGGCTGCTCCCCCTTTTTAATTGGCATGGAGTAGCCCCAGCTGGTAAATTAAAGCTCCTTAAAACTTTTAATTCCGACTCTGTGGTCACTTTGTTAAGACTCGTCATTTCAGTCTCATTTGATCCTCACTACAATCACATGAAGTAAGTGCTGGTTGTTATGATTAGAACGAGGCTCTCTCTATGTCCTGTCTTACGCATGTCTATTGTGGTTTCTCTATGTATATGTAGAGTATTGTATACATCTAGAAGAGGAAGAGGCAGAGTATGTGTGTGTGTGGGGAGGGGGGGGGAGGAGATAGAGAGAGAAGAGAAAGGGGGGAGAAAGAGAGAGAGAGAGAAAGAGAGACAGAGAGACAGAAACAGACAGAGAGGGAGAAGGAGAGGGAGAGAGACAGAGACAGACAGAGACAGAGAGGGAGAGAGAGAGAAAAAGAGAGAGACAGAAAGAGAGAGAGAGAGCAGGAGAGAGATCACTGGACTTGAGAGTGAAAGCTTGGGTTCAAATTCCAGCACTGCTTTTTACAAGTAGTGGGACCTCACACAAAGACAATCCACCTCCCCAGGTCTGTTTTTCCATTTCTGTACAATGCAGGGGTAGCTAACTAGCTGAGCTCTGAGGCCCCTTATACTATTTGTGACTGTGTGCAGAATGTTGTATACATGTGCATGTGTGTTGTGCATCTATGGAGTGGTGTGTGTACACACACTGTGTATGTGTTGCCATCCCGTGCACCAGCCCTGGGGGCTTGAATGAACCACATGGTCTCTCAGTGGAAAGCTTCCTAAGTCTCCTGTATAGGTGAAATGGGGAACTTGGCCATTTGGAGCTGAAAGAGGCCCTAGAGACGGCTCAGGCCAGATGAGGAGCTATTATTATAGGTCACAGAGCTGGAAGGGGTCCAAGAACTTGCCAAGAAGCCCAACCCTTCATTTTACTGATAAGGAAACTGAGGCATGGAAAAGTGAAGAAGCTGGCCTGAAGGTATTGAAGGAAGTAAACACTGGAAGCAGAGTGTGAGTCGGGGCTATTGCCACTCTAACCATACCGCCGTGCTGTTTCGTGGGTCTGTGTTATAGGGGGGGTTCGTTTGATGGGGGCGCTGTAGTATATCAAGTAGGAGATCTTTTTGTGGAGAATGGATGGGTGCGGAGGACCAGAGCCGTCGGTAGCGCATCTGCTCCCAGACCTGCAGGAAAGCCCCTGGCCTTTCAGTCCGGGGAAGGGGTCAGTCTAGACTGTAGCCCCTCCTCACAGAGGGCCAGCTCTCTGGCCAGGCTAAGAGGGTGAGGCTCTGTGGGGCCCACCCGAGGCATCTGGCTCTGGGGTTGAAGTAGCCTCCCTGGGGGCGGGGCGGGGCTTTCCCTGCAGCCGAGGTCAGACTGGAGGGGACCTCCAGCTGCTGCAGATGGGGGTGGTACAAACTGGTTAGGCCTTGGAACCCCTCCTCCTGAGCACACACAGCCTCCCACATACGCCCCTCCCCCCATTTACACACATACTCGCACCGCTCTTTTCCTACACTCAGCTCTCCTTCCTCCACACACCAACTCACGGATCCTTGCTCAAGCTAGCAGCACACGCACACACATTCTCACACTCACACACATGCTCACACTGCAGGCACAGCTCACTCGGCACACTGCGGTCTGGAGGGAGCCCGTTCGCTTGCTCGCTCGTGCACTCTCCCAGTACCCCTGGGCACAGGCCCTGCCCGCAGCCCCTCCCCTCCCTTCCCTTCCCCTCTCCCCCCCCCCCCCCGACACTGCGCCTAGACTTACACTTCCCCTATACAAATCATGCTCCCACGCACGCATACAACACTCTTTTCCCTTCCTCACCCAGAAGACCGAGACTCCTCTTTCACTCACGCCAGACACACACATTTCCTTCTTTTTACAAAAAAGTGCAGATCCACATTGCAGACACTCTCCTCTGCCAGTCACAAACACTGCTCACCGCTTTCTCCCCCCCGACTCACACACACACACACACACACACACACACACACACACACACACACACACACACTCTCTCACTCTCACGCAGACGCGCACCACCTCTCCCTCCTCCGGCGGTCAGTTGCTGGGCTTGGGGGCGGGGCTAGGGAAGGGGGTGGCCCGGGGCGGGGCCGGGGAGCCTATAAATGCTGCGGCCGGGGGGACGGCTAGGCTCCTCTCGGCGGCGGCGGCGCTGCGCCCTCAGGTCCGGGCTGTAATACCATCGGCAGCAGTACTGGGGAGCCCCTGGCCTCGGTCCTGGTGAGTGCCCGAGGGCTGGCAAGTCCGGCGGGACTCCCCCCACCCTCCAGCTTCCTTCTCTGCCTTCTCCTCCCCTTCTTCCCTGTTCCCACCGTGGGGCCGAGCGAGTGAACCTGCTCCTGCTCCTGCTCCTGCTCCTGCTGCTGCTGCTACCACCCCTGCGGATGGTCTGCACTGCTCCCGATGCTGCTAATTTGGGGAGGAGGGAGGCGTGTGTGTATTCGCGCACTGGTGATCACCTCCATCTCCCGGGTTCCGCAGCTCCGCCCGGAGGGGACTGGGGGACCCAGCTCATAGGAGACCAGGCTCCGCCTTGAGCCTCGATTGCCCTCCCGAGCTGCCTGGAGCCCTGAGCCCCAGTGCCTAGGTAGGGGCGGCGGAGGCGGCGGCGGCGCGGCGGCGGCGACTGCAGCAGCAGCGGCAGCTTTTGTTTGGGGCCCAGCTGGTGGAGGGGGAGGGAAGAAGTTGCTTCTGCTTTAACCCTGGGACTGTGTGTGAGTGAGAGGGGGTGGGGTCCCAGATGTTCCTTGTGACACTGGCGGAGAGAGACAGGGGGCGGGGCGTGGAGGTCGGGACACCAGGAGAGGAGGAGGGACTGAGGACACTGGGGAGGGAGGGAGATACCCACACCTACACACTGGAGGTGGGGAGAGAAACACCCGATAAGCTGCAGGTCTCACGAGGCATCCCTTTCCTTTGTCCCTCCCCTCCTCTCTTCCCTTCTTCTGTCTCCATCCCTCGGGGTAGGACTAGCCACTGGGTTCCCTTCACCCCTTCCTCAGCTTCTCCTTCCCCTTACACAAATACTCTTTTTTTCCTACTTGGATTTTCTGGCCCCTGGCAAGATCCCGGACAAAAAATGGTGCAGAAGAAAGCCGCTGAACTTGAGGGTTTCCATCGTTCGTTCAAGGTACCTGGGGCTGCTTGCATTGCTCCTGAGCTGGTGGGGAGAGGCAGACTTTGGGCGTCTGGCTGCTGGACCCTCTTTGATGTTGTGATGGGGCTAATTGCATTGGGAGGTGACAGTTATCCTGGAATGTAAGAGCTAGGAGGCTTCTTAAACATAGTCTGGTCGAACCTCTCTCCATTTGTAGAAGAGGAAGCAGCCTCAGAGAGAGGTAGAGGCTTGCCCGATGGACTACTCCATCAACTAACTCAGTTTTGAGGTTCTTCTTGACAGTCGGGTTTTCTTTGGGTAGGGGAGAATGTTAGATGTCCCGTAGATGTGGGCAGAAGTCTTAGAAGCTTGGCCAAGCCCAACTGGAAGAGTTTGGCCTGGGAGGGAGAGGTATTGACTCACAATTGTTCCAGGCTGGGCCTGCTCCCCATGAGTTGTGCTGACTAAGCACCCCTGTTTCTTTCTCCCTTGTGTACCATTGAGGTTTCTTCCTCAGTTGCCTGGAGAAGAGAACTCTTCTCTAGAAAGTTTAAGCCCCTGGTTACAGTCTCAGTCTTTGCTAGGAAGAGAGGGTGTGTATCTGGGTGACTGCTCTCTCCCAGTCCCCAGTGCCTTTCTTCCTTCCCTCCTCCATCGGCCACCCTCTTTCAGGGATTTCCTGCTCTGGAACACAGTGTTTTCTGGGGGCTTATTGAACGAGCCCTTTTTACTGCTATGGAAGAGCTGGTCTATAGCAGCAGATGGATGGTGGGGAGGGATAAGGAAGAGCCAGTATAAAATGAGGGGTGGAGTGGATTTGGGACCTGCTCTGGACAGTCTGTGCCTGCCCTCTTGACTCACAGAGTGCAAGTCTCTTGGAATTCGTAGTCTTCAGTTTCTTCCATAGAGTTGGAGGGAAACTTTAGAGATAAGTTAGTCCAGCCTCCTCCCTCCCTTGGGAGAAAGGGCCTGTCCAAAACCACACTGGCAGCCATGGCTGTAGAATTTGGGCTTTGCTGACTCCTCCTTCCATTCGTTTTGGAGTAGTGTTACTGGAGGCTCTGAGTTCCGAGCCTCCTCAGCTTCCAGCAGTAGCAGTTTAGGGGTCAGGAAGACCTCAGCCCAGACGCTTACAGCTGTGTTACCCTGGTCAACTCACTGAACCTCCCTGTGCCTCAGGTTCCTCATTTGCAAATTGGGCATAATCTAGCACCCATCCTCCAGGAGGATCACATTAAATGAATATATCCAGAATGCTTTGCAAACCTTAAGGCACAAAATAAATGCCAGCTATAGCCATGATTATCTGCCCGGCTTTCATTTTGGATTCTCAGCTTAAAAAACCATTTCCTGTCTTGCCAGGAAGCACTGGGGCTCTGATACGATATCTCAAATTAAAGCTGTTTTTTTTGGGGTGGGGGAGTGAGGGGCAAGGGGAAGGAATAAAGAGGCTGGGGAGTGAGAAAGGCCTATTGTGGGACCAGGAGGTAGGATCTCGTCCCCACCCCTCTCTACCTCCTTTTTCCCAGGACAGAATGATGTCAGCACTTGGGCTTATGTAATGGCCTCATTTGGAAATAACCTGTTGCTGGGTAAGATAGGCAAGGATGGGGAGTGTGTGTGTGTGTGTGTATGTGTGTGCATGCAGGAATGGTGTATGTGTGCGTGCCTGCGTGCCTGCGTGCAGGGATGAGGTGTGTGTATGTGTGTGTGTGTGTGTGTGTGTGTGTGTGTGTGTGTGTGTGTGTGTGTGTGTGTGTGTGTGCATGCACCCCATTGGAGGCAAGTGGTACTACAAACCTGTAGGTTGGGTGACTGGTTAATCTAGGTGGGAGTGGTGAACTGGAGAGAGTTACAGAGAGAGTTCCTACAGAAACCTGTGCCTTTTTGTCCCTCTTCCTTGGTCTCTCACATACACAAACATTAATTTCCTTTTGATTCATGATTCATCTCAGAGTGCCCAGATCCTGGCTAGGAGGGTCCCTGCTTTCTTGCTGTCTTCCAGTTGGGATCAGGTCAGGCTGGGAGAGGTTCTGGGGGCTTTCCTCCCATTCCTCCAGAGGACTGGGAGGCATGGGCCTAGATTCTCAGTTCTTGAAGGTGTTGAGAAAGGCTGCTTGATCAAAGGAGTGGGTCTGAGGAGTGTTTTGCAAAGCCAGAATCCATACGCTCGGTTGTTTCTCTATGAAAAATCTGATTCTGCTAATAAGGCTATTGGTGGCCTCTGGCAGAAAAAACCTTGGGAGGTTCTGACCTTAGCCACTTAGTAGCTCAGTAGCTTTGTGACCTGGAGCAAGGTCCAATTCCTCTGCTAGTTTCTCCCCAGGGTCACTGTGAGAAAAGCCTTTGTAATTCATCCTCACTCTTCTCCATGGGTTCCTGTGAAATGGGCTCGTGGTGGACAGGAATGTTCTTTATGCTGTCTAACCTTTTTCCCTCCTGTCTCAGTCTAAGGCCATTTCCCCTCTTTGAACACTAGAGACTTGTCTGGTCTTTCCAAACAGTCTTTCAACTTTAGACTTTTTTTTGGGGGGGAGTGTTGCACCCCCCCAGTTCTGCAAATACTTCTGTGTGGTGGTGGTGGTGGTGGTGAGGCTTGCCTGGGCCAGCTCAGCAGAATAATCCCCATCTCAGTCCTAAGCCAGAGTAAACACAAATTTCTCGATGGTTCCAGCTTCTTGCCAAGGCCTGCTGACCTTGCTTCCCTGCCAAGCTGAAGTGAAGTCTGAGGGGTGTTGGCCTTTGGGGCCAGACCAGACAAGGGAAGGCGACTCTCTGCCCCCTTCTCAAGTTTTAGAGTGGGGGGAGGGCAAGGGGGAGTGGAGAGACAGCTCCTCCCCTCTTGTTTTTCTGTGACATTTAATATGTTTGTTTTTTAATTCTAAGAAGCTCACGATTGTGACATAGATGGGCTAATAAGTGTTGAAATGTATCGTAGGTGCCTTGGGTCCCTTGGGGTTGGAGGAGCGGCCCAGTTGTGGGCCAGTGTGATCAGTGGGACTGCTTAGCCCCCTGGTTTGGAATTGGGATGGGACACCTTGGTGTAGTTCTGCTGACCATCTTATTTACTTTTTAGAATAAAACCTTAAGATAGGACGATCCTTATTTCAGAAATGAGGGAACTGAGCCTGAGAAGCTAGTGAGAATGGTGCTCACTATAAATCATGAAGCAGCACCCTGATTTTCACTTTACCTTTCTCTGTATCCCCAGCACAGGGCCCTGGCCTGGTAAGCGCAGAGTGAATGCTTGCCGGCTGACCCCCTGCTTTCCTCACAGCAAGCCTAGGAGAATGGCATGGTCCCATTTTGTAGATGAGAAAGCTGAGGCATCCAGAGGTTTATGTGACTTGCCAGAAATTGGAAACTTCAGAATGGCAAAGGCAAGGCACATACACTTACCTTTACCCCTGCCCACTCCCTCTGTGGACTAGAGAGGCTGAGAAGGAAGGGGATCTTGTTGGGTTGGGGGGGTGGACGATTCCAGGTTTTGATCCCACCCACCCCAAGCTGGTTTAGTCTGGAACCTCCTCCCTTTCTCTTCCTCTCCCCTGCTCCCAGGCCTGGCTCCTAGCAACAATCTCTGCCCCTTGGGGGGTGGGGGTGGGGAGAAGGCTCTTAAGCAATACTTGTTTTCTGCCCTTCCCTCGTACCCCCAGGGTTTGACCTCTGCCTGATTCCTCTGCTGAGGAGTCTGTGATGGGCAGCTGTCAACATCTGGCTAGGTCTCTTCCTCTGAGAGAATGAATGTGTGTGTGTGTTTTGCTGAATTAGGTTTGGAAGGGGATACATGTGTGAGCCTCACATCTAGAGCTTTTCTTCTGTGGTGGTCAGATTATAAATAGAAAGAAAAAAAATACTTTGAGTTTTTTTTGCATTTAAAACTTTTACATTTGTATCCTAGAGATTCTCCAAAAATCCCTCCTCACTCCCTTTGAAATTGGGTGGGTGACAGACAACATCTCCATTTTATAAAAGGGAAAATAGGTCCAGGGAGGCTCAGAGCGACTGGACCAGGTCTGGCTCCCAGGGGCCTCTCTTGACTCCCCAGCCTCTCTCCACTTACGTACAATTGATGGAGTCAGAGAAAACTGGCTTAGAGAATGATCCTGAAGACTGACACTATTTTCTGTAGCTCTCATTCCTTTACATTTCACCACAAACTGTGCCAGGCAGGGAGGGGCAGGTAAATAGAGTCTGGTGTTATAAAAAGAGTAGTTGGGTTTGGCCACCTTTTGGAAAGATCTTGGGCAGATTTCTTCTCCCTGGGCGGCCTCAGTTTCCCCATCTATAAACTGAGGAAGTTGGATTTGCTGGACTCCAAGATTCTTTCCTGTTGCATATCAGGGATACTTTTTGCAGTTGAGAAAGTGACTTTCTGAGCCTTGAGAACACTTGCCTGTGTCCCTGCACTTAGAGGAGGATCCAAGCCAGGACTTGGCCCATGTCTCTGCCGAGGTTAGCATGCTTCTCGTGTTGTCTGTAGCCCTGCTGTATAATTCCTGTGGAGAATTCCTTGCAGAAATTGTCTGCGGTGTTCTTGTTTTCTAAGAGGTCAATGAGGAGAAAATAAACTGAAGCCTATTACCACAGAACAATTCTTCGTTCCTTGGAATCAGGAGGGTCTGGGTTGGAGGCCAGACTCTTAGATTAGCTGGGTGAACATAGGCCAGGCACTTGACACCGAGCCTCTGTTTCCTTGAGTACCATGGAAAGGGCTCTAGATGCTATATTCTGGGAACACCTGGGTTTGAATCTCAGAACTTTGCATTTATTCTTTGTGTGGGCAATTCACTTTATCTCTCTGGGCCACAGATTCTTCATCTGGAAAAGAAGTGGTTGGATTAGATTTACATCTCAACTGGTTATCCTTATCAGTCAGTCAGCTAACATTTATTCAGTACCTACTGTATTCTAAGCATTGGGGATACAAAGAAAGGCAAAAGGTAGCCAGTCCCTGCTCTCTGGGAGCTTACAGTTTGACAGGGGAGATGATTAACTTGAATGTACAACCAAGATATCTACTGGGTGCATTGGAGTTAAGGCATTGGCATTAAGAGGGAGTTGGAAAAGGCTTCCTATAAAAGGTGGGATTTCAGCTGAGACTTGAAGAAAGGCAGGAGGCAGAGAGGAGGAGGTAGACGTTCCAGACGTAGGAGACAGTCAGTGCAAATGCTTAGAATCAGCAGGAGTGTCTTGTTCAAGGAATAGAAAGGAGAGACCCATGTCACTGGATGGATGAGAACCTGGACAGGAGAAGGGTCGAAGACTGAGAAGGTAGAAGAGGGCCAGGGTATGGAGGGCTTTGACTGCCAGCTGATATTCTATTTCAAGGGCCACTAAAGTTGACTAAGTCAGGTGCAGTGGCATGGTCAGACCTATGATTTAGGAAGATCAGCTGAATGGAGCTTGGATTGCAGTGGGGAGAGACTTGAGTCAGGGAGAAGAACCAGGTAGGCTCTTGGGAGGATCCTGGCCTGAACTGATGAGGGGCTGTACCGGTGGCGGCAGTGTCAGAGGAGAGAAGGAGATAGATAGAAGGTATGTTATAAAGACTATGGCCTTTGATTGGAGGTGGGGCCTCAGGGAAGGCTGAGTCAAGGATCATTTCTAGTTTTTGAATCTGGATGACTGGGAGGATGGTGGTACCCTTGACAGAAATAGGGAAGTTAACAAAAGAGGAGGGCTCAGGAGGGAAAGATGGTTAGTTTAATCTGGGACATGTTGGTTTAAGATGTGAAATGTCCAGTAGGCAGAAATGCAAGGCTGGAGGTTGGGAGATAGGCTAGACCTGGAAAAAGAAATTTGAGAATCATTTGCACAAATGCAGATGTGCAAAATGGAATTAATAACACTTGGATCTTATTGTCGTCAGGGGGTGGGTGTAAGGAAGGGGCTTTACAGATGTTCGAAAACTGAAGAAATAGGAACAGTTCTTTTTCCAGATCTCTGAACTTGACAGATTTGATAGAAAATTCCTGTTAGAGGGAGAGATGCTTAAGGCCAGGCCAAGCTTTCCGTTTACTTAATTTTTATTAAGAGTTTTTGAGTTCATGAGGTCTCTGGACCCTCATGCCTTCAGCTTAATGATACCTAACCGGGGGAAGGAATCAAGGAATTTTCCTTTGGAGATATTTGGGGGTTGGGGAGGTACAAATCAGGCTACTCTTTTATAGGACTGAGAACTAGCCAAGGACCACAGAGGTCATCTAGTCCAATGCATACATAGGCAAGATAGATGGTACAGTGGGATGGAGCTCTGGGTCTGGAGACCTGAATTCAGATTTGGCTTTAGGCACGTAGTTCTGTCACCCTGGACAAATTACTTAACCTCTATCTGCCTCAGTTTCCTCATCTGTAAAATGGGTATCACAGTAGCACCTACCTCCCAGGGTTGTTGTGAGGATGAATTGAGATAATATTTGTACAGCGGTTTGCAAACCTTAAAGTGCTACATAAATACTACCTCTTATTATTGTTTTTATGGGTGAGGAAACTGAGGCCAAAGAGGGAAGCCCTTATTTGGACACAGGCAGCAGTAAGAAGCAGTGACCATTGGAGTGCGAGGTGAGGGGAGCAGGCTGGAGCTCCTTCTGCCACTGCAGTGAGACCAGGCCAGATTGTCGGGGTGGGGTTTGGCATTTTCCATTTTTCCCTCTATCTTGCTTCTGGAGGGAAGGAAGGACGGTTTTAAGAAGAAAGAAATAAATAGTATTTCCAGTGGATCATAGAATTTAGGGACTTTACTGATCTAGTCCAACTCCCTCCTTTTGCAGATGGGGAAACAGGCCCAGGGGAGATGCAGGGAATGACCATGTTACATAAAAATCTTTGGCAATGCTGGGAAACTTAGGGCTCCAGACCAGGGACTAGAGTGGGTCTTAGGAGCTAGAACTGGAAGTTTCTATGAAAGTCATCGACCTCTCCAGGTTTTGGAGCAGGAAACAGATCCAGAAAGGGGAGACTTATTAGGGTCTAGCTCTAGTGAGTATGGAAGCTGGAATTTGAACCCAGCCCCTCTACGTCCAAATCCTGGCAGCCTCGGACATGTTAGTTGGGTTCTCCACAGGTGCTGGAGACAACACCCCTAATCTAGGCCATGTTGGTTACCCAGGAGACCCGTCAAAAGAGTGAGGATGGCTGGGTGCGGCCCATCCCCCACTGCTTATAGCACGTGGCCTATAGACAGTAAGGCTGGGACATCCCTTTTGTTTGTGTAAAGATAAAAACATTCCTGTGATTGTTAACGTCTTTGTGCCTATCAGCTGGGGTAAGCTGTTTGAGGGGGTGGTGAGGTGCAGTATCCTCTGGTCTCTGACTCTTCACGTGTCCGCCGTCCTCCCTAGCCCCTTTCCCAGGCATTTAGCACCCAGTTCAGAGAGCTGTGCCCCAGGCCGTGACTCCTCTCCATATCTTGCCCCTCGGGGTCTCCCAATCTTAAGGCCTGGAGGCCCTTTGGCTGGGGCAAGAGAGGTTCTGTAGTACTGCTGAAAGAACCTAGCCTAATTCAGCTTCTTGAATTTCTTTGGGCCTTAACTCTGTTCTTTAGGAATATGTGGAAATCAAACTGTGTGGTCTCTGAGGTTCGTCTCTCTGGGGTCGTGTCCTGTCAGGCTGGGCCTGCCACATCATTGTGAGTCGTTGAGCCTGCCTAGAATTATGTTTAAGGACATGATTTTACCACTCTTGATTGTAGATAGAGATCAGAAAACCCCAGGCTATAAGGAGCATGTGGTATGGGGTCCCCTTTCCAAAAACAATGTTTTGGGGGGGAAGGGGAAATTCTAGGAGACTCTTCTCATGACCTGAACTCCTCCCCCTTCCTCTCCTCATAGGGACAGAATCCTTTCGAGCTGGCCTTCGCCGTCAACCAGTCCAACCACCTAGAATCTGTCTTCAATTTTGAGTGCCCGACCCGCCCTGGTAAGCCCTAACAGACTGGTCTTCTGCCCAGTTGGCATGTGACTAGGAATAATAGAGACAATTAGATGGATGTGGGGACTGTGAGGGGAGCATCAGGGCCCAGGGAGGTGTTAGGCACAGCCAGGGACATATAGGGATGGTCAGAAGTATCAGGGCCAGTGAGTATTGGTACTAAGAGCACCACCAGGGATGGAGGGGGAGAAACTGAAGGTCGATGTGGCTGGAGAAGCATCTGTCCCATGGTCCTCATTGCTTTAGCTAGTTCTGATTGGGGAGGGGAGAGTCCTGGAGAAAAGGATTCTTAGCTCTGAAGCTTAGTTATGAGAGTGGATGTTAACCTCTCTTCCTACCTTTCCTGCCCTCTTGGGAAGGGCCTTCCTTTGACTCAGTCCCGGCCTTGCCCCACCCTCTCCTAAAAATAGCTGGTGAATCCTAGGGTCCTGAGCTCTTATGGCTCTTACTGATGCCAAGTCCCTGGGGCAAGCTGGGGAAATCTCCAGATATAGGGAGATCCTGCTTGACATGGAGTCCTTTAAATAGGGCCTGGAGTCCTCAATTCCCTTACCCCAAGGCTAGAGGGGGAGGTCTGGGGTGGGGAGGGTGAGTCCTGACCAAGAAGAGCCTGCCGTTTACCTCTGTGCCCCCCCCCTGCGGTTGGGGGTGTTGTGTGCCCCAGACATGCCCTCAAGCCAGCCCATTGACATCCCCGATGCTAAGAAGAGGAACAAGAAGAAGAAACGGTGCCGAGCCACAGATAGCTTCTCCGGGAGGTTTGAAGGTGAGACGAGTCAGTGCGGGCAGGGCAGGTTGGATGGATGTCTGTTGGGGCCAAGAATTCTGAGCCGGTGGTGAGAGGGGAGGGGAGGGGGAGGGACTGGGGTTAGGGGCTCCCTGAGAAAGGAAGAGACGAGAATTTTAAGGAGGTCCCACCAGCAGTGTCTGTGGCCACAGTCCCCCTGGGCAGTGGGGCCTGGCCCAGGGTACCAAAGCCCTTTCTCTCTCTCCCCCAGATGTTTACCAGTTGCAGGATGAAGTGCTGGGGGAAGGAGCCCACGCCCGAGTCCAGACGTGTATCAACCTCATAACGAACAAAGAGTATGCTGTGAAGGTGAGACAGCTGTTGGCTGAGCGGGGGAGACAGGGTCAGAGTCAGGATGGGGTGGGAAGCTGTGGGTAGGAAGCCTCTTGGAGAGCCCTGGTCCAAGGCTAGTCTCGGGCTCACCACCATCCAGTAGGCTGATCTGGGTGGGTAATGTCTTCTCCCTGGGCCTCAGTTTTCCATTTTTAAAGTAAGGTGGGACTAAATATTGAAGGACCCTGGTATGTTTGAGACAGGGTCTCCCTTTGGAGGCCAGATATCACCATGCTCTGTGGCCAGCATCTTCAGTGAAATGAGCCTTACTCTTAGGTCCAGGTTTATACTCCAGAGGCAGTTTCTTAGACTGATCAGGGATTTGGAGAGGCCCAGATTTGATCCAAATAGGAAAAAGTAGAAGTGAAGTCCTAGAGAGAGAGGAGGGGAAGCCCCGTGTCTGAGGGGCGCTACTGCTGCTTCGTGTGATGCTTAGTCAGAAAACAGCAGGGGCCTGCTCTCTGAGCCGTCCTCTCCCATTCGACCCGTGACTGGGCCTCCTTGGCTCAGACCCCTCTTCTGGGAATCCAGGTCACTGCGCAGACCTTCATTACTAAGGGCTATTTACTGAACTGCTCAAGCCCTGCACTAATAATAACTGACCAGCTTCTGATTGGAGCCCTGAGGCTCTCTCCACAGGCCTGGACTCAGTAGCACTAATGATGGGGATGGGGATGGGCAGCCCTGGGGGGCCTCCACTGTCCAGCTTGCCCTGCCTCTTCTCTCTTCTAGCTCTCCCCATCTCCTTTCTCTTTCTTTACCATCTCCTCACTCATTCTCATTTCTTTCTCTCTTCCTTTTCTCTCTGCCTCTGTCTCTCTTTCTTTTCCCGTCCTCTCTCCCCCTCCCCTCTCCCCTTCCCCTATTTCTCTCTCTCTCTGTCTCTGTCTCTCTCCCTCCCCCATCTCTTTCCCTCTCTCTCTCTCTCCCTCTCTCTCTCTCTCTCTCTCAGTCTCCTCTCTTCTCTCTCTCTGTCTCTCTCTCCCTCTTTCCCCCCTCCTTTTTTTCTTTTTACATCTCCTCTCTCTTCTCATGCCCCATCTCATGAACAACAGGAGTCCATGGTGAGGCCTCTGGCCGGAGCAGGGCATCATAGTCTGCAGGGGGCAAATAGCCCGATGGGCCCCCCTTCCATGGACCATAAGGAGCAGCTAGGTGTACAGTGGTTAGAGTACTAGGCCTGGACTCAGGAAAACCTGACTTCAAATCCTGCCTTACTTAAGAGTTGTGTGACCCTGGTCAAGTCACGTGATCGCTCTCAGCCTTAGTTTCTTCACCTGTAAAATGGGGTAATGTTAGAAGCCACCTTCCAAGTTTGTTGTGAAGATCAAGCGAGATTATAACTGTAAAGTACTTAACACAGTAATTGGCATACTGTAAGTCCTATATATTATTAATTGTCATTATTATTAGATAATATAATAAATCCAGGATCCAGGGATCCTAGGGAAGGGGGAGCAGCATTTCCTGAGAGCCAGATGCTCTCCAAGGCACCAGGACATACAGGCTTCTTAGGTTCCGGCCTCCTCGTTGTACAGATAGGGAAACTGAGGTCCTCTTAGAGAGAAGATGGGCCTTACCCAGATATCATAGAGGAAGCAAGCGGCAGAATCATGCACTGAGTTTTCTGTATCTCTCTGGAGCAGCAGAAAATGGGGACGTGGAAGGTCAGGTTCTCCATTCAGATTTGGGGCGTACCTCATTCCTTCAGGGTCTGAAGAATAGGTTTTCTCTGAATGCTAGAAACAGGCACACCTCTCACCACAACTGCCAAAGGACTCTTCTGAGTCTTGCTGGGACAGTGATGCAGGCAGAGTGGGTAAACTGAGGAAGAGAATGCTTAGTGGTTTGCCAGTTTGGCTGATCCCCAAATCTGTACTGAAATGGCAGGTGTTAACAGAGGGACCACAGAGTCCGAATGAGAAGTTTTAGGAGCTTCATTTTGCCAGCCGGGGCTGTCCTGTGCCAGTCTGAAGGGAGCAGCCCCTAGCTCAGGGGTGCAGAAGCTTTTATACGACAGCTTCACTGTTAGGTTTACATGTCTGACTAACACAGTTTGTTACTAAGCAGGTTACTATGCAGGTGCAAACAAGCTGTTACTAAGGCAGGGGGGTTGTGAGGGTATGCAGAGGGGCACAGAGCAAGAAGAAAAAAGAAAAAGACAAATGACCCTAGGCCAGGGTCTTGATTCCTATCTTAAGTCCATAAAATTTTACTTGGCTGGTTTCCTGCCATTACGGTACCATACCTTCCCCAATTCCTGAGGTAATAGGGAATTCGTTTCCAGTCTATATGCGTAGCAATTGGCTGGCTAAACTTAAGGTTGGATGGGTTGTGAATGCTGAGGGAGGACTCTGAGTAAGAACTTCTGGTGTGTCTTCTGTGCTGCTGAGGTCCCAATTCTTTGGAAATGGACCTCCCTGTAGAAGGACCCAGCCTGTCTCTGTCCTGTTCTCTCCTGAGTAGGGTCAGGAGGACCAACTGCTCCCTCCTCCAGGCTGAAGGGATAGTGCCTAGTACATGGCAGGCCCCTAATGAATGGCTGGGCTCCCATAGGGAGGGGCAAGGGAAGATTCCTTGGGCCAGGAAGGGGAAGGGCCAGAGGGCTCCCCGCAATAGTCTACCCAGACTAGGGGTATGGAACCTGTGCCCTTCCAGGTCCTCAGGTGCAACCTTTTGACTGAGTCTTGAGTTTTACAGAACAAATCCTTTTATTAAAGGGATTTGTTCAGTGAAGTTTGATTCATTCAAAGGGTGGCCCTTGAGGCTCTAGAGGGCCACCACCCCTGGCCCAGACCCTGCCTTGCCCTCCTTCCATTCTTAGCCAGTGCTGAGGCCTCTTCTGATACCTAACTGTGTTGTAAAACAAGCCCTTGGTCTCTGGCTATGGAACTGTGCGGGGCAGAATGGGAAATAGTTGACAAAGCCATGTCCCTTAGTCTTACATTCTTTGAACTCGAGCCAGCATCTGCCCCCTGTCCCCATCCCTTTTTACCAACCCTAGGCATGAAGCTGCCATTGCTTGTCCCTCTTCATGGGGGGGCAGGGAGAGGTTCTCTGTCTTCCCCTTCACAAACACACAGGGGGAGAAGATTGATAAAAAGAAGTCCTGCAGCCCTTGCGTCTTTCTGGGCCAGGTGTAGGAAAGCTTTTTCCCTTCTATTCTCATGGTGTCTCTGAAGGGAGAGAGGGGAGATGCCAATCCCCCCCCCCCCCCGTATTTTTGCTGTGGTCATTGCCACCTTCTTAGAACAAGGATTGGGGCTCCCACCCCCCAGTCTCTGGCGCAGGGTTTCTCCTACTGCTCAGCTCCATTTCCAGAAGCAGTGGGTTGGAGGGTGGGTGCTGAACAGAGACAGCGGCAGTGTGGAGAGGAGGAAGTTCCCCAGGAGGCTCTGTCCCTTTAAGTGGCTTCCTCTGTCATAGGACCTGGCCCAGGGGTAGAGGCCAGGCTGCCCACCCCCACCCCTTCTCCTTTATTGGTGGAAGAGCTTGACTTATGGGGGGGGGCAGAGCGGGACAGCTGGAGGATGGCAGCTGCGGGTTAGTGCTCCCCGGGGAGCTTTCTTTACCCGGCAGGCTCTGCTATGAAAGGAACAAAGCTTCCTTTTGCCAAGTCCCCATCATGGTGAGATTTCTCTCTCTTTCCCCCGACACCTCCCCCCCACTCCAATCTGTTTCAAGATGGATGGCCCAGTGTTGGGGGAGGGTGATGTAGAGAGTTCTTTTAGGGAAGAGGGGAGCAGGGGAGGGGCTTTCCCTCCCCTTGGTGAGAAGCCTAGAGTGGCCCACCATTTGAGAGACTTCTGGGACTCAAGAAGCTAGAAATGCCGCACACATTTCTCCCTACCCCCCAGTAAAGTACGCACACACAATCTCACATGTCCCCACGGGGAATCTCCATGGGAAGGCTGAGGATCGGGGCTGGAGGGAATTGGGACTGGATCTGTCCAGGACCAGCCACTGACCAGTGAATGGCCTGGGCTCTGCAGTGCTGGTTTGCACTTTGTTCAGGGAGGTGGAAGTTGGGGTTGGGGGGAGATAAGTGTCTGTGTCTAGTCTTCTGGAGATGGGGGAGGAGAGGTCAGCTCAGCTTCTGGGACTGATTAACTCCTGAAGAGATTTTTCTCTGTATGGCTTTGGATGAACCTTGCCATTCTACTGAGCAGAGCTGTCTGGTGCTTTATACTTAATGAGGCATCCTCATGGCATTGCTTAGGTGTATGTTGGGGGCGAAGATTTGGGGGTCCCTGAGATCAGCGATTGCTCAAGGTTGTACAGACAGCAACAGAAACAGGGCTAGAATGGATGCTTCCTTCCTGGATACAAGCTTGGAGTTCAAACTTAATTCTGAGACCCTGCCAGCACATTCCTCACCTCTCCCCTGGCTTCTTCATGGCTGTTTGTCTCCTAATGCCTCAGTTTCCTCATTAGCAACATGGGCTCATGGCATTTAGAATCAGGAAGGAGGGCAGAGACTGAGGGCACAATCACATGGCCTTTAATTCTGGGATCATTTTGAAGGCGATGCTTTGTAAACCTTAAAAGGGTTCCATAAGCCTGAGATAAATGTTCACTTACTTTGTCCCAGTAAAAACTCCCATCTCTGAAGCATTTTCTTCATTGTAGCCGGGTGGAGGGGATGGGGGGAGGCCTATGTCAGCTTCTTTTACTGATGAAAAAACCAAACCTCAGAGGTGAAGTGCAATTCAACGGGTATTTACTGTTGGGTCCAGCACAGTTCTAGGCTCTGGGGATGGAAAGACCAAAACAAAACAGTCCCTGCCCTCAAGGAGCTTATCAGCCTCATAGTGATAGCTGATAAGTACCTAAGGCCTACAGAGCACTAAGCTTAGCACTTTGCAAATATTTTCTCTGGGTCCTCATAACAACCGTCATTTTACAGATGAAAAAAATCAAGGCCCAGAGAGGTATCAGTAACTTGCCCAGGGTCACACATGCCTTTGAGCTCAGGACTTCCTGATTCCAGTGCCAGGGCTGTGGTCCCCCAGCTGCCTGGGCCTTCTGCCTCCCAAGCCCCAAGCACTGTTTGCAGGAACTTGATGTGGGTCCTGTAGTGACGTTCTCTGGGGCTGCTTCTTCATTCCATTGGCCAGCAGTAGAAATCGCAATCACAGTAACACCCAGCATTTACAAATGGCGTTCTATCGCCGGGTTTGGAAAGGAAGAGAGGCGGCCAGTGTACAGAGCAGGGTTGGCTCTGGGCAGAACCGGATGGTTTGGTGTTTGTCCTCCCCTGTTTAGGCCTGCCCTTGTGCCCTTCCCCCTCATCTAGCTGTCTCTTCTTGTCCAGAGGCGCAGCTTACCTTAGATACACCTAGACCTCCAGTCTCCTTTCCTTGGAAATTTACATTTTAATAGAGAACTCTAAACATGTATCTACAAGGGAATAAAGAATATTTGTGTTTCTTGCCTGTCAAGAGGGCCCTTCTGCATCTGAACCTCCCAGCTACCCCTCTTACTGTCCGACTGTTCTGGAGTCCTTTGGGCCCAGCACATGCCCCCGAATGTGACTCCTCCATCCTCTCTCTTTTTCAGATCATCGAGAAGCGGCTGGGCCACATACGGAGTCGTGTGTTTCGGGAGGTAGAGATGCTGTACCAGTGCCAGGGACATCGGTAAAAAGTCCTTCCTTCTCCCTGCACCCCTGCCCCATCTGTCTGCCTGAGTCTCAGCTCTTGGCTTTCTCCCACAGCCCTGTCCCATGTCCACACTGCATTTCTAAGCTTGCCTGTCGATGAAGACCTTCAGTTCTCTGATGAGGGCAGGAGCATCTCCTGGGAGGTCCACTCCTCCTCCCTCCCCTGGCCCTAGCCCCAAAACAGTGAGGCTAGCCTCTACTGCATAGCCCCTTCCCCTAAAGTGGGAGGGAATTCAGATCCTCTTTCAAGACCAAGGGCTGCCCATAAGAGGCTAGAATGGGGGGGGGATTGACAACTGAAGCAACTTCTCCTGCCCCCTCCCCCCTTTTACTCTTTCCTTTCCAGAAATGTCCTTGAACTGATAGAGTTCTTTGAAGAAGAAGAGAGATTCTACTTGGTGTTTGAAAAGATGCGGGGTGGTAAGTATGGGAGGATTCCATCTGAGGCTGTGGCTGCATGTCCTGGGCTCTCCCCTTGACACCCCCCCCCCCCCAGGCTATTAACATTCCATTCCTCCCTCTTCTCTTCCCCCACTTCCTAACTCTTGACATGAAAGACTTTGGTTAAAAGAAGAGATTGTTAAAATCCATAAAATCTTCAAGGAGAATAGAGGATTCTTGGGAGGATTCCCTTCCACCTCAGACTGGGAATGGATTCCCCTGAGATACTCCGAAGAAGGGATTTTAAGAAAGAGATTGGCGCTGGACCTAGGATCCCTATAGTCTGGGCCTGCGGTTCTCAAGCTGTTTGGTCTTAGGAGCCCTTTTCCTTCCTGAGGATGATCAGGGACCCCCTCCCCTTTCACTCCCCCAAAAGATTTCCTTTCTGTGGGTTATGTCTTAGAATGATTCTGAAAATCATTTTAACTTTGGTGGATCCTCTGAAAGTATTTGACATATTGAGAACAGCTGTTCTAGAGCAGACGTGTCAAAATACTCAGCCCCCAATGCTCCAGAATGAGGCCCAGACCAGGGTAAAACGCCATTTGGAAATAGTTAACAAAATAAATAGGAATACGATAAAACAGAGATGATGAGACTACATGTGGCCCCCAGGGATCCTTATATACTTAGTGCCCTATTCCTCTTTGAGCTTGAGCTCCTGGCCTGAGGAACTCCTGAATGAGGGAATGCTGCATAATGATGCAGGTAGCCACGCCTTCTTGGCATCTTGGGGAATTGTCAGACTGAGCAAAGTGGCTTTGCCCTGGTAGGCAGCCAGGTCTCCTAAGAGGTGAGATAAGCTGGAAATGGGAGCTAGTTCAGGCAGGGTTCAGAGAAATTCCCATGATAGACCCTTAAAGAGTCACTAAGCATGGATTGGGTTTTTTTTTGAGGGAGTCCCAGATTCAGAGATGCAGGATCTTTGATATGGAAGGGTCCCTAGTGGGCTTCTAGACAAGTGAAGCCAATAGCAAGTGTTTTCTGTGTGCCAGGCATAGGGCTAAGGGACTGGATGGGGATACCAAAAAAAAAAAAGCAAAATCTGTCTCTGGCCTCAGGGAGTTTATATTCTAATGGGAGAGGTGATGTGTAAATAGTTGATTGATACCAGATGTCCTGTATCTTCTCCTGAGGGCCTATGGGCCAGGAAAGGCTTCCTGAGAAAGTGTGTGTGGCAGGGGGAGGGGGGATATTACCTAGTCCCTGAAAATCCCTTTTTCAGTATACCCAAGAGTGGCTGCCTGGCCTTTGCTTAGAGACTTCCAAGGAAGGGAGGGACCTGCTACCTGTTGGAATAGCTTCTATTCACTATTCACTCACAAAATTCATTTGTTGGGAAGTTTTTGCTGAGGTCAAGCCTGAATTGACCTTTTTGGCCCTTCTTCCTGGTGCATGTTGGGGGAGAGTGGCCAGTTGTAGGAGAAGGGTGTCTGTCACTGAGCTTAGACACCTGAATGTGAGTCTCGCTGGTGAGGGACTGACTGTGTGACCCCAGACAGGTCCCTGCTCCTATGAGTTTCAGTTTTCACTTCTCATAGAAGAGGGAGGGCAGGGATGCCCCCTCCTCTCCCTGCTGGTGTGGTTAGGAGTCAGGTGGCTGGGCAGTGGTGAATTGTAAAGTCCTGTGGATATGAGGCATGGTCTGCATGGTGATAATGCCGATTCCCCTGGAGCCAGAAGATGTGGGAGGCAGGCTTGGTCACCTTTCTCGGCAGCATACCAAGGCGCAGTTTGTTTTAGTGGAAAGAGCACTAAACTCAGTGTCAGAGGGGATCTGTTTTTGAATCCTAAGACCCTCATTAGCTTGGTGACTCCTATGCAACAGAGAGCTCTGAGCCTAGGTTCTCTCCTCTGAAAACAGGGATGATCACATTGGTACTGTCTGCCTCCTTGGGTGGTTGTGAGGAAAGCCAGCAGAAACATGTTGGATATGTACCAACAAAGCTGTATAACGGTGGCATCACTGGGTTCATCCCTTTCCAATGCTCTGTGTGGGATGGGGACGAAGCTGGTCCTCCCCCATGACCTGTGCCTTACCCCCCTCTTCCCCTCTGCCCCCCGGCAGGCTCCATCCTCTCTCATATCCATCAACGGCGTCATTTCAACGAGCTTGAGGCCAGCATGGTGGTCCAGGACATTGCCAGCGCTCTTGACTTCTTGCACAATAAAGGTGGGCAATGTCAGGGTACAAGGGACTTGGGAGAGAAGCAGAGGAACGGACCAGAAGCCTGGGCCCCCTCCCTCTCTCTCCTCCCCTCCCCACCCTACCCCCTCCCTCCACCAGCTAGATGGCTCTCTGCCTCCTGCTGAGAAGCTTGCCACAGGATCCCCTCCCCACCCCCTAACTGGAGGGAGCCTCAGTACCCAACACCTTGGGCCTTCTGAGAAATCCTGACCCTGTCCTCCTTCCCTGACTTTCTCCAATGCCCTCCCCAACCCTCTTGACGTCGCCTCTGCTGTCTGGCTCTCCCCAGGGATTGCACACAGGGATCTTAAACCTGAAAACATCCTCTGTGAAAACCCTGACCAGGTGAGGAGAGGAGCGGCCTAGAAGCTTGGGACCTGGGGGGGTGGGGAGCAGTGGGCCCCCTGGGGTGCATCGTCTTCTTGAGGTTCAGTCCAGAGACCCAAGGCCCCAACTCCGCTGCTGACTCTCAGAGCTGGGAAGGCCCTTATTGATCACCTTATTGATCACCAAGGGCATTCTCTGGGGCAGGGAGCCCTTTGGCAGTAGGCCCGGGAAGGCCTCTGAGTGGATTCCTTGTCAGAATCCCTTTTTTTTTAATGCATAAAATAAAAAAAAAACCAAACAGGATTACAAGTGATATTGAAATGTACTTCTAAAGATACTGAAAATAAATTTAATACATTTTAAAAAGAAATTTAATAAATTTTTAAAAGATATTGAAAATAAAAGATACTTAAAAATCCAAGTTCACAGACCCCCTGGAATCTCATGATTGGGGGGATCTGTGGACCATTGTGTAAGTAAGTATCCCTGATGTGGTTCAACCCCCCCTTATATACAGAGGTGAAAGCTAGAGCTCAGAGCAGTGAGGAGGCTTGAACCTAGGTCTTAGGACTCCCTGTTCTGTGCTCTTCCCATTCTAACATTCTGCTCCTGTAGCTGGCTCACGGTGTGAGGTTTAGGGTACTGCTTTCCATCAGGTCTTGATTTCTTCATCTGTAAAATGGGGGTGTGTGTGATACCCTCTGTCAGAGTCTTCTAAAGACACTGTATAAAAGTGCTCTCCTCCTCCAGGGGGTTCTGGACCAGGTTGGGGTGCTCATAGAAAGGAGAACAAGGCAGGGAGAGAGGTGCATGCAGCCAAGGGCTAACAGGAGAAAGGAGTATTACTGGTCATGGTGTCCGAGCAGTGTAGCAAGGCTGCCTGTGGCTTCAGGGGCCCACCTCCGCTTTGCTTGGGGGTTGAGCCTTTGTGGGGCTGCCCTGGTAAGGCCAGAAGGATGTTCAGCTGCTGCCACCAGCAGACACTTTGGGCCTGGCCTGTCTCATGAGGACAGTGTCAGAGGCCAGCGGACTATGACCAGGCAGGGTCTGAGATGGGGAGAGGCAGTGATTTAGTAGGAAAAATTATGGACTTGGGAGTCAGGAGATTTGTGCTTAGATCCCACCTCTGGCACTCACTAGCTGGCTAGCCCTGGCAAATCCCTTGACCTCTATGAGCCTCAGTTTCCCCACTTGTAGCATAGGAATGACTATCCCTCAAAATGGATGTGGGGAAGGTCCTTGAAGGGCTGATGAGTAGGCTTAGAAGGGCATGGTATTCACTGAGGGCTGGGGTTCCTGTATTTCACATACCTGCCTGTCTCCCACTCCCTACTCTTCCTGCTAGGTTTCTCCAGTCAAGATCTGCGACTTTGACCTTGGCAGTGGCATTAAGCTCAATGGTGACTGCTCTCCCATCTCCACCCCAGAGCTGCTCACACCGGTAAGTCCTGCTCACCACTGACCCAGCATGGGGGCAGTGAAGGCCAGTGCCCTTGGGTGTTTTGCGCTGGGCTTGGCAGGTGTGTAATACTTGCTCTGATGAGACCACCCCTGACCAGAAGGGAGACTTCATTGCCCCTTGGCCCCGGGCCTGTCTTTGAGGATTGCCCTGAGCTAGCCATAGGTGAGCTGGCCCATGGGGTGGTGAGGCTGGGAAGCAAGTGCCCACCTGAGGGGTTAGGAAACCTTGTACTCTGCCTCTGTGTCCCTCCATTGTTCTTGGCAGCCTGCAGTGTGGTTCTAGAGGGTCCAAGAGAGAGAGGGAACCAGGGATAATGTGGATTTAGAGTGAGTAGGCCAGTACCGTGAGGTCAGGGTCACTATAGCTCTAATCTGGATGGCTGTGTGGCTGTCTGTGCCTGAGCAATGACGGATTCACTGGGGATGCTTTGGCCTGGGTTCCTTGAAGAGCTGGCTCTCCTGGACCATCCCGGTGGGATGCTGGGCTGAGCATTGCCTTCAGCTCCTCTTTTCTCTGGGGCTGTAACTTGCCCTGCCCCCACGGGCCCCAGAGTTACATAACACCCCCATTCCTGCTCAGCCTGGAGCCGAGCCCAGCAGCATGGGAGGAGCCGGAGCTGGAGAGCTTAGGGCTCGCCTTAGCAACAACGGCTCTGATTGGGTGGGAGGGTGGGGCCCGATGCTCAGGGCACCCAGAAATGGGTCAGGCGAGACTTGGGCGAAGGGAAAGAGGAGGGGCTTTGAGGCTCTGGGGCACCCCTGGGTGCACATATGTGTGTTTGGGGCGGGATGGCATTGAAAACCGAGGGGTGGGCGGGGCTTCGGAGGGAGGATGAGGGCTTTGGTTGGCTCTGTGTGTCTCCTAGCCCTCCGGTCTCATGAAATTCCTGCCCACCAGCCACTTGGCACCCCGTCAGTCCCATCCTGCCCCACCCTTTGGTTAAGGCTGGAGTTTGGGGGTTGTCCCTGCCCTGACCCCCCAATGCCAGGAGCCTCTGACCTAACCTCTAACCCTAATCTTCCCTGGAAACAACAAAAGCAAGGGGACTATCCCACAGAGCTCCCTGGCCACTGCCTTACCAACCTAAACTTCTCATTTGGAGCACCGTGGTTTCACAAAAGATTTGTTTGGTGCACCTTCTGGTGCTAATAGTCAGGTGGAGAAATTGAGGCCAAGGGGCCATTCCAGCCCCTGGCTGGTGTCCTGTTTTGAGAAGGAGTCAGCCTTACTCCTGCAGGGTCTGCAGGGGCCAAGGAGGGAGCTAACTTTCCTGTATCATGCCCCTCCTGCTTGGCCCTTTCCACCCCTCCCCAAGGCAGAATCCTTGGCTGGAAGCCCAGCCTGGGCCGGGAAGGAGCTGATGCAACCCCGTCCTGCTGGGTGGGGAAGGTGAGACTCCCGGCTGGAGCTGGGGCAGCCCCTCGCTTCCCCCCGCCTTGCTGCTGGGCCTGGCATCTCAGACAGCCTTCCCCTCTCATGCACAAAGTTAGGCTTTGTCTTGCAGAGTGGGGACTGTCTGGGTGCAGAAGTAGGGGAGAGCTGCCCAGCCCCCCTCTTCTCCCCATCAAGCTTCCTGTGTCTGGTGCACAGAGGGCCTCCCTCTTCCCCTGGGGAGGCTGGAAAGTCCCGTGGCTGGCTAGTGCTGTTTCCTTAACCCTTTCTGCACCCGGCTGCCAGGGGAAGGGACCTTCCCTGGCTGTATGCCAGCATGCAGGACCCTCCTCTCTGGGGGTCAGGCTCTTTATCTATCAGATGAGGGGGTGGGCACTCAGATGTGATGGTGTCTGATTCTGTGCTCTCTAGCATAATGCCTTCATTAGTCCTGCAGTAAACATTGATTAAGCCCCTGGTATTCTCCAGGCACCCTGCAGAGTGCTGGGGATCAAAGACAGCCCCAGTCCTCAGGGAGCTCCCGGTCTATGGTCCAGGCCCAAGCTAAGGGCCAGAGAAATGGGGGATGATCCCTGGAGGGAAGGCCCTGGAAGGAGGAAGGGTCCGCAGAGGCTTCCTGTAGAAGGGAGGGGGGAGTCACAGCTGGGCCTCAAATGCAGCTGGGGGGCTGCAGTGAGGAGGGTGGGCCCCAGAGAAGGTGCGCCTAGTCAGGATCGTTCTGGTGAAGCCTCTTACACCCCAGGGAGGTGGAATGACCAAGCCGGCAAGCCTCACCTGATGATGAGTGGAGATGCTGGCCCGGGAAGGGAAGCAGGGACAATCACAGTCCCAGCGTAGCATGTCAAGGCTGGCAGAGCAATTGACAGATGTTATCTGGCTTAGTCTCCTGACTCCCACATCAGTGATCCCTCCATGATAAGTGCCTGTGAACGGCATGCAAAAAGCCAGGACCTCTTTGTTCTGTTTTTGAGGCAGTGGGGGTTAAGTGACTGGTCCAGGGTCATCTGGTTAGTAAATGTCTGAAGTCGGATTTGAACTCGGGTCATCCTGACTTCAGGGCAGTCTCTCTAGGCACCGTGCCACCTGGCTGCCCTTCCCCCCCGGACCTGTTGGAAGGGTGTTCTGTGCCCTTGCCTGTCCCTGCTAGTGGGACTGAGTGGGCCTTCATCTAGATACTGCTGGGCCTTAGAGAGGTTGTGAGGACTGACTTTTCCTTTCCTCACTTCCCTCAGGCTTCCTGCTTCCCTAGTTCCCTACAGCATGGTAAGGGCAAGGCAAAAGGCATGTGCCAGCCTGCAGACTCTTGGTGCCCTGGCCACTTTGTGAGCCTACTGGGTAAAGTGGGGGGGGACTTCAAGGGCAAGGAAGAAAGAGGTGGAGAAAAAGGAGGAAGGGGTCTGGGCCAGGACTCCCTCGCCACTGTTCCCTTTGGTACACATGATCCCAAGCGCTAGTCTGAGAAGCACTGATGGGGAGTTTGGAGCATGCCATGGTTAGATGGTCTGTGAGCACCCTGGGACACAGCCTTTGTCTTGCTTTGGATCCCCAGTGCTTGGGACAACGCCCGGCACACAGGGGGCACTTAAGAAGTGCCTGTACTGTTGCCTTTCCAAGCAGTGAAGGGGCATCCCCAAGGGCCAGGGGGCAATAAGGGAGAGAGGCAAGATTCAAACCCAGGCCCTCAGACTCCCAAATCTAGGCCTTCTGCCTCCTGTAGCACGTACCCTCTTCTGGCCCCATGTATGCAGGGTCATATGTAGCTTTGGGGCACCGTCGCTGGGTAGAATGGGCCTCAGGCAAACGCTTGATGGGCAGTGTGGAGAATCTGCTTCTCGTTGGAGAGCTATCTATAGCCATGCTCCTGGGGAACCACAGCCCCTTCTTCCATCTTGGAAAGGAGGCTGATGCCCCCAGGTGAGAGTCCTGACCCTGGGCAGACCCTGCTGGTGTGGCATAGGATGGGTCCTCCCATCCCTCCTCCTCGACAGAGGAAGAAAACGGAGGCTTTGCTCCGGCACTTTAAAGCGTGCAGAGTGGTCTTCATGCATCGTGACCTCATTTGAACCTCTCAGCCATACTCTGAGGTGGCTACAGGTATTATTCCCATTTCACAGATTGAGGAGACTAAGGTTCAGTCAATCAGTGAGTCAGTCAACACTCACTAAGTTGGGAGACCTGGTTCACACAGTGCCTCAGTAGCTGTGTGAGCCTGGACAGACTTCACCTATGCCTTAGTTTCCTCATCTGTAAATTGGGGATAATAGCAGCACCCTCCCTCTTAGGCTTGTCATTGTAATAAAAAAAGATAACGTGCACAAAGTCGTTGTGCAGACAAAGCACTGCGTACATGCCAGCTGCTCTTGTCATAATTGTGATCATAAAACTTAGGAGTTTGGGTCAGAGATTATTCCCAAGGTCTTCCCAGATAAGGAAGCAGGTCCCCGAGGAAGGATGGGATGCCAGCAGTCACCCAGGTCCTCCTGCTTCCATGCCAGTACCCTTTCCATGAGAATACTTGGCCGTCTCACCCCCCAACTCCTTGGCCTGACATTCAAGGCTTTGCCCCATCTGGATTGGACCATCCAGGGTAGCCAGATCAGTCTTCCGGGTGCTCGCACTGTCTGTCCTGCCTTTGTGCCTTTTCTCTATCTCCTCTTCCCTTTTCCTGTTTATCTTTAATTATTTTTAAGTGCTGTCTCCTCTGAGAAGTCTTCCCTGACTGCCCCCACAGCTCCTGATGCACAGACTGTGCCAGGTCCTGGGACCTTGGCACTCCTGGGCAGAGATCTTGGGTCCCTTCTTTCTCCATTTGCCCTTTCTTTCCGGCTAGAATGCAGACCTGTATAGGACAAGAGCTGTGTGGGGGTGGTCTAGAGTACTCAAAGCAGATGCATCCAGCAGGGTTCAAACCCCATGGCCATTTATGTTAGCCTGAATAAGTACTACCTCTGTCACTATGAGAGTCTGAAATGAAGGGGTCGGATCTGATCAGCACTGTGGTCCTTCTGGCGCCAAGTTCTGAGCTCCTCTCCGGGTCCCCTATGCCTTTCCCTCCACAGATCTGCACCCAGTATTTACTGCCTCTCCCAGTAGCCAGTTCCTAACCCTGCTCCCTCCCTTCTCCCTCCTAGTGTGGCTCGGCAGAGTACATGGCCCCCGAGGTGGTGGAAGCTTTCAATGAGGAGGCCACCATCTACGACAAACGGTGTGACCTGTGGAGTCTCGGGGTCATCCTCTACATCCTGCTCAGCGGCTACCCCCCCTTTGTGGGCCACTGCGGCAGTGACTGCGGCTGGGACCGGGGCGAAGCTTGTCACACCTGCCAGGTGAGGGCCCTGGCATGGCCGTGCACCCCCTGGCATTTCTTCGGTGCTTGCTGGGTTTCTGAACTGCTTGCGCATTGATTCTCCCTCTGATCGTCTTGGATTTTGATCCGTAAGAAATTTGCACACTTTTCCTTTCCTACCCTTCCCATTCCACCTGCATTTTCTAAATTTTGTCATCTGGGACCAAGCAGAAATCTATTCTCTTGGCCCTGTAAAAGCTGTTTCACAGAGTGCTGGTGCTAGAAGGGTCCTGTGTAGCCATACTCACCTCACTTTTCATTTGACCCAGAAGGACCCTGGGACCCAGAGGGCCGGCAAGTCACACACGCCTTCTGAGCTGGGATTGAAATCCCAGGATTGTTCAACTATAGGACGCATCCCACCACAATGGGGATCCCAGAGAGAGAGAGATGGAGACACGCGCTTAGATGCATGCACTCAGGCAGGAGAGAGAAGGGGCATCGTGTCCTCTGTTGTGTCCCCAGTTCCCTCCTCTATCTACAGTGACATAGACAGTGTCCAGACCTCCCATGGGGTCTGCAGCAAGGGTGTGAGTCAGGGACTCACTGGGTAATTCCTCAAGTAACCTTGTCTTGGGTCTCTTCCCTCCCCGCAGAATATGCTTTTTGAGAGCATCCAGGCCGGCAAATACGAGTTCCCTGACAAGGACTGGGCCCATATCTCCTTTGGAGCCAAAGACCTCATCTCCAAGCTGCTCGTCCGGGATGCCAAGAAGCGGCTGAGTGCGGCCCAGGTGCTGCAGCACCCCTGGGTGCAGGGGGTAAGTGTTGCCGGGGCTGGGCGGTAGCCAGCAGCCAGGCTGCTCCTCGGGGTCGGCGGTGATGTATTTGAACTTGGGTGAGGAGAGGGAAGAGTCAACTACCCTCTGAATCTTTAGGGGAACAGAGGGGAGGTGGTGGTGGTTCTCAACGCTGGGTTTTCCTCGAGGTGTCACAGAATTACAGGATGTTAGAACAAACAGGAAGACACCTTTTCAGATGAAGGAATTGAGCCCCTGAGAGGTTGTGACTGATGATAAAACTTGGGAAGATCAGAATGATTGGGAACCATAAGCTGGTCTGACTTATTTAATACTGGGTGATAACTCCTTACCTTTTTATAGAGTTCTGAGGTTTACAGTAGCCCTTTGAGGTGGGTAGTATTAGTGTTCCCATTTTATAGATGAGAAACATTGAGATGCATATTCTGTGGTCATAAAGCTATTGGGAAGTCTGGATAAGACTTCCAAATGTGCCGCCGGCATGAAGCCAGGTGTTTTTCCCACAATTCTGTACCAGCTCTTAAACTTAAAGGAGAAGGGACCTTTCAAAAGTCATCTCATATCCATCTTATTTTACAGATCAGGAAACCAAGGCCCATTAAAGCAACTTGGCTGGAGCCTTTCAGAGAGTAGATAGATGGCCATGACTCAGTTCAATTCAGCAGACAGCGATTGGCTTGGGGGCAGAGAAGGAGGTTCTACTTGAGTCTCCATTGTCATGGAATGACACGATTGTTGGCACTTTGTCTCTCCCCATGGACTGTGAGCTCCTCGAGAGCAGGGATCCTTGTTGTGACTTTCTTTGTTTGCCCCGAGCTTAGCACGGTACCTGGTTAAGAATGTCTTCTGTCATGAGTAGTCCTCCAGACCTTTCCTGATGACCTCAAGACAGGAGGCTGCCCAAGGGCTGACTCCCACTTTGGGGGAGCTGCAATTATTAGGAAGTTGTTAAGCTTAGATCTGCCTCTTGGCCTTTTCTCCCCTCCTCTGCACCCCAATTGCCCTTTGCTCTCTCAATCACTGGAACAAATGAAGTCCCCTAGAGCTAGTGCATTCCTCGACTGTGGAGGTGTGACCAACAGTATCAAGTACTGGGCACCCATTTAGTTTGGGGGCTCTTAGACTTTTTTGTGTCCTGGGCCCTTTTGGTAATCTGGAAAAGCCTATTAAAGCCTAAGGAAACCTCTTCTCAGAATAATGTTCTTAAATACATAAAATATATAGCATTACAAAAGGAGCCAGTTATATAGGCTTAAAGGCTCTCATTTGGTTTCTCAGGTTTGTTTGACTCTTTGCCTCTAGGGCCCGTTTTTATCCAATCTCTGCATTTACGAATGAAAAAACACTCAGAAAAGTCAAATGACTTGCCCAGGATCACACACGTAATTAAGGATCAGAGTTAGGATTTGGGTCCAGGCCAAGGCCAGATTCCCAAAGCCAACATTCAGCCTACTTACTTCACCATGCTGAGTAGGTAGAGACGTCAGAGGAGAGGAACGGTTAGCAGTAATGTCTCTGAAGCAGAGAAAAAGTCATCCAGAAACCACAAGGAAGGTCTCCTGGCTTCCAGAGGCCAGGGAGGCCGCTGTCCTAGGCTGCCACACTCTTGGCTAACAGTGGGTCTCCATACCACTAAACATGTTTAGCACCTGCGCTGTGTCCAGCCCTGTGCCAGGGACCATGGGAAAGGAGAAGCCTCAGTCCCTTCAGATAAAGGTCTGTTGGGGGGAGATAAGGCATATAAAGTGCAGGAAAGGAACTAATAATCCTAGGTTATGTTTGCTCAGGGCTGAATGAGTGGGGTACGTAGGTAGCTTTGGAGGAGTTCGTGGGGTTGGGAAACTAGGGAGTGGTGAATGTTGGCTGAGGTGATCAGGGAAGGTCTGTTGGAGGCCCTTGGACTTGGGCTGGACCTTGGGGTCTGAGCAGCATGGTATGGAAAGGAAGAAGGGAGAAGGGATGGCCTATCCAGCTGTCTATCTCACTCAAATTGTGGGTTGTTCCAGGCTGGTCCAGAACGGAGGTGTGAGAGGCTTGCATTTCTTTTAAAAAACTCCTTGTTGAAGAAGAGACTAGATAGGTGAGGTCAGTGTAGATGAGAAGGCCCCAAAGCTGTCCAAAGGTGTGAGGGATGAGAACGATCCATTCGATCAGATTTAGAGCTGAGGTTTCCTTGGTGGTCATGAAATCCAGCGCCTTCATTTTACATCTGAGGAAACTGAGGCCCGGAGTGGTTAATGAGGTCCCTGGGGTCACATTCAGTATTCAAACTTAGGTCTTCCTCATTTCAAGCGTATCCACTCCGTATCATGTTAGAAGGTACCTTCAGAGTAATTTAGCCAAGAAGGAAACAGAGTTCAGCTGATTTGCCTAAAGTCTTAGAGGTCTACAGAAAGTGTTAAAGCTTGGCTTTATAATTATTGATCACCATGGAGGCTGCCTTCCTAAAAAGAGATCTTTAAAAAAGGAGGAAAAAAAATAAACGTATATGTTGAAAAATCTATTATATGTCACCCCCACCCAAGTTTGGGGTCAGGTCCAGCCAACATTGAGACTTCCTTCCCCTTACACGTCCTTATTACGATTATAGTTGGTCTTTTGGACCTCCTTGAACGTTGGGAAACTTGCTTCCAGTCCCCTCTCTGTCCATCGCCTTGTCCATTGCAAAGTAATGGAGTCTGACTTCCATGTCTGACCTGGAACAAGTTCCTTGACCCCTTTGTCCCTGTCTTCATCTGTCACGTAAATCCTGAGCTGTAGTTTTAATGAAAGTCTAGGAACAAATGTGATTCATTCCTTGTGACTTCGGACAGGTTGCTTAGTCCTCGTGCCTCACTTTCCTCACCTGTTCTTTTCTTTAATGAGGAGATTGAACTAGGTGATGGCTTAAGATCCCTCCTGGGTCTAAAATGCTATGAATCTAAAACATAGCTGGCTCTGGAAATGTTAAAAAGTGCTGCCACTGGGTAAAATGTCTGGTGACGTTAATCCTTTACGTGGGCACAATAACTTAGCTTTCTAAATTGCTGTCTGATGCATTTTCTCGTTGGCTTGCCAGAGTGCCCTTGGGAGGTGGGTGGTGAAGTCCCAGGCTCTCCACTTCGCAGGTGAGAAGGGACTGACACCTGGAGGAGTCGCAAGCCTGGCCCAAGGTCCCAGAAGTAGCAGTGGCAAAGGTCGTGATCATAACCTTTATAGGCACCCTCCTTTGTGATTCGCTGAGGGTTTCATAGCTATCGCTCTGTTTTCTTCTCTTACCCCAGCTCTACAGATCAGGAAGATGAGAGAGAGAGAAGAACTATGAAGTGACAGGGTCAGGATTAGAACTTGTTCTCTCTTGGGCATAAATGTGGTTGTTATTCTTCTCACTGAAGCTCCTGGGGGCTCTCCCTTAGGTCCTAAGGAGAATGCCCCTCCCCTAGCTTGGCATTGAAGGACCTCTGGGTCTTTGGATTACAAATCCAAGGAGAGATCAGGTCACAGTCATCAGGGCTGAGGATGCAGAACCCTGCCCTGTAATCATAACCAGTTAAGGCAGGGCCTTCAACCTCAGGAGTGACTGAGGCCCTAAGCTCACCACCAGCCTGGCCCATGACTAATGAAGGTCCTGTGTTCTCATTGCAGTGTGCTCCGGATAACACCTTTCCCACTCCAATAATCCTGCAGAGGTGAGACAACCCCCTACCCCTTCACCCCACCATCTTTCAGTGTTATTATCTGGAGAGGGGCTTATGCTTCCAGGCCTGGCAAGGGAAAGAGGCCGTTCTTAGTTGGACTTCGCTTGAAGACCTGTCCTCCACAGAGATTTGGGGCAGAAGATGCTGACTTGTCCACTGCTGAGATCATTCCTAAATTAGAGGCTTTGAAAGCCTTCTGAGGCAGCAATTGAATATCCCTATTGGCTGGTTGCTCAGTGGTTAGCGCTCTGATGTAATGGTCTTGAGTATACCTGTGTAGGATTGTGACTTTCACTTTGTTTTCTGGCCTCACATCTGGATCCCTGGTCCCAGCTCCTTTTTTGATATGTTATCTGGGTTTTGAGAAGATGCAGGTGGGAATACTGTACTCTCTGCCATACCCAGAAGCTATCATTTCTCTCAGAGTTAACCCCTAGTAAAACGCCAGAATTCCTTGTGGAAATGAATGTTGTAAACTAAAAATAAACATAAAACTTATTTTAAAAAAAATCCCACAATTCCAGCAGTGGGGAGCTGGTGATGGGAAGCCGTAGGGATTGTTAAATTGGCCTTCACTCTTTTTTCACTTCCTTTTGTTCCCTAGAAACAGCAGTGCCAAAGAACTCACCTCTTTTGCGGCAGAGGCAATCGCCGTGAACCGCCAGCTGGCCCAGCGTGAAGAAGACGAGGAGGAAGAAGAAAACCGACCAATCGTCATCAAAGCTACCTCATGTTCCATGCAGCTGTCGCCACCGTCCAAGTCAAAGCTGGCCCAGCGGCGGCAGAAGGCCAGCCTGTCCAAGGCCCCACCAGCCCCCCAGCACCTGGTCAGCCCCTTGGTCCTGGTCAGCGACCACATGTAATGGCCAGGTCGCCCTCCAGCCCCTCCTGCGCATTCATCCTGCTGAGGTTTGGTGGGGTCGGGTTTGGTTTTTTAAGCTGTTGCCAGCCGGCGATCACTCCCTCCTCTGGCTGGTTTCCAGGGAGTTCAGCTGACCTTGGGAGTAGTTTTTTTTTTTATAAACATTTTTTAAATGGTCTAATGGTATTTACCAACAGAGCAAGAATGCGGCACACACACCCCAGGCACGCTTAAAGGGCGTGTGGCACACTGACATTTGTGGGTCCTTTTTTGTTGTTGAGGGTTCCCTCCCTTCCTACGCCAAAGGATGCGCTGTAAGCTCAGCTTCCCCCATACTGTGAAAGCCGGTCAGTCAGTGGTGTGAAAAGGCGTGTGGTTCTCCATCCCCCGGCACGTCCCCCAGCCCCCACATTTTCCTTGCTCCTCTTCCAAATTGAGTGTAAAGAATCAGCTCAGAAGGAAGGCCTCTCTTCCTAACTCAGAAAGCTTTTCAGTCTTCCAGAGCAGGTGGTGGGTGCCTGGGGTAGGAAAGTGCACGTGTGTGGTGGGGGAGAAGGGAGGAATGTTTTCCCCTCTCCACTCCCCCTGCTACTGCATATACATATATATATATACATATATATATACATATATATATGTATATATGTATATATATATATATATATATACACACACATATATGAAATTCATCTTACATTCATCCAGCCCCATGGGAAATTCTCAGTATTTTAGGGAAGTTTTCCCCACCTGGCCTGTGAACAGTGTTGAGAAAGGAGTGTGGTCCATGCCTAAGCTCCAGCTGAAATGTTAACCCACTCCATTTCCTCTCCTCTTCTGTTCTTCCCTTCCTCACCCCCAAATTCTCATTTTGAGATCTTACTTGGAGGACAAGTTTCCTCCCTTGGACAACGTTGGCCTTGGAGCAGTAGGATCCAAGGAGGATGAAGCCCTGAAGGGGAGATAGAGCCCACACCCAAATTGGGCCACTCCTATAGGGCTCTCCTTTCCTTCTCTCCTTCCCCTTTCCCTCTAGCTCTCTCCCTCCTCCCTCCCCCATCCCATCCCATCACTGACTGGCCAAAATGTAGTCTAAGAGCAGGGTAGTAGCTGGCTTTCTCCCTTACTCCTCTTTCCCTACTGCCATCTCCTGGGGCAGACAATCTGGGTCTTCTGCAAATTCCCTTTTTTTTTCCCCTAAGGCCCTGTTACGCACTGGCCTCCCTGGGGGAAGCATGTGTACCTGACTGCTGGTGATGGGGACAAGACCCTGTTAGGAGCTGCTGGACTCCTGGGCTCTGATCTGGCCATTCAAATAGTGGTGACTCCCATGTCCCATGCAGGGAGGAAGGAGGAGAGCTGGCTTCCCCGTATTCCCTGGAGTAGTTGTTGGCAGCTCCTATGGTGGGGGTGTGTCCTGCTATGGAACCTGGGTGGGGCAGCCCCACCCCTACCCCCCATGTGCTGGTCAGACTTGTGTCAACCTTTGGTAGGACAGCAGAGAGTGGGGATGGGGCAAGAACAAAGGGGGGAAATTTAATTCACCTTCGTGGGCTGGAACTGGCTACTCAGGTGCCTAGGGCATGGGCATCTGGGCCCTAGAGCCTACCTAACGTGCCGGTTTTCAGGGCTCAGGATGAGTGGGACAGTGCCATGCCCACTGCCTTTCCTAAGCTTGGAGTTAAGCCCAGAATGGGCAATTTCAGTCAGTGGGGCTAGACTGGGAAGATGTTCCTAATCTTCCCCTACCTCACACTGAAGCCTGAAGTTTAAACAGACTCCAGCCCCCAAGGGAATACCTAATTAGCCAACATTCAGGAAAAAAAAGCTAGTTTCCTGCTTGGACTTGGGGTGTCTTGGATCCTGGGGCTCAGCAGATACAGGTGGATAAGGGCTCTAGGAAGATAACCTGATGAAACTTTCCAACCAGGAATTCCTATAGAGAGACTCGGTGTCTCCTCCCGGTCTTTTCTCCCCTCCCAGAAGCCAGGAGAGGGCACCTCTATGGATGGGCGTTTTCTCCACTCCACCTTTGGATTCTGGGCAGCGATAAACTATGCAATACCAGTTCATTCTTATGTATGCATATATATATATGTGTGTGTGTGTGTATGTGTGTGTGTGTGTATATATATATGTCTGTGTGTGTATATATATATGTGTATATATATATATATGTGTGTGTATATATATATATATATATATATATATATATATATATATATACATATACTTTTTTCTTTCCCGGTCAGGGAGGTGAAAATGGTGGGACACATTTAGAGAGAAATCCTCAGGTTTCCTTTACAGTCAGTCCCCTAAGCCTCAAATATCATTTTTCTTGTTCCCTCAGTCCTCATTTCTTTGCTACCAATGCCCCGCCTTCCAGCCCTGGGCCAGAACTCCCTTGAATGGTCTGGGCCATACTGTGTGAGTTTTGTCCCATGCCCACCGGGGAACTTGGGAAGCCACTCAGACAGCCGCAGGTGGAAGAAGCAGGGGATTCTGGGGAAACGATACTCTTGCTTCTTCCAGAGTCCAAGGTCTTTTGATTGTACAGTGTTTTTATAGGGATTTTTGGAGCAGTTTGTTTTTATTCTCACTTGTAGATTTCATCCTGCCCCCCACCCCCACCCAACCGATATTTGTCTTATATTAAGAATACTTGAATGGTGTAAGTAGGGGTCAGGCTATCCCCACACTACACCTGGAATCCTGGTCACACCTGGAGGAGGGGGCCGAGGTTTTTTTTTAAAAACAAACAAAAAAAAAGCAACTCCCTCCTTCTAATGTTCCTTCCTTCCATATGCCTTGACCTCCAATCCTCCCCAAATCTTTGAACATACCTGGCAGGCCAGGGCAGGGCCTGGAGGATTGAGGTTCCCTCCCCTCCTGACCTTACTGAGTAGTGTGGGGTGGGGTATGACAAAGGAGGAAGGTGGAGAGATCTCCTTCCCCTCTCGCCCCATACTTCGGCCCCTTCACAGGTCAGACTTCTAACTCACTTCCAAAGACACCATTTGTAGTCTCTGAAATTTCTTGAGTAGGATGGGGGTGTAAATGGAAAATCAATGGTTCTTTCCAGCTGGGAGTTTTCTGGGATTTTTTTTTTTTCTTTTAACTCCCCCCACCCCCTCCAAAAAAGCCTTGGAGACTCAAATTGCCATTTCCCCCCTACTAATCAGAACTTAGCTGACACTGATGACTGACTTTGTTTCTGTTTTTTAAATTTGGATTCACTTTCCCTTCCTGCCCAACTCTTTGCCCCTCCTCCCTTCAGCCAATTAATTCAACTTGGAACTGGTTAGAAATGTTACTGTGAACCTGACTTTTTCAAGGCTCATAAAGAGATGCACCCCCTGTCCCCACCCCAGCATGGGGCAGGCCATTCTTGAAAATGGCAGAAACTACGTCACACACTGCACTGCTGGTATCCGAGACTGGCTCCCATGAGAAAGGGGTATGTCAGCTTAGAAACTGCTAAAAAACAAACCAACAACAAAATGTACACCGACCCAATAGAGAGAAAAGGAGGGGAAAAAAAAGCACTTTAACTATGGGGTACCAGGTAAACTGATACAGCTCGAGAGTTTTCCTTTATAACAACTATCAAATGCCAGAATTTTGTATTCTGTTTTGTAAGAATTTAATAAAAGCATTGCAACCTATCGATTGTTTAAGATTGTGTGTTCTTCCCCTCATGGTGCTGGCCAGGGTGTGGCTTGGGATCCCCTTCCTTGGGTGTTAGTTGGGAGACAGATGAGTGTCACGTTGGCTTTTACTCTATTTTGCTGAGGTGGGGTAGGTACATGAGGGGTTACGGTGATAGGAGGCAAAGTAGCCAAGTGCCCAGAGGGGATGGTACCTCCCCAGCCTTAAAGGGTTTCAGGGCTTACAGTGGGAGGCAGGTAGCACATGCACGATCTGGATTGTATAGAGAACAGAAGTGACAGTGAATGTGGGTGGGGGAGAAAGCTAGGAAAGATAGTTCATGTTGGAGGACACAGGACCCAAAATGATCTAGAGAGGGCGGAATAATGAACCAAATCTAGTAGATGGAAACTAAATGGAGACACAGACCTTGAAGAAGAAAAAGAAAAAAAAGGGACCTTAACATTTCTCCTGACATGAGTGACTCTTCTAGAGCTAGCTTCTATCTTGGGGTAAACTGAGCAAACCCAAGTACTTGAGTTTACTCCCATCCCAATTTGCTATGTAAGGATAAGCGTAAAAATGAGTGATCCTATGTAACAGAAGAAATCAGATGCTTTGCCTCTCCCTGCCCCTTATAAGACATTAGAGAAAACTCTGCTTTTGTATGCCTACAAGGACAGTTGTCTTTAAAAACAAGATGTTTCCCTTAGTATGGAAAAACATTCTTATATGGATCTGTAGACTCTTCATAGCTCTGTGTCTACTTGGAGTGGGGGGAGCTTTCCTTTAGTGTAAACGGTTCTTGGGGTAGCTAGGTGGTGCAGTGGATAGAATGCTGGCCCTGGGTTCAGGAAGACCAGAGTTCAAATCAGACCTTGGACACTTCCTAGCTGTGTGACCTAGGGCAAGTCACTTAACACAGTTTGCCTCAGTTTCCTCATCTGTAAAACAAGCTGGAGAAGGAAATGGCAAACCACTCTGGTATCTGTCAATAAGAATCCAAATGGAGTCACAGAGTTAAAGACAACTGAAAAAATAACCCAGCGAAAACAACTGTGACCTGATGATGGTCTGTATTGTGTCGGTTTGTGTGTGCTCCCCCTCTAGCCCAAAGGAGGGAACATATAGGCAGTACCACCTGTAAAGACTCCTCTTAACTGGCCATCTGGCTGTGAGTGGTTCTGCCATTTTGATTTTGTCTAGAAGTGGACAAGTCAGGCAGGTTCCACCTAACTGGAGTGACTCGGGTGAAGGAGGGATGGGCACTGATCAGTTCGGCTTTGGAATCAATGATGAGACATGGGAGATCCTGGCAGAGGATGGCCCATCATGGGGTGCCTGCATCAAAGAAGGTGTAGAATTGTGGCAGCTCAAAGAAATGTGAGATGTGAGAAATTGAGAGACACCTCCGCTCTAAATGTCCACATGGAGCATTCTGAGCTCCTATTGGTCTGATCAGCCACCTTGACCCCAGTGGAGTGGCATCATTGACAGAAAAAAGGACAACCACCAATGTGTCTGTTGGAGGTGGAGAGAGGAAGGTTAAAGAAAGGAATTCCTAGCATCTCTTTCCCCATTTGTAAAATAATCTTGGGTTCAATGTTCCTTCCTCCCCTTCCCCGCCATTATTAACAAGTACCTACTATGTGCAAAGCACTGAGACTTAAAAAATAAACTATGACATTCCCCGCTTCAATGGGAGCCTCTTCCACTGATAAGGGTGCGGGAGCCAAGAAGTACAGCGCAGAGACAGAGAGGTCTGTACAAGGCAGGGGGATTCAGACAGTGCAGGGAAAGACTGAGGACGAAGAGAGTGAACTTGCATTCAGCTTTGGAGATAACAATTCACACGCATTTATTGAGTGCCCGTTGTGTGCCACGCACTGTTCTAAGCCCTGGGCATACAAAGACAAAAACCAAGCCATTGCCTTCCCCTTCCTTTTGCTCTTTTCCTCTCTCCTCCCATTCTTCCTTCAGCCCTTCCCTGTCTCTCTTCACTCCCTCTTTCCCTTACGTTTTAATAATCCTGCTCCTTTTGGCCCTGGCTCCCTTTCTGCCTCTTCCCTCACTCCTGTGGATTGTAACACAGGCCTTCTCAATCTTGCCACTCCTGCAGCTTTTTACCTTGGAGCTGGGGAGCCCAGGCTGCTGTTTTAAGTGACCTTTCCCTTTATATTTTTCTTTCACTTCAAGTTTCTCCTCCTGCAGACAACCTTTGTTGACCGCCTCAATCTGCAGTGGTAATGTCTCTTCCTTGAGCTCCTATGGTCTAGACCAGCGGTTCTCAACCTGTGGGTTATGTTCAATTTGTAACAATGAAAATACATCCTGCAGATCAGATAGATTCATAGCAGTAGCAAAATTACAGTGATGAAGTAGCAACGAAAATAATTTTATGGTTGGGGGTCACCACAACATGAGGAACTGTATTAAAGGGTCGCAGCATTAGGAAGGTTGAGAACTACTGGTCTTGACCTTCATGTTTGCCTGGTCTGTTCTTTGGAGAGCAGTCTCAGATGAATGACAAGTCAGAAGCCAGACTGCAAGGTGTCAAGAAAAGGATGAGAGGAAAGAAAGTTGAGGCATCTATCGTAGACAGAGTCCTCAAATTGTTTAGCCACAAAAGGGAAGAGAGATGTGGGATGGCAGCCAGTGGGAATGAGCTAGTCAGGTGGGGAGTTTTTGAGGATGGAGTAGACATGGGCAAAAGACTGTCACCTTCCTACCCCTGGCTATCATGCCTCTCCTGCTTTGGACATGTGATTTCACTGGTGGAGAGAATAGGTGAGATACCTTGCTCTATCAGTGCAGGCCAGCAGCTACTCTACAACAAAGCCTTAGAGTTTCTTAGGAAATTAAGATGTTAAGTGACTGATCCAGGGTCACCTAGCCCAATGTGTTGAGATTTAAACCCAAGTTATTCAGACTGATTCTGGGTCTTTACTCACTAGGCAACACTGCCTCTCATTGCCCTTTGCATATAACCCAATATTGGATTAGTTTTTTTGGCGGCCATATGACATTGTTGGTTCATATTAATCTTTTATGCCCATCAAATCCCCCAAGTCATTTTCAGAAAAACTGTTGGGCTTTGGTCATACAATCTTCATATTGTACTTGGGAAGCCATTTTTTTAAACTCAAGTATAAGACTACATTTGTCTCTTTAAAAATGTGTCCTTTTAGATTCTACCCAGCATTCTTGCTCACCAAGATCTTTGGGGATCTGAACTTTCACCCAGCATATGAGCTCTCTCTCTCCAGATGTTTTTCTCATCTGGAAATTTGATGAATATGACTATACTTTCTCAAAGTCATTGGTAGAAATGTTAAATTCCATGCCCAGGCAGAGCTCCTGAGATAGATGATAGATATAGATAGATGAGAGAGAAAGAGACAGAGAGAGAGAGAGAGAGAAAGAGAGAGAGAGAGATACGTAGATAGATGAGAGAGAGATAGATGATAGATGATAGATAGATAGATGATAAGTAGAGAGAGATACATAGATGATAGATGATAGATGATAGAGAGATAGAGAGATGATAGATAGACAGATAGATGATAGATAGGTAGATATATATATATATATATATACATATATAGTTGTTTGTCCTTCGTTTTTGAAGAGGACCAATGATATCATGGGATGATGTCTTGCCATACATACATACATGCATACATACACATAGTCTAAACCAGGGGTGGGGAACCTGCAGCTTTAAGGCCACTTGTGGCCCTCTAGGTTTTCAAGTGCAGTCCTCTGACCGAATCCAAACATCACAAAACAAATCCCCTGAATAAAAGGATTTGTTCGATAAAACTTGGACTCAGTTAAAAGGTTCACACCCAAGGACCCAGAAGGTCACATGTGGCCTTGAGGCCACAGGCTCCCCACTCCTGATCTAAACATACGCATTCTCTCTGTATTGTATTCTGTGTATACACATGCTTATGCATATATATTCTTTATATGTATTTTATATGTGTGTATACACATATATGTATGTGTAGAGCAGAAAGAACATTGGATTTAGAGTTAGAGGACCTGTGTTCAAGTCCCTGCTCTGATATTTGGTACCTATATGGCCTTAGACGAGTTGTTTCCCTTTCCTTGGTTCTCATTTTTCTGGTCTACACAATGAAGAGGTTGGAGAAAGAAATCTCTAGGGTTTCTTCCCGCTCCAGCCTTACGATCCTATGGTGCTAGGGGCACTCCACTAGAGACTTCATTTCAAGTTAATGTCGAACCATTGATCATTTATTTCACCCAACTGTTGACAAATGATGTTGAAATTCCCTAATTGTGTGGTTTTATAGCTCACCTCTCTCAATCTTTTATACGAGCAAAGCATGAGAACCTTTGTAAACTGCTTTTCTAAAACCCAGGTAAATTACACCTATAACATTGTCCTGACCTACCTGTCTAGTAACTCCATCAAAACACAAGGAAATGAGGTTCATCTGGTACGACTTGTCCTTGCTGGAACTGTGTTGACTCTGTGATTATTATAGCCTTTTCTACAGGTTCACTAACCATCCTTTTAATAACACAGTCTGGAATTTTCCCAGGAGTTGGGAGTCAAGCTCACTGACTTCTAATTTATAGCTTCATCTTTTCCTTTAAAAAAAAGTTGATTCCCTCATTCCTCTTCAGCACTTCATTCTCCACTTCTTTTAGAAATCACTGACCATGCATCCGCCAATGAGCCCAACATCCTGGGATGCAGTTCAGCTGGCCCCGTGAGCTGGCTTCAGCCAGGGCAGTGAGGTGCAATCCTACAGTCCCCCTGCTCACGTTGGGTATCCCATCTCCATTAGCAATTTCTGTTTTGTTCTCTCCAACTCAAAGATGAATACGGAGAAACGGAATGAGAATGGAATGCCTCTTCTGCTCTCCCTTGTCCATGATCAAATTTACCTCTAGCAATTGTGTTCCTTCTTTGATCTTTCTTCTCCCAACATCATTTGTTTTAAACCGCTGCTTTTTGTCACCAAAATCTTTCCTTATCTGCCTCAGGTGATTCTGAGTTTTAGTCCTCCTGATCCAGAGGGTATTGGACCATGCCATGTGTTTGGGATAATAGTAGCATTTCTCTCCCAGGGTTATTGGGAGGAACACTTAGGTAGTGTTTATATGGACTCATATAAAATCTTTTAAAACTTCCTGTGAATATTAATCGTTGCTTTGTCTTGGCCTCCGTGTCACCTGCCATTGCTCCTAGCTTCTCTCTGCATCTTTAAAATCTAATCTAATAAATCTAATAATAATAATATCTAATAATATAATATATAATATATCTAAATCTAAAATCTAATCATTTAGGCAATCTAATCTATTTAGCAACTCTCTCTTTTTTCTCCTCATTGGAATTGTTTTTTGGGTCACTGGAATTTCATTGGCAATTTCTTACCCTTCTTGGACTGACTTCCCTTGGAGAATTTTAGCTCATAGGATCCCATCTTTTCTTTTCTGGAATCCTCTAAAATCTGCTCCCCCCAAATCAAAGGTGAATGCCAGGCAATGCTTCCCTCTAGTTCTCTATCGTAAATTCTAACATGGAATTGTCTACTTCTCAAGATTTCCGCCATTTCCGTCCCAACCACCGGTTCTTCTTAGTTTGTGAGAATCAGCTCCAGGATAGAAATTCACTTCATTAGGGATTCCACTGTTTGAATGATGACATTATCACAAAGGCAAATCAAAAAGAGGGGGATCTTCAGTCGATTATTTGAATAATTGAAGTCCCTCATTATTAATACATTATGTTTCTGTGCCAGACTTGTGATCTTCTCCTCACCAACTCCTCATCTATTTCCTTTCTTCGCAAGTGGTCTGTGTTATGTACCTGTAACAATATCACTTCTATTTATACTTTTGTTTATCTTCACTCAAATATTCTTCATCAAACTTTCCACCCCTGCATCTTGGATTTCCTTGCATGGTTATATCTCCTTGGAATACAGAGCAACTCTGGGCCTACACTACACATTCCTTTACCTATCCTGTTTAAGGATATACTTAGAAAGGAAGGCAGAATCTCCTAGAAGAGATCCATAATGACTGAAAGGAGTTTGGTCTAACTATCTGCTCAGGACAAACCAAGTGAATTAAGGAATGGTTATTGTACAGGCTGGGATGTGCAGTCTAATGGATGGGTTATAGAGCCTGTCCATCAGGATGACCATCAATCAATCAGTCAACAAGCATTTATTGGTTTTTTCTTTTTGTTTTATTTGGTAGACCAACCATTTTATTTTCCTCTGATTGGTTCACAAATGTTGATGGGCAGACAGCTCTTTCCATGGGCTTTGGAAGGGATCTAGGGGCAGCACCTGCAGGTCTGAAGGGAGCAGGGGTGCCTGATCTTTTTGTGCCTCATGGGATCGATTCCTTGCTACCTTGCTATCTATCGCACAGCTCACACAGTGATGTAGTTTCACACACAGTTTGGGAAGCACAGAGGAGTCCAAAATGCTGACCTTAGAGATGTCCTTAATGGCCACAGATTGCACAGTATGGTGGATGATGAACTTCTTGGTGGCCTTGTCCTTGGGCATGCAACGGGCACAATTGGTGCTGCAGGTAGATTGCATGTGGCTGTGACCCTTCTTGGCACACCCATTGCTCCCCCTCTTCTTGGAAGCCAGGAACAGAAAAAGGGTCGACAAGCATTTATTAGGTACTACTATGTATTGAGCACTCTATCTGGACAAACCCTTCCAATGTACAATGAGCTGAACCCAGAATTGAGCAGGAAGCTAGCTGGCTGGCTAGCCTTCGGGAAATTGCAAAGTTATTCCAATTACTTCTTTCTAAAACAAAGACATATATGTGTGTGTATATATATATATATATGTATATATATATGTATATATATGTATATGTGTGTATATATGTATATACACACACATACATACATAAACACATATCTATCTATCTACCTACCTATATGTGTGTCTGTCTATCTATCTATCTATCTATCTATCTATCTATCTATCTATCTATCTATATGTATGTGTCTATCTATCTATCTATCTGTGTGTGTGTCTGTCTATCTATCTATCTATCTATGTGTGTGTGTGTCTGTCTATCTATCTATGTGTGTGTGTCTGTCTATCTATCTATATGTGTGTGTGTCTATCTATCTATCTATCTGTGTGTGTGTCTATCTATCTATCTATCTATCTAGTCTATCTAAGCACCAATACCCTTCTGGCATTGTTGTATGACTAAGCCATAGAACTCTGAAGAGGTGAAATAGAAAATATTAAGAACAATGGGGAGGTATGTGGTAGATGTCAGCAGGATGTGATACATTACTTTATGAGGGAGGAGTAAAAGATGATATCAAAGAAATGTATGAGCAAAAAAGAAGATGGGCTGGTCATGTGGCAAGAGCAAGGGATAACTAGTGTATGTGATCTCTTGGTATTCTCAGTATGTTAAAAACCTTTACATGTTGGATGGACTCACTGTGATAAACTTCAGGAGGAAATGGACACAAGCCTCTTACAATGGACCGGCCTAGGGGCGGCTACGTGGCATCAGCCCTAGAGCCAGGAGGACCTGAGTTCAAATCCGGTCTCAGACACTAAAATACTTACTAGCTGTGTGACCTTGGGCAAGTCACAACCCCAATTGCCCTGCAAATTGGGGTTAGCAGGGCAATTGGGGTTAAGCAAAAAGCAAGACAAAAAACCCCCAAAACAAAAAAAAACAATGGACTGGCCTGGATGGGCCACATCATTGGTCAAAATACCCACATCCATGAGATCACAGAACCATCTAAGTATCTGAGTAGACCCGGGGTGTTGTGGGGCTCAAATGAGACCATGAATGCCAGACACTTTGCAAACCTGAAAGTATTATGCCTGTTGTGGTGGTTGTTGTGGTTGTTGTCTGAGCCTTCTACTGCAAACCTGCCGAGCTCAAGCAATGTTTATAAAGCAACACAGGGGTGTGCTGCTAAATATTTAAGAGGCAAAAAAATTCTAGGAAAACTGGGATGAAGTTTGGCAGAAACTAGGCATCGACCAACATCTTGACCGTATACTAATTTTGTTGTTCAGTCATGTCTGATTTCTCATGACACTATTTGGGGTTTTCTTGGTAAAGATTCTGGAGTGGTTTGCCATTTTCTTTTCCAGCTCATTTAACATTTGAAGAAACTGAGGCAAACAGGATTAAGTGACTCACCCAGGGTCACACAGCTAGTAAGTGTCTGAGACCAGATTTGAACTCGGATCTTCTTGATACCAGGCTTGGTGCTCTTTCCACTGTTACCACCTAGCTTCCCAAACTATGCCAAACTAGGATCAAAATGAATAAATGATTTAGACATAAAAGGTGATATCATAAGTAAATTAAGAGAACATGGAAACATTTACCTGTCATATCTATGAATAAGGAAATTATTTATGACCAAACAAAGGAAAGAGAGGATCACAGAAAATAAAATGGATAATACTGATTATGTGAAATTAAAAAGCTTTTGGACAAACAAAATTAACGTAAGCAAGATTAAAAGGAAAGTAGAAAACTTAGGGGAAAGTTTTACAGTAAATTTCTCTCATAAAGGCTTCGTTTCTCAAACATATAGGGAACTGAGTCAAATTTATAAAAAGAAGAGCTATTTCCTAATTGATAATTGGTTAAAGGATACGAAAAGGCACTTTTTAGAAGAAGAAATCTATCTAGAAGAAAACTGAATAATCACATGAAAAAATGCTCTAAATCACTATTAATTAGAGAAATGCAAATTAAAACAACTCTGAGGTACTACCCCACACCCATCAGATTCACTAACATGACAGAAAATGAAGATTACAAATGCTAGATGGGGCGTGGGAAAATAGGGAAATGGACTCACTGTTGGTGGAGTTGTAAACTGGTCCAACCATTCTGGAGAACAATTTAGAATGACATCCAAAGGGCTATAAAACTGTGACAGAGCAATACCACTACTAAGTCTGTATCCCAAAGAGATTAAAGAAAAGACAAAAGGACCTATTTGTACAAAAATATTTATAGCAGTTCTGTTTGTTGTGGCAAAGATTTAGAAATTGGGGGGATACTCATCAATTGGAGAATGACTGAACAAGTTATGGTATATGATTGTGAGTGGGATAAAAAGTGACGACTTCTCAAAAATTTAATAATAGATTGCCTAGACCCCAGATTTAAATTTCTATTAATTAGATATGTGAGAGTGGTGAAAACTTCTCAGACTGTACCCTAAGATTTAGTAAGGTTTACAACTAGCAGCCAGAAGCCCAGTCTTAGAGTTAGGAACTTGGGACCCTTGCTCCGCTTTTTGGTCCTAAAGTTGAAGTTTTCTCAACTAAGCATATGTGTGGGAGGGAAAAGTGAAAATTCTTTGAATTTGACCACAGGCCCAGACTTCTTGGACTTGAGTCTGACTTGCACAAATATAAAATTGGAAATCCTGTTGCAAAATGCCAGACAGGTCACCATGACCTAAAATCCCCATGATTCATAAAATATCTGCTTCACATTTTTCTTCTGCTTTCCTATCTATGTTGATATTGCCGATAGTTTACTTGCTGAGTAGGCGGATATTTACGGTTGAGTTCCTAATTAATGGGAATGAAGGACAGGTGGGGAGGGGGAGAAAGAGAGGGGTGTTTTGGGTGTATAACCAAGCTTTGCATTTTGTACCTTGCCTCTCCTACCAGACTGCCTCGGATGGGACGACGAACCTCCTTGCAAGGTTGTAGTAAATAAAAGTCTTTCTGTCTTTCCTGGAGAAAGCTCTTAAGTTAGTGATTTTATTTGAGTAAGATCTTTTGTCCCACACAATTGTGATGGAATACTATTGTGCTATGAGAATTATAAGCAGGATAGTTTCATAAAAACTGGGGAAGATATTATTAACTCCATCTTAATATGTATTAACTGATACAAAAGCGAAGTGAGCAGAACCAGAAAAACACTGTACAGCAATATCGTAAGAACAGCCAACTATGAAAGACTTAGCTCTGATCCAGACAATGACCAAGACTGTTCTAAAGGACCCATGATGAAAAATGCTATTGAACTCCAGAGAGGACTGAGGAACTCTGAGTTTAGAACAAAGCATATGTTTTAAACTTTATTTTTCCTGTGGGTTTTTTTGGTGTTTGTTTTCTTTTGCAACGTGGCAAATATGGAAATCCATTTTGCATAACTTCACATGGATGATTGAGAGCACATTGTTTGCCTTCTCAAGAGGTGGGGGAGGGGGGTAGGAAGAGACAAAGAATTTGGAACTCAAAATTTTTTTTTAAATGAATATTAAAATTTTTAAAAAATGTAACTGGGAAATAGTGAAATAAATAAAAATCTAATAAATGTTTAACAACTGGGCTCTGGGAGGAAAAATGTACACACATACTTCAAAGTTGAATCTGCCTTATTAATACTTCCTTAAGCCTATAGACAACCAACAAAGCAGTAAATTAAACCCTGCCCTTTCCTTAGGTATAAAGCCTTTGATAGTCTCATAGTGAAAATTTAATGATGGATTCTCACAAGAGGTTGGAACTAGCTCCAGTCCACCCCTGGAGTAACCTGTTCCTGAGCCATCTTCCGCGTCCCAGGCCAGCGATACCTAATATGTCAAATTCCCTTCCTACCATTAGGGTCCCTAGCTGACCTTGCTTATTACCTGTATTTTGTGATAAGGGTAGCTTACTTTGATGAAACACTTTGCTTAGAGCGTCCTGTTCGGTCCTCACAACAGCCGTGTGTGTAAGGTTGAGGTTATGATTACCCCCATTTTGCGGATGAAGATACTAAGGCCAAAAGGGGGAAAGTGATTTGCCCTGCATCACCCAGCTGAGGGAAGATTTGAACACAGGCCCTGTCAGCTCCAGGTCCAGCACTCCACCACCTGTCTCCCTTATTTGAGACCACAGGTTTGATCTGGGCTGCTTCCTTGAGCCGACCTCTTGTTAATAGGCTTGAGTTCAAGTTCCAGCTCTGATATTTGCTACAGCTATGACTGTGGGCAAACCATCTCATTGTGCCCTGCCTCAGTTTCCCCATCTGAACAACGGAGATAACACTCACACACCAAGGTACTGGGCCACAGATATAGACGGTATTTATGGCTTGCCCCCAGGAGCCACCTTATTTGCTAAGGCTCCTCGTAGGCCAAAGGAGCCACCAGGTGTGTCTGTGAGCCCATGGGCTCTGCTACAGCAGGAAGCTCCATGGGAGTGAAGGAATCTCCCTCCGTGGATAACAGTAGTAATTATCTCTCCATCCACATAATGACATTTTCTTCCTTTCATCTGAGGAACTCAAAGCACCTTACAAACATTAATTAAGTCCAGGCCCCAGCCCAGGGAGTCAGGGCAGGGTAATTATCCCCTGAGTTCATAGGTGGGAACTAAGCGCAGGTACAGAAGCAGTTAAAGGGGGATGAGTCTTAGAGGTGGCTAAGTAAGTCTGGAGCAGGACTGGCTGCCCTGACTGTGTGCTTCACCTCTCTGAATTTTTCAGATAGACCCAAGCCTCTCTGGAAGCCTAAGGGGCTGCTGATGGTCTTGGGCTGTAATGTCAGAGAAGACCTGAGAGGTTGTCTAGACCAACCTTCCAGTTTTACAGATGGGGAAACTGAGGGCCAGAGAAGCCACACAGGCCTAAGAAACAGAAGTATCAGCTTTGAGGCTAGGTCCTCTGTCTCCAAATCCAGGGCTCTCTGATTAAACCCGGCTGTAGTTGGGGGAGGATGTGGAGCAGGAGAGGGATACCAAAGGCAGACAAGGGATGGGGACCATCTGGGTTTCATGCTACAGCAGACTGCCTTCTCCAATGCTCAGTTTTCCCATTGGTGAATTGAGGAGAGGGGAGCTCACTGCCTGCCTTCTTCCCTGGGATGTGGTGAGGGAAGGGTGAAATGAACCTTAGCTAGGTTAGAGCAGAGGCTGAAGAAAAACACTCCACGAAACTGAGGCAAAAAGCAGAAAAGGATAAAATCAGAGTCTGGCTCTGACATTCCCTGCTCCCTTCCCATCCCCTCCAAAGGGAGCTGTGGCCTAGCAGAGGGAGTGTTGGACCTGGCATCAGAAGACCTGGTCCAATTCCCTGATTTGCCCCTTGATAAGTGAGTGACCCTCGGTCAAGCAAGTCATTTCAGACCCACCCCATTTTTAAAGGGGGGTGATCTCCCTGCTATATAGGGACTTTGTGGGTCCTAATGAGTTAATGGGTGTAACATGCTAAATAAATGTCAGCTTTTTTGAATTGGCACCCCTGAGCAACCCTGGGCAGCTCTCTCACCCTCACCCTCACCCTCAGAAGGGGCTGCTCTAGATCAGGGGTTCTTAATTTGGGGTACATGAAGATGTGGCTTTTTCAAAACACCCTAACCTCTGAGTTCCTCACTCTACTCATTTCCCATGACTTGTCCCTCCGCTCCACCCTAGACACACACAAAGATGGTCGTTCCCTTTGATCTTTCCATCACCCACAAATACACTACCTCTGTGTCTGAGAATTCTGAAATTCCTTTCTCCCATCATAGTCTATTGGTTTTCTGCCTCTCCCTAGTCTCTGACCTCCTTATCATATCGCCAATCATGCACTGCTAAGCTTCAGCCTTGGATCACTCCCACCATCGGCCAACTTTGCTTCTACATATGAGCATCTGAATGAAGGTGGAGAAAAACACAATAGTACAACTGTTCTGATTTATGTTACACAACCTTAAGTGGGCCCTCATTACTGCTACTGGGCAATTCTCCCTTATCAACTCACTATTCCACTCTCCACAGAAGCTCTTCCAAACTTTGTCATCCCTACTCAAACCTCCTGTGACTCCCCTTCTCCCCTCTCAGTTGAGAACCTCATCTCCTCTTTTACAGAAAAAAAGAGGCCGTTAGCTGTGAACTCTCTCTTCTCCCTTCTTCCTCATCTTTTGTCACTGAGGTGCCTTCTGCCCCTCTTTCTTTTTTTCTTGATTTTTTGAGGGGCAGTTGGGGTTAAGTGATTTGCCCAAGGTCACACAGCTAGTAAGTGTTAAGTGTCTGAGGCCAAGATTTGAACTCAGGTCCTCCTGACTCCAGGCCAGTGCTCTATTCACTGACCTGCCTACCCACCCCTACTCTTTTTTTTTTTCTTCTGCCCCTCTTTCCTCTTTCATTCTGGTCTCCCATGGTGAGGTGGCCTTACTCCTTACCAAGGCTAATCCCCTCTCCCTGCCCAACCAATCCCATTCCATCCTGTCTTCTCCTATAGATTACCACCTCGGTCATCCTCACTGTCACTTCTCTTCAATTTCTCCGTTTCCAGGTTCCTTCCCTGTTGCTTACAAATATATTCATGTCTCCCCCAAGAAAGCCTCCAAAGTTCTCACTTGATTCTACCATCTTGCCAACTATTGTCCTTTGTCTCCTTGGCCTTTGTGGCCAAACTCCGAAAAGACTGTGTATGATAGGTGGCTGCCTCCACTTTCTTCCTTCTCATGCTCTTCTTCAAGCCTTATAATCTGGCTCCTGACCTCATCATTTCACCAGACTACACTCTTTAAACTTACCAGTGGTCTCTTCGTTGCCATATCCAAAGGCCTTTTCTCAATCCTCCTTCACTCTGCAGCCCTTGGCACTCACTATTCATAGCCTGGTCTGCTGGCTTCAAGTCTTTCCCCCCTCCAATCCTTCCTCCAATCAGCCTCCAAAGTGGTTTTCCTAAAGCTGACCACGTCACCATCCCCTACCTTCCCTCTTCCCTCACTCAGTAAACTAGTGGCTCCCTATCACCTCCCCCTCTCCCCCTGCCCCGTGTGGCATTCAGAAGTCTTCATAACTTAACCCCCTCCCACCTTTCCAGTCTTCTCACCCCTCACTCCCCAACACCTACTCTTCCATCCAGTAACTCCAGCCTCCCAACTGTTCCTTGAACAAGACTCTCCATTTCTTGGTGCCAGGCATTTTCTCTGGCTATCCCCATTCTGCCAGGAAGCCTTTCCCAACCCTCTTAAAACGCTCCTGTCTTTCTTCTCTTCATCATTTCCTATTTATCCTGTATAACAGCCTTTGTCCACGTTTACTTGCTTGTTTTCTCCCCCATTAGATGGTGAGCTCCTGGAGGGCAGGAATTGTCTTTTGCCTTTTTTTATAGCCCCAGTATTTAGCAGAGTGGTTGGCACATATGAGCACATAAATACTTATTGACTGATTTCAGAAAAACGTCTCGGTGACTGCGCTTCCTAGAATGGATTTCCTTTGTAATCCTACACATTTTACTTTATACATTTAACAACATGTCTCTAAGAAGGGGTCCACAGGCTTCACAAGACTGACTGTTAAATATATCCACATCCACGACACAGAAAAGGTTAAGGATCCCTTCTCTAGATAGTCTCTCAGATCCCTCCCGGCTCTAAATCCTATGGTCGTATCAGCTGTGTGAGGGTAAGCAAGTGATTTCCCTTCTGATGCTCAATTTTCCTCATCTGTAAAATGGACACAGTAAGGTCTGCACTCTTTATCAGACAAGGCTGCTGTGAGAGAAGCCCTTGTGAGCTCTAACATGCTGCAGAAATAGGAGTTATTCACATATACCCAGCACTTGGCACCTCACCCTTTTCATCTTAATAGGAATAACTGACATTCCTTGAAAACGAAAATTTTATCATCGATGGCTTTTGTTGTTGTCAGGGGAGAAAGGAGAAGGAATCATCGATCAGAGCGACTATGATAAGCCAGGCACTGTGCTAAGCACTTTATAAATGTCACCCCATTTGATAATAGTCATTCCGTCATTTACCCCCCAACCTGTAACAAAGGAAAACAGTTAAGGAAAAACAGTCCCAACTTGGGGTGACCACCTTGGACAAAGTGTACAAGCTTCTGCCTTCTTCCTAGTCTCCCATCCCTCTGCTGAGAGGACAGCAGAAATAGGAATGATAACTGGCATTCGTATAATGCTTTCAGTTGTTGTTGTTGTTGCTTTTTGGAGGGGGAAAGGCAGGGCAATTGGGGTTAAGTGACTTGCCCAAGATCACACAGCTAGTAAGTGTTAAGTGTCTGAGGCTGGATTTGAACTCTGGTCCTCCTGACTCCAGGGCCAGTGCTCTATTCACTGAGCCACTAGCCACCCCAATGCTTTAAGTTTTGCAAAACATTTTATAAATATTATCTCATTTCATCCTCCTACCAACACTGGATGGTAGGTGCTGCTATATCCCCTTTCTGTAGATGAGGAAACAGAGGTTAAGTGATTTGCTCAGTCTGACACAGGGCTTCAGTGTCTGAGGAAGGATTTGAATTCTGGTCTTCCTGACTCTGGGCTCAATGCACTCTCCACTGCACCACCTACCTGACGGTCCTCTGAGACCTTCATTGTTTTTTTTAGTTCCTCGGGATTTGGATTCCTTTTAGTGATCTTTTAATTTACCTTGTTTCAGTCGTTGTGTATGTTCCTGCTCATGATCATCTAGTCCCTGTTCCAGTGTTATCCTTAACTTTCTTGCTCATGTGACTCTGGATTTTCCCTCTCTTATCGATGTTTTTATGAAACCAAGGCACCCTCTTTTATTCCTACCCCATCACTGGCTCTTGTTTCTATCTTCCATTCATGTCTGCTTAATATCTTCCTAAGTTCCTTGTGCATCTATATCTTGAGACAACTCTTCATCCACAGCAGAATTATTTCCTTTTGTGTCTTCTGAATGTCATTTTTGATAATTTCCCATCGTTCCTGGGCTAACTTTAGTCAGTTAATCAACAATTAAGTTCCTACTGTGTGCCAGGCAGTGTACTAAACCCTGAGAAAGCAAAGAAAAGTGAAAAAAAAGTCCCTGCCCTCAAGAAGCTTACATTCTGGGGTGGCTAGGTGGTGCAGTGAATAGAGCTGGAATCAAGAGGACCTCAGTTCAAATCTGACCTCAGACACTTAACACTTACTAGCCGTGTGGCCTTGGGCAAGTCACTTAACCCCAATTGCCTTGCCTTTCCCCCTCCAAAAAAAAAAACAAAAAAGAGCAAGCCAGTTTCTTTCCATTCCAACTCAGTACTTCTTAAGGAGCCTCCACCATGCTGCCCACTTCACTCTGAACTCAGCTGACTCCTGGACTATTCCTCTTCCCAATCAACTGCCTTTTCCAGGTACCCTCTACCCTTCCCCGTCCCGATCGTCAGCTCCCCCTTATGTTTATCTTCTTCTATTAGAATGTAAGCTCCTGAGAGGAGGAATGTCTTGTTTTCTTGTGTTTATATCCTCAGAGCTTAGTACACTGCTTCACCCCCCGTCTCTGGCTCTTAACCTGTCTGTATGTCTGTCTACTTATCTGTCTATCTATCTATCATTTATTTACTATATAATATATATCTACACACTTCCTACCTGTCTACTTACGTACCTGTTCACCTATTATCTGTGTCTGTCTATCTGTCCATCTATCACCTATCTATCATTTATTTACTTTATTATATATCTACATACTTCCTACCTGTCTACTGTCAACCTATCTGTTTGCCTATTATCTATGTGTCTCTCTATCCATTTATCTATCCATCCATCTATCTATTCATCTATCTACCTACCTGTTGATCATCTATCAACTTTATAACTATTATATATGTATATATATATATATACACACCTAAAAATATAGCTAATACAATTACCTACTATATATATATACACATATGTACATACACACAACATAAATATATATACACACAACATATATACATACATACCACAACACACATATATACATATACACATACACACATATGTGCATGTATGTGTGTGTGTATGTCTACTGTCTGTCTACCTGTGTATCTATCATCTATCTTCCATGCAGGGTAGTTGAAGGAGCCCTGGTCCAGGAACCAAGAGTCTACAGACTCAGTTCTGGGATTGATCCCTGAGAGAGTCCCAGAAAGTCCTGTCCCTTCTCTGGGCCAGAGCAGCCCCATATATAATAAGCCCAAAGAGAGGTTTAGGGAGATTTTCTAAAGCCTTTTCCAGCTTTGATTTTGGAGGGTTGTTTAATTCTTATTGCTATCTTTCCTTTTTACATTAGCCCAATTTCCCCCTGTATCCTTCTCTTTTCCTCTCCCAGAGAGATATTCCATGTAAGAGAATTTTTTTTTTAATAATGATAAAAAGGAAAAAGAGCCAGCTCTTGTTTTCTATGAGTCTCTAAGCGGTTGGAGGACAAGGCTCTGAGTAGCGCATGAGCACCCTCTAATGGTCATTCTTTAAATTTAACTTTCAGTAATTCCCTCATTGCTGTCTGACAGAGACAGTTTTTTGGAGAACCACAAAACAGAATCACAGAATAATATAGTATCTACCATTTCCAAAGACTTGCAAAGCTCTTTCCTTCCAATAGCCATGTGCATGAGTAGTGTAAATATGATTTCCTCTATGTTACAAAGAAAGAAACTGAGTCTCAGAGACAAAAATCACTTGCTTGTTGTAGTTGCAAAATGTTTAGCGTCAGAATCAGGACAGAGACCTAAGAAGAGACGTACTTTTAAATGGTTAACAACTGGTTCTTCAAGAAAAAGATTCCAATTTTTAAGTTTAATCTCTATTATTCTCATTTTCCCATCACTTACTTAAGTCTAGACAATTAATGAAATAATAACTTGAGTCTTGATTCGTAGTGTTTGCTGATTTCTGAGGTAGAAATGCTCACACTGAAAATTCAATGATGGGGGAGCACTTCCCTGGACCTGAACCAGGTTTCCTGACTCCAGGCTCAGGGTTCCTTCACCTATGTCATGACAATAAGAGAGGGATCCTGGAGTGATGGAAAGAGACTCGGTTGTAGGGTCACAGGTTCTTGGTTCAAGGTGAGCATAGTCTGTCATATAGCCTGGATTCAGGGATTTAAGAGAAAGGATCCGTTGAATCCTATCATATAAAAGATAATGCAGAAGTCTTTCCTCCATTGCCTTCCATTGCTGGTACCTGCCCTTTGAGATTACCTCCAATTTACCCTGTGTACATCTTATTTGTACATAATTGTTTGCAAATTGTCTCCCCCATTAGAATGTAAGCTTTTTGGAAGGCAGAGCAATTGGGGTTAAGTGACTTGCCAAAGGTCACAAGGCTAGTAAGTGTTAAGTGTCTGAGGCTGGATTTGAACTCAGGTGCTCCTGACTCCAAGGCTGGTGCTCTATTCACTGCACCATCTAGCCACCCCAGAATGTAAAAACTTCTTGAGGGCAGGGTCTTTTTTTTTTTCCACTTTGCTTCCTCAGGGTTTAGTACACTACCTGGCACACAGTAGGAACTTAATTGTTGATTAACTGACTAAAATTAGCCCAGGAATGATGGGAAAGTCTCAAGAATGAAATTCAAAAGGAAATAACTCTGCTGTGGATGAAGAGCTGTCTCAAGATAGAGATGCACAAGGAATTTAGGAAGATATTAAGCAGACATGAATGGAAGATAGAAGTAAGAGCCGGTGATGGGGTAGGAATAAAAGAGGGTGCCTTGGTTTCATAAAAACAGTGATAAGAGAGGGAAAATCCAGAGTTATATGAGCAAGAAAGCTAAGGATAACATTGGAACAGGGACTAAAAGTGTGATTTCGTTGGTAGAAGGACTTCCTGAGTGAAGAAACTCTACTGATATAGGTTGGCAGCTTCTCAATAACTTGTAGTTTCAGAGAGCTGGCTCAGAACACTGAGAAATTAAGTGACTTGCCTAGGATCACACAGTCAATATGTGCCAGACAAAGGGGCGGCTAGGTGGCGCAATGAATAGAACAGTGGCCCTAGAGCAGTGGTTCTCAACCTTCCTAATGCCCCGACCCTTTAATACTCATATGTGGGCATTCTGCATGTGGGCGGACCCGCCTGGAGATCGATAGAGGAGGTTCCTAAGACCATCGGAAATATGTATTTTCCAATGGTCTTAGGCGACCCCTGTGAAAGGCTCACTCAACCCCCAAAGGGGTCACGACTCACAGATTGAGAACTGCTGCCCTAGAGTCAGGAGGACCTGAGTTCAAATCCTGCCACAGACTCTTAACATTTTCTAGTGGTGAGACCTTGGACAAGCACTTAACCCCAATTGTCCTGCCTTCCCCCCTCCAAAAAGCAAATATATATATGTGCCAGGCAGCATTTGAACCTATATCTTCCCAGCTCCAAGGTCATCCATTTATCCACTACACCATGCTGTCTCTTGTTGTTTCTTTTTTCCTATATTTTAGGAAATGAAATCACAATTTCCTTTGGCATCTAAAGTCCTTCTCAGCCTGGCTCCAATCTATCTTCCCTGACTTATTACACATTATTGCCTTTTACAAACATTATGTTCCATCCTATCTCTCATAGCCACACATTTGCACAGATTATGCTCCATTTGTGGGATTTCCTCCCTTTGCACCTCTATCTACCTCTTGGAATCCCCGGCATCCTTTGAGGTCCAGCCCAAGCTCTAGTTCCTATGTGAAGGTTTTTGGGGTCCCCTCAGTTACTAGTGTTCCTCTGTCTACCTCTGTCACTTTATATTTATATGTATTTTATAGCGATTGATCTGTGTACACATTGTTTTCCTTGATGGAGCGTAAGCTTCTTGAGGGCAAGCGTTGTTTCACTTTTTTTCTTTGTGTTATCAACAGGATTTGTAGTAGTGTTTCCCTCCTAGTAATAATAGATAGAATTTACATGGTGCTTTACGGTTCATGAAGTATTGAATATGTGATCCTCACCGTAACCCTGGGATTTAAACACTTTATTTATTATACCATACCTCTGACATATACAGATGAGGAAACTGAGGACTGACAGAGATGGAATGACTTGTCCATGATCACAGAGCTAGTGAGTGTCTGAGAACAGATTTGAACACAGGGCTTTCTGACTCCAGGTCCAGTCTAACTATGCTTAATGAACGATTTCTGATCAATAATGGAAAGCGTTTAAATACTGTAATACTTTAAAGTTTTCAAAGCACTTTATACATGTATTTTATTTGAGCTTCACAACAGCCCTGTGAGGTACATTATTATCCTCCTCATTTTAAATTTAAGGAAATTGAGGCTCAGAGGTTAAGGGACTTGCCTGAAGACCCTCCCCCCACCCCTGGCTGATTGTGTCAAAAGCAGAATTTGAACGTAGGTCTTCTTACCCAAGGCCACCTCTCTATCTGTTCATGTTGGATGGGACCATAAGGAGAAGAAAGAAGGGCCAGTTCTTATTTGGCTTTTGTTGTTTCTTCCAAGGAAAATGACCTTTGAGAGACGATCAAAGATGGGGGCGGAGCAAGGGAGAAGCAGGACAGCCCCACTCTTCTGACAACATCTTTGACAAAGACCTAGAAAGAGCAATAGACTGAATGGTGGGCAGAAAATCCAAGGAAAAATCACAGCGAGTCATTTTTTCAGTTCAGCAAAGGGAGACAGACAGTGAGTCTGCAACCAGTGGGGACTGGTTCCAGCCAGGAAGGAACTATGCACAAAGCCTTTCAATCCTGGGGACTGAACTGTGGTCTGCAGCTGTGAACTTTCTTGGATCCAGAAAGGTTGCTGAGCGAGGCACAGGAATAGGGGCCAGTTGGCAGTTCTGTCACTCATACCCCAGAGCTTTACCACAGATCTAGTGAGGATGAGGAGGAGGTTAAGCAGCTTTAGAAGACCTGAACCTCAGGGTGGAGGATCAAGGTGAGGAGCAGATCGTGAACCTAAGGCTGTGTACTGGGCAAGGAGCTGGAAGAGAAGCCAGCAGCTTTGTGACTGACCCTGGCTTAGTATTGAATTCAGCTCCCTAGCCTGTTCTGAGGCCTGTAGCTGAATAACAAGAGCAAGGAATCCAAGCCAAGATGGAGCTTGAAGTTTTGTTGCTCTGAACCTTCAAAGCCTTCCAGCTAGCTGATAGGAACTGAGACCAGCAGCAGCGTACTGGAGCTCTAACAAAAGGCATGCCTACTACAGTTGTGTTGGTCAAACCCAAACAGGGATCAGGAATTTGCACCACTCATACTAGAAGGGCAGTAATCAGATTTCACTCTAGATCAGACTGCTTTGGGAACACTGAAAGCTTGCAGATCCCTAGTCTGAGCCACTCCTGAGATACTTGAAGAATATAGCACTCAGTACTTGGGAAAATCAGCAGCAGGACCTTGGAGAATAAAAACAGGACCAAGCAAGTCCCAGACAGTCTCTCCAGAAATGTTAAAGCCAGCTGTAGCCCAACTCTAATATTTCCCTAATTCTAGAGGTAGAGAAGAAGAAAAAATGACACACCCCCCCAACATAAAAGACTATTATGGTGACTTGGAAATAAACCATGAAAAAAAGAATGACTCTAAAACATCTACATGCAAAGGTTCAAAGAAAAAACATAACTTGGATATAAGTTCAACGAGAATTTCTGAAAGAAATGAAACAAGTTTTTAAAAGACTTAGAAATGATTTTATACATGACAGTGCTAGACAAAATAACCAGAAAGGAAATATGAGTTTTTGAAGGAAAGAGTTAGAGGGAGAATCAATAGCTTAGTTCAAGAGGTATAAAACCTTACTCAAGCAATAAATTAATTTATTTTTAAATAATATTTTATTTTTCCCAACTGAGTATGAAAAACAAGTTTAACATTTTTTAAAAAAATTTTGAGTTCCAAATTCTCTCCCTCTCTCACCCCTTTCTCCCCTCCCTGAGATGGTAAGCAAGTTGATATAGGTTATTTTTTTTCAATCATGCGAAATATATTTCTATATTAGTCATGTTGTGAAAGAAAACACAGACCAAAATAAAAAAAAAACCACAAAAAATAAATTGAAAAATAGTGTGCTTTGATGGAGTCTACATCAGACTCCATCAGTTCTTTCTCTGGAGGTGGATAGCATTTTTCATCATGAGTCCCTTGGAATTGTCTTGAATCCTTATATTGCTGAGAACAGATAGGTCATTCCCAGTTGATCATCACATAATATTACTGTTACTGTGTTAATGTTCTTGTTCTGCTCATTTCACTCTGCATCAGTTCATGCAAGTCTTTCTAGGTTCTCTGAAAGCCTTCTGCTTGTTATTTCTTAGAGCATAATAGTATTCCGCCAAAATCATATACCACAACTTGTTCAGCCATTCCCCAATTGATGACCATCCCTTCAATTTCTAATTTTTTGCCACCACAAAAAGAGCTGCTATAAATACTTTTGTATAGATAGGTCCTTTTTCTTTCTTTAAAAATATCTCTGTGGGATACTGGCCTGGTAGTGGTATTTACAGATTTATAGCCTTTTGAGCATGGTTCCAAATCCAAGCAATAAATTCATTAAAATTATAACAGACAAACAAGCTAATAACTTATTGAGATGAGAATATTAAAACAAAGTCAGAGGACTGAAATAATAGATAGAAATGTAATATATCTTATAGCAAAAACAAATGACCTGGAAAACAGATCAAGGAAAGCAAATTTAGTATCTGAAAGCCTTGAATAAAAAAAAAAAAACAGAACTGAAAATGTGAAAAAAAATGGCTAAAGTCAATGATTGTGGAAGGATAGTCAAACTAGTACTTTGGCAAGAAATTGTGAAATGGTACAACCATTTTGGAAAACAATTTGGAATTAGGCG
>CM053587.1:309468642-309489313 GCA_028646515.1 Pseudochirops corinnae | reverse complement strand
GGAGAGAATAGACTGGGGGCAGGGGGACACACTGGGATGGCTGTTTTGGGGTGGTGGGTGGGGGAAAGAGGGGGAGAAAATATGTAACTCAAAATCTTGTGGAAATGAATGATGCAAACTATAATAAAACTTAAAAAAAATTAAAAAAAAATTCTGAATTTAACACTTCCATAGACACAGTCATCTGATTTTTCTATTTTTCATTTTCTAACAGGGTTACTGAACTGTAAGAAGTAGTGCACCATAAGAGCTGGTCTGGGAGTTAAGAAGGAGCTCAAGTCTTACCTTTGATAGATCCTGGCTGTGTGACTCTGGGCAAGTTACTTAACCTCTTAATGCCTCAGGTAACTGCAACTAAAAATTACAGATGAATTGCTCATCTGTGTCCATGAAAGGAGTTTCTATGCCAAGGATTCCCTCCACTGATGAAATCACAGGAACAGACCCCAAAAGAGACTCCAAAACTACCCTGGTCGATCAATGTGAAAGGTATGGTTTAGCTCGATTTTAGCGAACAATTTGATAAAGTACCTCATATTCTTGTGTAAAAGATGGAGGGATGTGGGCTAGATGGTCACACTACCAGACAGATTTGGAATTTGTTGAATGACTAGAATCCATCACCAACCAATCCACAAACATTTAGCAAACACTTGCTCTGTGTATCTCTAGCACTGTTCTAGATACAGAGTAGTCATGGAGGAAGGGTGCTAGTCATTGAGAAAATTGATAAACGCTTTGTGTAGAAGATGGCGCTAAGGCTGAGTCTTGAAGGGTTGGTTCAGTGAGGCAGTCAGGCACGAGGAGGGAGGGCATTCCAGCCTGGAGCAGGGGGCATTTCAAAAACTAATAGTAGTAACTGAAACTTCTGATATACACTTGGAAGAAGTCTCCAGTGGAGTGCCCCAGGTATCTTTCTGTTTTGAGGGCTGGGCTGCTCATCGTTTTTAAAAGCACTCAAACAAAAGCAGTGGCAGCATCTTTATCCAATGTATGGATGCCAAAAGGCTGGGAGAGGCAGCTAACCCCCTGGGTGACAAAGTCGGGCATCCAGAAATAACCTGGTGGGCCAGAACCGACATTCAGCAAAATCAGATAAAGATAACATTCGATAGTGATAGATGTAAAGTTTATCCTTGGCTTCAAAGATAGACTTTACAAGGACTGGATGGGGAGGTGTGGATACAAAGTAGTTTGTCTGGAGGAGTTGTAGGAGACTGGATTAGGGGCTGAAGTTTCAAAGAGGCAGATCCACTTTTGATATTAGGATAGATTTCCTAAAAGTTTCTATCAAAAGTGGAAAGGGCAGCCTGAAGAGGTAGTGGGTCCCCTAGTGAAGGTCTTTAGGGAAAGAAAGGCTAGGGCCACTGTTTTGGTGCACGGATTGGACTGACTGGTCTCTGAGGATGCTTCCAACTTTGTAGTTCTGGGCTTTTGGTACAGTGGACAGAGCAACGTATTTAGAATTAGAAGATCCAGGCTCTGCTCCCCTTTGCAACGTTGAATCTGTTACACAAGCCTCAATTTCCTCATCCATACACTGAGGCTGTTTGAACAAGAATTCTGAGGCATGTGCCTATCCCCCTTCACTTCTTCTACTTCTAGGTCCCATTAACCTAGGATGTGGGGTATAGAGATGGAAAGTTATTTCCCCAAAAGTCACCCAGCTGGGAAAGGGCCACCAAAGATGTGAAGTCAGGTCTCATCACTACCACCAAATCCAGGGTTCTTTCCATTGCCTTCACTGTATTAAAATTAAAGAGAAGGTTAGCCAGTTGGCCAAGTATTAGCAGTTGATAAGGAGATTTCAGCCTGGAATTGTCCTGATTGTTTTCTCCTTCCCAGAAATTTCAGACAAGGGCCTGTTACTGGAGACCAGGAGGATGACCTTCTCCTCACACACACCTGGATCAGCATTAGATCAGTTACCCTATTTAGGGCTCTTTCTCAGAAACAGCCCCCTTCCCTGAAGCTGAACCTAAGATGAGCTAGCACGGGGCTGGAATTCCCCAGCCAGCGCTCACAGCTGTTCTGCTGACCCATACATGGGAAAGGGAAAGGGGTCATGTGTGCAGGGAGCTCAGTTGGAACTGAGGCAGGGTCATAGAGAGGGGTCAGGAAGCTACCCTTTGAAGAATCCTGGACATGTGTATTTATTCTTCAGCAGAGGTCAAGTCAACAAGGATTCATCCACTGTTTGGATCTTTGCTCGTTTGGGGAGCCAGCACAGGATTTAGCACTGGAAGGGCCTTAAAGAACATCTAGTCTGATCCTATTATGGTATAATTGTGGAAACTGAGGCCCTGAGAAGGCAGTAACTTGGTCAAGATTACACAGGTTTTAAGTGGAGCGTAAGAATTTGAAATTCAGTCATCAGACTCCAAATTCATTACTCTTTCTGTTACACCATCTTGCCTCTGATACCTTTGTATAACATCCTACATTTTACAAATCTGGAGTTCACTTAAAAACAACAAGCGTAGGTTCAAATCTCAGTTCTGGGGGCAGCTAGGTAGAGCAGTAGATAGAGAACCAGCCCTGGAGGACCTGAGTTCAAATGCAGCCTCAGACACTTACCAAGTATGTGATCCTGGGTGAGTCACTTAACCCGATTGCCTCTAAAAAAACCCACGATAACAACAACTAAGCCAAAACAAACCAAATCTCATCTCTACTGCTCATTCCTTTATGGGGCCCCTTTGGGCTTCACTTTCCTCATCTATAAAGTGAAGCTAGATCCTTCCCAGTTCAAAAGCCCACAGTCCTCATGCAAAAACCTTATGAGGTAGAGAGGGCAAAGACTGCTCTCCCCATTTACACAGAACAAAGCTGAGATTTACACAGAACAAAACAGAGGAAATAGTTTGTAGACGGTCACCCACCCAGTATGTTGAATAACCCAGTCAGTGAAATCACAGGTCCAGTTCCTATTCCTAATACACATAATTGGGATAAGAGTAGAATGGATCTGTGATTTCATTTGGCATAAGAAATTCCTGGATGAGACCATGTAAGTTGGCACACCTTTCTGCGACGTATAGAGTTACCTAGAGCAGTGGTCTCCAAAGTGGGGGCAATGGCATAATGCCAAGGGGACCATGGTTCCAAGCAACCAGAGAATGAGAAGATTGATCACATCCCATCTTTCCCCTCCACTGTCAATCATCCACTACCCTCTTCAACAGTCCCCGCCCACTACTACCCCTTCCAAGGTGGCATTGGTACACAGGCAAATTTGACCTTTCGCTCATCCCAGGACCCCACCCCCAGTCCCCTCTCACCACAGCTCTGCTTTCAGGGGCAGGGGCTGACGAAGAAGTATACTTTTTATTTTTTAGTGGGAGTAGCTCAGGATAAGCAGGCATGGATGGGTTGCAATTAGATTATCTTTTCTGCCAGATCAACCCTCTTCTGCTTTCCCTATTTCTGCATAGGGCACCACTTAACTTCTGAGTCTCAATTTCCTCCAAACTTTCTTGATCAAGCACTGCTATCAGCAAAAAAAAATAAGTTTTTGCACCTTTCCACGTAAGTGTATTTACTTATTTATAAATTGCATAAATGTACCAAAGTACATGTAGTGACCAATTGCCGTCAAATCCTGAAGAAAGGTCAAGGAGGATGAATATTGGGGAAAGCTTTCTGAGCTGATGATGAAAAGACCACTGGTAACTTTGAAGAGAGTCATTTCAGTTGCATAAGGAGTCCAAGTAAGGAAACTGGAAAGACAAAGCTGGACTGGAAATCAGGAGCCCCAGACTCAAGCTCAGTCTTCTTCCCATAGAAGGGGTCCCAGAATGTATCCCAAGGCCTGCGTGAAGGAAGATCTGGCTCAGATTCATTCAGCTTCTGTTCATCATCTTCCATCAAAGAGATCATTGGGGCCATGGAACAAAAGCTTAAGAGGCTGCTCCTGGGGTCTAGGGTCTTTTAGCAAGAGAAGAGACTGCAAAGGTAGCAAGACCTCTCAAAGCAAGAGATGAGTGATTTCAGCTTTATGATTCCAGGGACCTCCTTGCCATCACTTCTCCAAGCTGACATCATGATGTGCGGTGTGGAGCAGTGGTTAGATAGAGTTGGGTTGAGGTCAGAATCCTAAGCCATTTACCAGCTGTGTGATCAAGGATAAGTCACTTAATGTTGGTTGGAGCCTAAATTTCCTCCTCTGTAAACTGGGAATAGTAACATCAACTACTTCACAGGAATCGTTGTGAGGATTAAACAGGAAAACATACAAAGCATAAAACACTACAGAATACTATTATTTCCTCTTCAATTCTACAATCAGAGGATGATGGTGAGAAGGGAATCATGATTTTACAGTAATCAATAGATGTGTAATGAATATACAAATAACTTAGAATTTTCAAGAACTGCCTTTTCCAGCTTGTGAGTTAGAGCTCATGATGCAGCTTAAAATGATCCAAGTCCCACTATGTGCTCATGATCACTGGCATCCTTATGGTTCTGCACCTGAAGTGATCAAAGACTGTAGAACTGTTCCCATCACAGAACTCTGGTCCTATGACCCCCCAAAGACTTGAACGAAGCTGTTCCCACAGAACTGCAGGACACCTGTACCTTAGCATCGTGGGATTTGTGGGCGGGTTGTGGCAAACCACTCTGGCCCGGGGAATGATTGTTTGTCATTCATTTTCTCCCCTCCTTTCCCACTTGTGATTTGGGTATATAGTCTCTATCTTCACTTCAGCAAGGGGAGATTCTGATCAGAGAATTCCTGATTTGCAAATCTGTTCCTCATACTGAAACGAATTCATTAAATGGCTACGTGATTGCTGGCATTTTTGTCTCTGGCCTGCTGCCTCATCATTCTCAGGTTAGAGACTGGCTCAGTCTGACAGTGGGATTTAGACAGGAAGGGAACTTTGATATGTGTTTATTCCAGTCCATTTATTTTACAGATGAAGGAACCGAGAATCAGAGAAGAGAACTCTCTTGGCCAATGGGGTAGAGCTTGGGTGAACAGAATCATGGAGGCAGGATATTTGTCTCCATGGGAGCCTTCCCAGGGAAGGTCAGGAGGAGGGGAGTCATTTTTATAATTCTGCTTTTATTTCCTTGGCTCCAGCTTCCATTCCTGCCAACCAAGGCTCCCTCCATTTTCTTCCAGGGGCCCAGAGAGGCCCAGCCCTTTACTTTCCACTTGTCTCCATTATGCCACAAGGTCAACCAGGTCAGTCCTGGCTGCTATGACCCAGACTGACCCAACAATCCTAATGTGACTGACCAATTAGGGCCTAGACTTTAAAGCCTGTCTAATTTGCTCTGCCTGTCACCAATCCAATGGAAACTTGATGAGAAACGCATGATGGAGAGGCCTTTTTTGTCCCCTCTTGAGAGCTCCCTTGCCCAGGAATCCTCAGACTGCTGAGTGTAAGGGCCTTTTTACTGGCCACTGTGCCAACACTGAGTATGCAAAGTAAGAGGTGCTAAGTGGTGAGGAGCTCTCCTTCCTCCCCCCTCCCTGACACTGGTGAGCCAAGGCCTCTCGTGGGCCTCCAGGTGGGAGGAATGGGAGCCGGCTGCTGTCACGGGGCTCTGAAAGCAAGTCCATGTTTCTGGTCTCTTTTTTTCCTGCTGACTTTGTCAACGAGCCTCAGCTGCTGCCTTCCCCTGTAGCTTCCCTCAGCACCTAGGCCTCATCCCCCACACACCCCCATCCAATCCATCCCTGTGACATGCATCGTGGGGCTCCCATTTGGAGAAGGGCACAGAGCGGCCGCCCTTCACTCTCCTCCTCATTCTGGACTTGAAGAGCAAACTCCTGCACAGGCTCCTTACCAACTCCCCACCCTCTTGGGTGGCTGTCTCCTCTCGTCAGGGTCGAAGCTCCTAGAAGGCGAGTGCCATCTTTCTTTTGGCTGAGCACAGTGCCTGGTACATCAGAATCACCTAATAAATGTCTATTTTTATTCTTTCCTAATCTTAGGTGAATGAGTATAGGACAATCAATGAGTCCCCTCAGCCAATGGAGCAGAGTCTGGTGAAGGGCCAGTCCTGAGGCCGGGCAGCATGACCCTCCCAGAAGTGGGGATGGGACCCACCAGTCCCACAACAAGGGAGGGATGTGTCCTTTAGCTCTGCCACACCCAGAATGCCCAAAGGGCCAAGTGTGTGGAAGAGAAAGTGTGCTCCCACAGCCTGGGGACTCAACCTGCCAGGGGTCAGGGGAATTGGGATAGGAAGCTCAGAGCCTCAACTACCCTCAAATGCCATTTGATCAATTATTCACCAAGTATTTATTCAGGGCCTTCTATTCCATAGGCCATGGGGAGCAAAGACAAAGAGAAAATAGCCCCTGCCCTCAAGGAGCTTACATTCTACTGAGGAGAAACAGTATGTGCACAGAAAACTAAATATGTGGCATGAGCTGAGTTTTAAAGGTCACTCAGATCCTCCAGGGTAGGGGAGAGGGAAAGGGAACAAGCAATTATATGGTATCTGCCATGTGCCAGACACTGTGCTTTACAGATATTACCTCATTTGGTCCACACCACAACCCTGAGAGGTGGGTATGATGATAACCCCCATTTCATAGTTGAGGAACTTGGGGTAAACAGAGGTTGTGTGACTTGCTCACGATCACACAGCTAGCAGTCTGAGGCCACCCTGGAATGTAGGTCTTCCTTCTCCAGCCCAGCACTCTGCCCACTGGGCCACCAGCGAGGAGGTTGGCTATTCCAGGCTGTGCATTAGGGCAGCCTAAGCCATGCCTATTTCTCAATCTCCTTTGCTCTGACTGTTACCACTCCCTGGAATACCTCTTTTCCTTGTTCTTTCCTTACAATGCAATTCCTGCCCCTTCTCCAAAGCTCAGTTTGAGCCCTTCCATGCCAAGTAAGCTCATCTTCCTGAGTTCAAGTCCAGCCTGGGCACGTCCCCTGTTTACTTTAGTTTCCTCATCTGCAAAATGATCTGAAAAAGGAAATGGAAAACCCCTTGAGTATCGTTAGGAAGAGTTGGACATGACTGGAAAACAATTGAACAGATACTTATAGGAAGGCATCTTATAGAGCATGTAGAGAAAAAAGGTGAGGCTCTGCAAAAGCACCATGTCCCTAGAGCTGGAAGGGGCCTCAAAGCCATCTATCTGCTCCAAAGACTCCCTCATTTCACACAATGGGGACGCTGAGGTCCAGAGTTTGGGGACTTGCTCAAGGTCACCTAAGGGTCAAAGGCAGGGTTTGAACCTGTCCTCAGACCCTGGGGCCAGTCCTCCTTCTTCTTGGTCAAAGGCCACACGGCATTCAGGCTGCACAGTGCCAACCGAGGCTGCTAAAACTCTAAACGGGGTCCCCCAAGTGGAAAAAAGTCTAAGAAGCCCTGAGCTAGACAGTGGTACGGTTAAAGGAGTCCACAGCTAGGATTGAATGGTGAGACCCAAAGCGTGGCTGTGGTGGAGCTTGGTGGTTGGAGCTTGACCATGCTACTCTGCTTCTGCTCCTTGAAGGAGATGGTTTCTAAGTTTCTGGTTTCTGCCCTTTCTTGGCTGTGTTCCTCTGGTTGTGTTTAAGGTTAGATCAAGGTTCCTCACACTGACCCCCCCGACGGAACTGGCCCCTTGTATACAGAGCATTTCTCAAATGGTACAGATCACAAACCATGTCTGCCATAACCTTTTCAAAGGCTGCTGTGGTTTATTAAAAAAAAAAAAAGCCATCCCCTAGCATTTCCACACTAGGCCAGGCTGACTCTCACCTAGCAAACAGCCTGGGGCCAGCACTGCGCTCAAAGCCTTCCCAGTGCGGTAGAACCTGCTGGCACTTGTGTTCCACTGACCTTGGGATTCACAAATGTTACCTATAAAAAAACCCAAACCTGGAAGGCAACTGGGGTGTTTTTGGAGCGCTGACAAAAGTGACATAATTGATTTGAGAGGGAGTTGTAGGACTCAAGATTTAGGAAGACAGGTGAAGATGGGGGCAGGGACAGGCAGAAGACACCTGTGGGTGGCTATGCTCTCAACACTCTTTGATCCTAGGACGGTCCCAGTTAAAGAGCCTGAAGCAACCTTCCCCCACACAGGGTGCTTCAAAAATCAAAGACCTGAAAACAGTCTAGGCTCCTGGGCTCACAAATCCTAAATAAACAATTCAAAGAAAAAACAAAAATCTAAACTTGGAGGCAGCTGAGGCTAATCTAGTCTAAATTGTGCATTCAGACGGCCAAAAATAATTAACTTCAGAGGCTAAGGTGGCTTTTTCAGGAGGAATTTCTGATCCATATGATTTCTGGGGAGGGAAAACAAAACTTTGTGAATTCTTTACACTAACAATCGTGAAGTCTCCAGTCAACATAGACACATGGCACCCCCTAGAGGACAGAAGTTGCCAGCACTCAACAGCTTTCAGCGGGACATTGTGACCAGGGCAAAGAAAATGGGAGGGAGGGGAAGAGACTTAGCTAGGAAGAACATTACCCTCTAATAAACAAAAAAGTCCTGATGGGAAATCTAGGCAGTTTTCCTTCTTGCTACAGGATCAGAAAATCTCAGGATTGAAAAGTCCAAGCTATACCTGAATAAAAATCCCCCCTTTGCCATACCCAACAAGATGTCATCCAGCCTTTCCGAGCACCCCTCCAGTGAGAAAGGCCATTCCCCTTGAGATAGCTCTCTGATTTAAGGAAGTTTTTCCTGACATCAATCGTAAGTTGGCATCTTTGCACCTTCCACCCACTATCTCTAGCTCTGTAGTCTGGGGCCAAGCAAAATAAGTCTGATGCCTCTTCCTCAGTCAGCAGTCATGTCCCTTCTCACTGTGTCTTCTCTTCATGACGTTTTTTTAACCGATGCTCAGATGGCATGAACTCCAGTCCCTTTGCTGCTCTGGTAGTCATCCTTTGGGGCCCTGAATTGAATGCAGGCCTCCTGCTGGGCACATCTGCATCATCACCTCCCCTAGTCCTAGCCTCCTCTTGTAATGAAGCCTAACTGCATTAGCTTTGGGACTTGTCACTTCACACTGCTGACACACACTGACCTTTTGTAGAGAGTTATCTAGCCACACACTTTTCCCACCCAGTACTGGGGAGATTGTTCTGAATCCAAGGCTGCCTTTGTACCTACTCAGTTTTACCTATTACATTCACTCCAACCTTCTACTCCAAAGGAGTCAAATCCATAGCAGGGTCATGAAACTCCCAAGTGTGTGGCCCAAACCAGGTTAAAACATAATTGGGAAATGTTTAACAAAATAAATGAAAACACAAGGTGGATGCGAGTTTGAGGTTTTCTAAGTCAATATGATGCCCAGAGGGATCTATCTCTAGACCATTGTGGCCTGCTGCCTTGTAAATCCATTATGTCAGTACATTAGGTTAGCTCTCCCTCCCAGCTCTGGGTCATCTGAACATCTGCCAAGCCCACCACCTATGTCTTTATCCAAGTCACTGAGGAGTGTTCAACAGCATGGGGCCCGAAAGGCTCCATTAGAGATCACAGCCCATGTGGATATGGAACCAGTAACAGCCATGCTTTGGGTCTCACCATTCAATCCTAGCTGTGGACTCCTTTAACCGTACCACTGTCTAGCTCAGGGCTTCTTAGACTTTATTCCACTTGGGGGACCCCGTTTAGAATTTTAGCAGCCTCGGTTGGCACTGTGCAGCCTGAGGGCATACACAGAGCAAAGTGCGCATGCTGTGTGTTCAGAACCAAGGTTGCAGTGAAGTTGCTCCATGCAACTTGGGGCAGGCGCTGCCAGAAACACCTCAGATTCATTATGTGTTCGATTTTCAATAAACTTCTGGTTGCTGAGTGTTCAGAAACCTTTTAATGTTGCTGAATTTTTCAAAACCCTATATGGGGTTCAGATCACCAGTTTAAGAAGTGCTGCTGACAGTACTCCATCCTTGGCATCTTTTTTTAGGTAGCCAGGAGGTGCTAGATTTGGAGTTGGGAAGAACTGAATTTCAATCTTCCTTCACTCAGCCTGTTTCCTCATTTGTAAAATGGCTATAATAGAACATACCTCACAGGGTTGTTTTGAGGATTGAATCAGATAATATAGGGAAAGTACTTTGCAAAACATGAAGTGACATGCCAGCTACTATTATCATTATCCACAAGAATAGCATAAGCCCGTGTCAAAGGATTTGCTAAAATCTAGTTAAAATAAAGGCAGCTGTGTGGTACAATGGATAGAGTTCCGGCCAGGAGTCAGAAGTCCCGAGTTCAAATCCAGCCTCAGATACTTACCAGCTGTGTGACTCCGGGCAAGTCATTTAACCCTGATTGCCCCAGTTTCCTCATCTGTGAAATGAGCTGGAGAAGGACACGGCAAACCACTTCAGTATCTTTGCCAAAAAAACACCAAACAGGGTCGCAAAGAATTGGACGTGACAAAGTAAAAATACATCGACCAAGGGACACTATGGCATAGTTGGAAGGCCCAAATCTCTCCTTAGACACTGTGATCTCGAACCTCTGAGGCTCAGTTTCCTCAGTAAGAATAATCACACTTATCTCTTCACAAGGTTGTTGTAAGGATGAAATAAGAAAACGTGAATTGCTTTTTCAAATTATAAAGGCCTCGGGAGAGTGAAACACTATTACATACATCCTGTCCAGAGTATAAAGTTAGCATGGCATGATGTGTGCTTGATGAAGCCATCCTGGGTCTCTGTGACTGCCATTGCCTTTTCTAGATAGTTATAAACCAACCATAAACAGAAGGCAGGCTCACTGGCTGCTCTAGAGTCCATTCACTTTTCCTGATGCTTGGGCCCTCTGCCCTTCCCTAGCCCTATGGCACCTCTCCATTTCTCAATGGGCTGTGGGGGGCTCAGCCTTAGGTTCCACAAGAGCTGCTGAGTACTTTCTTACTATCATCACGTTCATGTTGGACATCACTCATCCATTACTAGTGATTTTTGTTCTGTCTTTTCAGAGCCAGAGATCATTCTCCTTGGCAAACAGAAACAAGTGATGAAGAGTTATCCTTCATCATCGTTCCATTCACCTGGAACACTACTCTTAGCCCTTCTTTGATTCTTTTCGTTCATTCCTGCAACTTTTGAATTATGAAATTCTAATTGATGGAAACACTGATGATGTCATCAAAGGCCGTGCAGCTGAGAGAGCCCTGGATTTAGTCTGAGGCCGTGGGCTTACATCCAGCTCTGCCAGTCACTGTCGGAGAGGCTTTCGGGACTCACTCTGCCTCTCTGTGCCTCAGTCTCCTCATGGCTAAAATGAGAGATTTGACCTACATAGTGTCTAAGGTCTTTTCCAACTGTGTATCTAAAATTTACAACCAAAAGTGGAAAAGGGCCAATTCCTGAGCAATAAAGAGTTGCTCTTCATTTGGAATTATAACGCTTTAGAGTTCTGAAGCATCTCTGAGATAATTTAGTCCCATCCTCTCTCCTAGAGAGAATGAGTGTGACTTGCCCAAGGTCACACAGTTAGACCCTAAGTCCCTTGACTTGGTCTGCAATGGAGAGAGTGCTGGACTCTGAGTCAGTATCAGAGATTCAGAACTAGGCAGGGACTTAGTCTAACTACCCTATTTTTACCCATCAGGAAACTAAGGCAGAGAGAGTAAGCTGACCTGCCCAGGGTCCCACACACAGTGTCTAAAACAGGATCTGAACCTGGAGCTTCCCGACTCCAAGGCCAGTGCCATCCATATCCACTCTACCATGTTGCCTCTCAGGAGGTCTGCAAGACCTCTAACACTTGTGAGCCATAAAACCGTATCGCACGGCACCAACCTTTTCTGGATTTGTTTTTCTATCTGCAAAATGAAGATAAAGCCTGCAGGATCCACCTCACAGGGTTGCTGGGAGGCTTCAATGAGTTAAGGTATACAAAATACTTCGCAAAGTTTCAAGTATTATCTAAATGTCAGCCATTGTTATTTCCACTACCTCAATCTGCTTGAACTTACTCAACAGTCTAAAAAAAGCAAGTGATACTAATGTTCTTGTTTAGGAATTACTGAGACCAACTCCAGGAGAAAACCAGCCAAGAAAGGAGATGTAGCACTTCCAACACCGCCTGCAACTCCAGTCCCTGCTACAAAGTGCAGCACCTCCCTCATGCACACCACCAAACATCCTTTTCCTACGTAGCAAAGTGTAATGAGCGACAGACCATAAGACTTAAACAAATACAGCATAATTTATTTTTATGTCCATTTCCAAGAATGATAGTGGTATGTGGTAGAGGGGAAGGGAATGTTTCAAACAACTTTAAGTGACAGAGTCCATCCAGCAAAGGCAGAGTTCCACAGGGATTTGTACTTCTCCAGTTTCCCCTCTTACTCAACAAGCAGTGGAAGGGAATGTATGTGTTGGGCTCATTCTAAGCTACCTCCAGGTGCTGCCCGGCTCCTGAATTGTTAAACACACAACACAGTGCATTGTAGAGAGAACTATAAGGGGCTGTGGTAGCTTGGTCACTGAAAACACAAAAACATTTTTTAAAAAATTTACTTGATATAACCTCTCTCAATTTTAGGAAATGTTTGATATGGTTAGAAAGGGCTCAAGTTTTGGTTCTTTGCACCAGGAGTGTTGAAGATGGGTGGTCTAGTAGACAGGGCAGTGGATGGATCTCAGCCAATCTCAACAAGCTTGCTATCTCAGCAGGGAAGGTTTACAGTAAATGTAGCTGTTCACTAACAGAGAATGATTTGTTGGCAATATGAAGTTCAAACATCATCATCAGAAATTCAGAATCATCAAAAGAGACACAACCAAAAAAGTCTGAAAAACCTAACAGTAACAATTCCAGGAATGATCCGAGGGTAGGAAAAATTTTCAGCAGTTGAAGGATTAGCTCTAGAGTACCGAAGAAAAGGACGTGGCTTCTTCTGGTTACTTGGGCAGAGTCCACATGAGGTTACTTACAATTCATACTGTCCTATGAAGGCACTTCCCTAGAAAAAAATCCCCAGGACCAGAAGGATTTACACAGAGACTTAGTCTATTGGCTTTGGTGCCCTAAATTTCAAAGAATAATTCTTATCAACCAAAGGTCAGTCTCTTCCACATAACAAGAAAGCTAAACTCAAAACAGCTAAAACGTATCAAAAACAAAATTCAGGTCCTCAATTAAAAAGGTGTACGTGAGAGAAGATTTAGCTCAGCCTCCTTGATAATGGTGAGGTGAGATCCTTTAGGGCTCACCAATTTTAAGGGACTGTTCCTTGTACCTCAGTCTGAAGTAAATGGATCTCTAAGAAAATTCAATCTCCAACTCAGAAGACATACTCGGTGATGCATTAGGATTTATTGTTTAAGGTTTGTGTTTCCCAAACTGTGTTCTGTGGGATCCAGGCATTCCACATCAGGTGAATAAGGCTTTCATGAGAAGATTGATGCTAGTGATATCATCTCTAAAATATTAAATATGAAATGGTGCATTATTAAAATGCTAATTATGAACAGCAATTTTCCACTATGAAAATAGATTTAATGTCTTATATTTTACTCTAAAATTTCTCCAACTTCCTTTAATCTTGGGGTTCCCTGGAATTTAAAGGTTCAATAAAACACTTTTTATTCAAAATAGTTCTGTGGCTAAACTGATTTAGGAAACCCTGGTTTAGAAGGAATAAGGAGTTGGATTTCAATCAAATGCACATCTTGACTAGCCCAGGAGGCTAGCTAGAGGAGAATCTGGGTTAAAATAAAGATAACAGAGAGTGCAGTCTGTGTGCTAATCGTACCTTATGTTAAAAAATAAAACTAGAGGTAAAAACTGGTGGCTACTTGTGGGATTAAGGGGCTCTTATTAATAACTATGACTCAATCAACTCTCTCACTCCGCTTTTTCCCCTCATTCTGCAGAAAGTTCTCCGTCTGGCTCTCAAGAGCAAACAACACTCTTTTTCTCACACATCTGGGGGATCGAGCACATAGTGCGTCCAGGAGAAGGCAGCCGATGCAGTTCCAAGGCAGGTACAGGCTGATAAGGCTACAGCATCAAGGCTCTGAGACAAGGACTTTGGTGGCACCACAGATGAAATGATGAAGCATCAGGTAGCTTCGCTGACAAAACTCTTCTGCCTCCTGTCAAAAGTAAGTGGTTGAAGGACAAAGTGGGTTTCTCCATTCACTGAGAATCATAGATTTTTAAGAGCTGGAGGCAAAATTAGCATCATAAAATTATTCATTTTACAGATGAAGAAATTGAGGCCTAGAGAGATGAAGTGACTTGCCCAAGGTCACATGGCTTGCAGGTGGCAGAGGCATGACTAGAGACCACATCTGATGACTAGTCAGTGCTCTTCCCACTTTAGCACGCTGCCCTCTAAAAATCTATTCTAAAAACAAAACAAAAATAATCTTCAACTATATGAAGCATCTTAAAAATGATTACTGTAATGTCACCGTACTCAAGAAAAGATATAAGGAATTTTCACTGGGGATATTCTTGTTTAAAAAAATAGATTTTTTTTTTTTAATGTGTGTATCAGAATCTCTGGTTTCTAGATGGCGTCTCCTTGGGTGCAGAAAGGTGAGTTTCAACAGTCCTGAGAGGTGGCCCCATTTTCAGTGGCACATTCGAGAGGTCATTTCCTTCTGTCAAAAACAAGCCAAACAAAAGAGTGAATGACAGAAATGAGAAGTACTGTAAGAGGGAAGACTCAGACCTAAACTCTACTATAGCTGCCAACTGTGAATTTATTTTTAGACTCCTGAAAAAACAAAAGGCACTAGAGTAACAACCAGTCAGTAAATTATTGCAGCATTTCACAGAGGCACTAGAAGAACTTCATGAGTATCATGGTCTTCTGTTACTTAGAGTGGAGGGGAGGACATTGGTAACTAATCCCAACTTTCCATCCTATGATCCTACCTAGATCATGTTCCCTTCCATCGCTTTCATCTGGATACAAAGACCTGGAGGAAATAGGAAAGCTTTATGGGAGCTCTCTTTCACCCAAGATACACAGGTCAGGTAAGCCCTGGCCCACTTTAATTCTTGACTCTGGCCACGGTTGGTAACCTTACACAGGTTACTTCACTTGACACATGGTACACTGCAAAGGGTGTTCCATCTAGAGCCAGAGGATCTGGGTTCAAGCCCTTGCTACCTGAATGACCCAAGCAGGGCACCCAACTTTCCTGGACCTCAATTTCATCACTACAGAATGAGGAAGTCAGTCTAAATGAGCTGAAGGTCCCTTTCAATCACTCAGGCTATGATCCTACTCCAACAGTACTCTGTCCTGTAAACCTGCTCAAAGGACCAAATAGCATTCCTTCTCCCTTAGCTGATGGACCCTTCATTTACAATTTTGCATTACAGCAATTGGTGCTTATGTCTTATCTCCCCGACTAGATTGTGTTATGTAAGCTCCTTTAGGGTGGCAGCCACACTTATTTTTCTTTCTCTCTCTCTCAGTTCCGCATACACTGTGCTTTGTTCAGAGCAGGCATGTTATAAACGCCTGATGAACGAATGAGGACCCATATTGAATTTCCTGGTGTTCTATCTCCAAAGAGCTTTTTCACATTTTCACTCATGCTTACAACAGTCCTGGCTCCATTATCCCCTATTAGATTAAGTAGTTGCCCTCCTCATTGGAGCCAAACAAACCAAGTCAAATCTTTCTGCCACATGACAGCTTTTCCTATATTTGAAAACAGTTATCCCGTTATCCCTAAGCCTTTTCTTTTCAGACTAAAATCCCCAGTTGCGTCCATCAGGCCTCTGTGGCTTGGGAGTCTTATACCCCAGCCTATCACCCTCCCTTGGATGCATTCCAGTTTGCCAACATTCAGCCTAACATGTAGCACCACAGGGTTCTGTTCTCTCTGACTCTAGTTTCTTCCCTTTCCAATCTATCCTTCATACCAATGTAGAGGTCATATAATTATTGCCCTCTCCTACTTTTATACAGTTCTGTTCCTATAGCTAGAACAGAATCTCACCTGTATCTCCACCTTTCATCCCTTCAAGTCTTTCCTGACCCTTCCGCCCACCCTAACCATAAGTGATACCTTCTCTGCTTATAAGGTTCTGCTCTCATCATATGCATCTTATCCAACTATTATGGAAAAGCTGGGACATTCACTCTTCACATTCTTCATTTATGTATCCCTGGTGCCTAATATAGAGTCTTCCACATAAGCAAGCATTTAATATTAGCTGAATTTCAGAACTGATTACTGACTGGTAGGTAATGAGAAGGAGGTGCTGTTCAACACTGCCACTATTCATAGGCAACAGGTTTGTGTATGCCACCAAAAAAAAAAAAAGGCCAAAATCCTATGGTGCTACATGTCACTTGTCAGAAACGCTATAGAAGGGATTCCTATTTACATACTGGTCAGAAGAGCCAAGCTCTGAGGTTCCCTCTCAATTGTGACTCTATGACAATAGGAACCTTGTGGGCACTAGAGAGCACCATGCATTCAGGGAGCAGCTTGATAGAGCACAACAGAATCTCAACCTAAGGGTATAGGGGTGGTTTTACCTCAAGGCTTTCCTCTTGAAATTGCTTGCTTGGTGTTTTTAGCCTAGGTAAGAGATAGGGCAGGGGTGGGGAACCTACAGCCTGGAGGCCACATGTGACCTTCTAAGTCCCTGGGTATGGCCTTTTGACTGAATCCAAGTTTTATAAGAACAAATCCTTTTGGGTTTTTTTTGCTTTTTTGGAAGGGGGGGCAGGGCAGGGCAATTGGGGTTAAGTGACTTGCCCAAGGTCACACGGCTAGTAAGTGTTAAGTGTCTGAGGTCGGATTTGAACTCAGGTCCTCCTGACTGCAGGGCCAGTGCTCTATTAACTGTGCCACCTAGCCACCCCAACAAATCCTTTTATTAAGGAGATTTGTTCTGTGAAGTTTAGATTCAAAGGGCCAAACTTGAGGACCTAGAGGGCCACATGTGGCCTTGAGGCCCACCCCTCAATAAGAGCTTTTACTGAGAAGTTTAGGATGAAGGTGGCACATGAGAAAAGAACCATAATGAGAAAAGAACCATATGATGCTTTTCCTGTGGTGGGCAAGGTGTAGTATGGGACATGAGAGGTCACTGATGTCTTTGGAAATGGCATAAATGAAACCAGCTTGAGGATGACTACGGCAGAACACCCCCTTTATTACGGGATAAATCACAGAATTTGGAGCTGAAAGGCATTTCAGGGGAGGGAGTGGAGGTATGTAGCCCATTGCAGCAGAGCTGCAAGTAGCAGAGCTGAGAGCTATCCCCAAGTCCTTGAGTCTACTTCTCTGGTCCTTCCACTATGTCATCCATATGTCCTCAAAGTTCAGCCTTCCTCATTCCCCCAAAATCCTAGAAGCAACTGAGAAGGAAGGGAGAGAGTGGCCTCACAAGAGGGAGGAGGGAACCCAGGTCAGAGCTGAGCCTCACAGTCCCAATTAAGGGCTGGTTAGGACAGGCATAGGGGATGTCTCTTCACTGCTGGAGTTTGGCTGGATGGATCCTTTGTGCCAGACTCTGGGATAATATTTTTGGTTCTTTCAGTGTAGGATTGTTGCCCTACTTCACCCTCTGTCCTGCAGCTTCTGCATTAAGAGACATTTGGGTCATAATTTGACTGAGTTGCATTTTTATTTAGTTCTATGCCTTTTTTTCTCATTTGGCTGTTTTGCATGTTAAATTAAATGCTAATCAGGGTCTCCCAGAGCTTGTGCTTCACAGGCAGAACCCTGGAGCACACAGAGGCCTCAAAGTACATGCCATGCCACAATAGAGCACTGCAGCAGACTTTGGCAGAGGGATTTATTAAAAATATTAAGAACTAAAGATACAGAACACTTAGAAGGAGATGCTAGAAAATTCAAAAGAAGTCAATCGGGTTTGTCTCAACCTCCAGCTATTTCTTACAGGGGTCAGGAATAAAAGGCAACAGGCCCTCTAGGGACCGTCCTTGACCATCCTAAAAGAAGCCTGCCTGGGCCCTGCTATTCCCCTGTCCCACCACAATCCTCTTTTTGCCACCAGAACAGTCCTTCCCACTTGCTGCTTGCACAGCCTCACACTCACTAACTTCCATCCTCCTTAATGTACTGGGCTGCTCAAAGTCACGAGGGCCTCCCAGGCATCACACCCAGTAGTCATCTTAATTCTCATACCTTTAATACGGTAACATCTTGCCCTTCACATGTATATCCCCATCACCCTGAACAGTTTTTAGCACACAGTAGATATTTAAATGACTAACTGACCACTCTTCCCCCTTTCTCATGACTTTTTCCTCTCTTCTTTCCTGTGACACTACTCCTGCCTCTCCTTGTATTTCTCCGATCATTCTTGCATTCCACTGCTTTTTCCTCTTCCTCTTTGAACCCCTTCCATGTGCCCTACAGAACATGGCTCAGACTTCTCACCCTGAAGTCTCCTGGTATTCTCACTCCTTGTTAAGCCTCAATCACATACACAGATCTACCACCCAACCTCTAGACCCCAGGTCTAAAGTTCCAATTGCACAGCAGACCTTTCCAGCCAGACATCACTGCCACACCTCAAAATCAACATGTTTGAAAACTCATGATTTCCTTTCTCTCTAAAACCAGCCCCCTTTTCTAATTTTCTTATTTTTGTAGATGGTACCACTATTCTTCCAGTTATTGGACTTGAAACCTCACAGTTATCTCTGACTTTTCCTTTCTTCTCACCTCTCACAGACATTTAGATGTCAGATTCTGTGAAATTTATCAGGGCACTATCTTCTGCATCCGACCCTCTTTCCTACTGCCACACTACCAGCACCCAAGTTTAGGACCTCACTGCTTTTTCTGTCTCTAACCTGTAATATCTCTTATACGCTTAACTGTTAGATAACTTGATTTATATTTATTTACATATTTGTCTCATCTCCCTCCTACCCCCTTCAGTAGAGTATAAGCACCTTGAAGACAAGAACTGTCTTTTTCACTACCCTATTCCCCAAATCTGAACTGTGTATGTTCATGGGCATAAGTTTTTTGGGTTTTAATTTTAAAAATGTTCTGAGGATGAGGACAATCTCTACATCAGATGTGAATGTGAACTTCTAAGAGAGCCATGGCCCTCCCAAATCTAGCAGATCTCACTCACGAGTCACCAGTGTGACTCTCCTTGCAGAAACCTTTGTCCTCTTCCCAGCCTCATCCCATTCCCACTTCAGTGCCTCAAGAGCTACTGATTACCAACCATGACTCAGCAAAGGAAAAACTGCCTCTGTCAATAAAGGGCACTTCCTTTCCATTTAGGGCAAAACAGACATTGCCACTAGTACCTGAAAATATGGTTCTTATATTACTCAAGAGTTGGCAATTTGGGAAGTTAGCTGACTAAGCTGTTTTATTAGTATGATTTTCTGACACTTGGTCTTCTGGGTGGATTCTTGCTTCAGCTGGTAAGTACCAGAAACAGGATCTATCTCCTGGTAATAACCCTTCACACTGAAGCTGGTCATCTCAACTTCCCAGAGCTTTGCCATGGAGAGACTCTGCCAGTCCCCAATCCAATCCTTTCCTGAAGTATTAATCCCCCAAAGGACAGCTAGAAGGATACAAAGCTAGTTGTTACTTGTCTCTTCTCTCCCCCGGCCCCCCCCACTCACCAGTGGCTCTAACTCTTTGGTGTCGATCAGGTTAAACTCTTTCACAAAATAGTAGAAGTGCTTGTAGCAGGTGTTCACATGTGCCTCAGAGCCCATCTGAGTGATTCGGTCAAAGTGGTGGATGTAAACATGAACAAAAACTCGGAAAAGCCTGGACAGGATCTTCTTTACCACCTGCAGAAAGTTCTTGGGGAAAGGAGTACCTAAAAGAGACAGACCAAGAATGAGAAGGACCACATTTTTTCAAAAATCATTTATCTGCTCTAGACGACTACAGTAGGAGTGAAAGCCTGCTAATCTTTTCTAAACTAACAACACACACCCACTAGTCAATTAACAGGATAATGTATTTCAATATTCTAGTTTTATTCTAGTTCAAAAATTTTAAAATTATATAAAGGTTTTAATTTTTAACAAAATAGTCCTGTAGGTTTTATGTTGTTTTTAACTTCTGGTATAGTTTTTGCTTTAGGAAAAACTTGGGGAGTTAATTATGGGACTAGGTTAGTTACTGTTGTGTGGGATAAAAAGATCCCTAAATCACTCGAAGACAGCTCAAGGTAAAAACAGAGAAGGTCTCTTTATTAGAATCTCTTGAGAAGCGGGCAGTCCAACCACTGAACAAAAAATTTCAGGGTGGGGGGAGGGCCAAAGCCCTAGGGCAGAAGGGTTAATTTATGCTAGCCAGGTGAGGGGGCTGGAGTTTGGGAGGGGTTAGGGAGGAGTCTGGGAGGAGCCAAGGAGTGACTAATACTTAAAGGAATACGCACCCTTCACATCAACTGTGCATGTGCTTTGCCCATAATTCACTGGGAGAAATCGGGAAAGGGGCTAGAGAGGAGGTGTGGGTTTTGCCTTGACATGTCACTAGGTAACTTTTGGTCAAGGATGTGTGGCCTAAGTCCAACATGGCTTATTGGGAGGATAGGTTTGGTTGTTTCAAGAGGCACCGAGCCTGGAAGCTAGACTGATTAGGGATTTCAGGAGGTTCCTATCTTGGGAGGGAGTCATCTTTCTGATAGTGTTTTTCAATGTTTCTAACTGCAGCTGGCCACTAAGCACAAAGGGGTCTCTAAACTAAGCATTTGTTGATTAAATGCTTGGACAATGTGTTCATGAGAAGC
>CM053587.1:309440863-309468142 GCA_028646515.1 Pseudochirops corinnae | reverse complement strand
CCTCAAAATTTTAGAATCAACTTACAAACCTTTCTGCTTTCTAAAAATACTTCCTCACATCCTCTCAACATACTTAAACCTTTCTGAAACTGATATCAACTCTCTCGAGACAGGAGGGGCTTGGATAAACCCTCATTTGTCCCCAAACCTTTCTGTCTTTCCCATTTCCCATCAAACCTATATCTATCTTTCCAAATCCCTCAAAACCATCATCCTGTTTATTCAGCAATTCCTTACATTTGTTAACCACAAAACAAGATGGTTCAAATCTTTTACTGACTACTTGCTCTGATCATAGGAACTTGCTATAGAAAGGATAAGCAGGGACATATGACATTCCAAATATGACAGGATAAAACATCCTTGGATCTGTCTAAACTCAGGTCAAGTCACAGATATTCATCCATACGGCGTTAGTGCCGCCTCATTGTTAGACTTGGGAATAGGTGGACACATTCGCTTTTCAAAGGAATTTCATGGGCAATTTGCCAGAGGGGTCCTATCCCAGTTGAGACTATGATCGCCCCTTTGGCCTTTACCAAATGCAGACTTCCACCTGTTAATAGTATAGGATCACACTCCCTCCAAGTAGCTTGTGGGGCATTTGATGCAGGCACTGACTTATGCAGACAACCATACCCGAATTCAAACTCCAAACAAAATTTAGTTATGGTCCCAAATGCCTTTTCCTCAAACAGCAAGTCCCCACAGCTTAGAGCCAAAGAGTCCTAAGGCCAAAGGCTCTATATACTTCAGCAAATGAGAGACCACACTTTGTCCTACACACTGTGGTTCGCATAGAAAGTATGATGGACTTGAGAGTCAAGAGTACAGGTTCAAATAATAGCTGTAACTGCAACTCATTAGCTGTATGACAGTAGGCAGGTCATTATCCTTAGGCTCAGTTTCCTCATTTATAAAATGGGCATAATCACAGCCAGGTCATACTCAGAGAGCAGTGAGGAAAGCACTTTGTAGAACTTTAAAAGTGCTACAAAATGTCACTTATTTAGCTAGTTATTTAAAAAATTATTTTAGTTGCCACCTCTGATTGTGATCCTGTATCTCTGCACCACTGCCCTCACCAAAGGTAATGGGTAAATATAACAGGATAAGACTTCAAGTCAAGATGGCTGCATGAATGGGAGGCAGACCAAACAGCTCCCATATACTTAATCCAGCAAAACTATGAACCAAATAACCATCAAGAGAGTCAGGAAGAAACTGCAACAAATCATGACTTCCACCACAGAACTTTGCAGAGTATTAGCCAGAAATCTGAGGGTTTAGAAAAGCTCTATCTGTTCCTAGGAACATTATTGCCAAAATCCAGAGCTTTCAGGTCAAAGAAAAAATAATATAAACAGTCAGAAAGAAAGAATTCAAGGACTGAGGGACCACAGTCAGAATTACACATGATTTATCAGCCACTACTATAAAGGAGTGGAGACTCTGAAATACAAACATTCCAAAAGACAAAGGATATAGGCTTATAGTCAAGAATAATTTATCTGGCAAAACTGAGCATAATCGTACAGGAGGAAAAATGGATCTTTAACGAAATCAAAGACTTCCAAACATTCCTGATGAAAAAACCAGAGCTGCATATAAACTTTGAAGTGCAAACACTTCTAGGAGTCAAAAGAAACACAAAAAAGTAAACATGAATGAATAATCCTAAGAGCCTAAACACGATCAAGTGCTTACATTCCAATATGGAGAGCTGATACATGTGTCCCCTCAGAATTCTATCATCATCAAGGGTCCCAGAGGGAGTGTAATTTAGACAAAAGGTTTGTAGTAGTTCTATTCTGATGTTCTTAAAAGAAGAATGGAAAAGGAGGGGAATCAGACACTTGAGATTCTCATTCTTATCTGAACTGAACAAAGGAGAGAATACATATACACACACACAGTGTTAGAAACAGAAATATATTACCTGCAACAGGAAAACAAGAGGGAAAAGCAGAGGGGGAGGAAGGGGATTTAGAGGTTAGGTAGATTAAAGGAAGCATTAGTACTAAGCAAAACAAACTACTACGGATATAAAAAATATTTATAGCTCTTTCTGAGGTGGTAAAGAATGGGAGTCTAGATGGGGTACCCATTAACTGGGGAATGGCTGAACAAATTATGATCTATAAAGGTGATGTGTTGTAAGAAACGATGAGGGGATGGTTTCAGAGAAAGAAATACTTGCATGAACGGATGCAGAGTGATGTGAGCAGAACTAGAATGATTTATACAACAATATCATAAAGACGAACAACTCTGAAACACTTGAGGACTCTGATTATTATAATGAGCAACCATAATTCCAGAGGGCTCAATGAAACATGCTACTCCTGAAAGAGAAGTAAAAGATTCAAGAGTACATAATGTGACTTTTTTTTTAAATGGCCAATAAGGACACTTGTTTTGCTTGGCTAGAAATGTTTTTAACAGGAATTTTCCTTTTTTTTTTCTCTCTCAATTGGGGGAGGTAGATGGAAATGTAATGAGGTAGTTTAGTGATTTAAAAAATTAATATAAAAATAAAAAATAGCAAAAAAGGTAAGTAGTATGAAATGGGGATGAAATGAAATTGGTATAGAGAACCCTCTATAATTCTGCTGTGTGTATAGAAAATGTTCTTTTTTGGTATTTAACTTCAAAATAGAAAAAAAAATAAAAAATCTAATACAATGATCTTTAGAACACTGTCTAAACTTTTTTTGATCAAGTTACCACCTAGTCTTCACAATAATTTTGTTAAACAAGTATTTTAAATGAACTAGCAATAACTGTAATGAAATTTGGTCTGTTTACACATACAGTACGCATAGCCTCTCAAAAGATTGCTACACATACACATGCAGCATTCGGCTCTTTACTGTCTTCAGTAAAGTTCAGCAGCTCAATAATTCTAATGACAGTAGCAAGCTTAGAAAGATAGCAGCACATTTAGAGACAGAGACATGGAAGGGGCATCAGGAACAACATCTAGCGCTGGTTCTGCCACTAACATGTCATGCCCTCTCTGGGCCTCCTCAGTTTCCTCCTCTGTAAAATAAGATGTTAGACTAAGTAACCTATAAATGTCCTTCTTATTCCAACGTTCTATTTCTTATTCCAACATTTTATTTTATGCTTCTCAAAGTACTTTCAGGTACATTATTCTTTCAATCTTCACTTTATATAGTACCTGTCAACCTACAAGAGCATTTTCACAAAGTTATCCCATTTAATTCTCACAACAATTCTAGGAAGCAGGTGAGACAGGATCATAGATTTGGAGCTGAAAAGGCCCTTCATTATCACCATGGTGGAGTGCCTCTATTTGTAAAATGGAAATCCAGAGAGTTTAGGTGACTTGAAAAGGTCACACAGGGAATGAGTAGCATAGGCTGCACCCACGTCTTCTGACTCTACCACACCCAACTACATCTTTTTATTGATTTCAATTCAGAGGCATTGACTTCATTTCCAATCGAAGACACTGAGACAGTGAGTGGTGAAGGGCCTCGTCCAAGATTGCCCAAGATCACACAAGCATGTGGTGGTGATGCCTGGTGGAGCTGCCAGCCCTGGCACTGAAGTGAGGTTAGAGAAAAGCCCAGAGAAGCTACTGAAAGGTTAATAAAGAACATCTGAGGAAAAGGGATATGAGCAGGTATTATTTAACTTGAAGAAGCTGAGGGGCAATCTGAATGAACCACATAAGGAAGAGTGACCAAAGTAAAAGCTTTCCACAGCTACCCAGAATAGAATAAGAAGAAATATGTTTAAATAACATTATGAAGGATTTAGATTAGAGAAGAAGAATTTCTTGGCTGGAAGAGTTGTTGAATATTGCAATAGGCTACCAGAGGGGTTGTGGAAAATCTTTCTCTGGAGATCCTTTATTTAGATACAGATTTTCATCAGTTAAGATCGATTTAAATATAGACCTGTTTGAAATAAATTAGATAATTTATGAAGCTCTTTTCCAGATCTTTAATTCTCTGGTACAGGAAACATTACTGGATAGATTTAAATTTTTAAAAATCTTAATGACAAAGTATATAGTCTACTATATAATCCAATCCAATGAATCTATGTGCAAGCATTAGGAATACAAAAAAATAAAATAAAATAAACAAAACTGTCCTTGCTCTCAAGCTTATATGCTATTTGGAAGAAACAAAATTTTCACCAATAAGCAAACAGAATAAATACACACACATAATATATAAACTTAATTTTGGGGAAGGAGGGGACAATACTAACTGGAGAAGACAGGAAAGGGTTCTAATAGGAGGTGGAAGTCAAACTGAACCTTGAAGGAAGGAACCAGGATTTCTACAAGGAAGAGATGAGGGAGGCAGTTGGTGCAAAAGAACGGAGAAAGAAAATGGATGTTATGTATATTGAATGGCAATTTGACTAGAAGGCAGTCAGTAAGAAAGAGCAATGTGAAATGAATCTGGAAAGGCAAATGGGAACCAGATTGTGAAGGGCTTTAAAGGTCAAGAAGGGAGTTTGTATTTTATCCTGGAGGCAAAAAGAGCCCACTAAAGCTTCTTCAACAGGGAAATGACATGGTCTAAAAACTTTAGCAACTGGATGAACCCTATTTATCAGGATTAGGTCTAACACAGGTCTCATTCCTACTTTCTTCAGCTTTAGAAGAATGGAATTACCCTTAAAACACTTTTCAGCAGTTCTTCTGGCAGATATGCAGGTAGGTGAATTCCTCCATCACAACAATACTATGTCTTTGTGCCAAATGTGTGTTCTATCGCCTTGAGACAGAATCATGAAATCTCACAGCTGATAGGGACATCATAATCAACCAACAACCCCCTTTATCAAATACCCTCAAAGTGGGCAGAAAGGGGAAACTCCACCACCACTTAAGGCTGACTCCACTTCTGGAGAGCTTTCATTACTACCAAGTTTTTCCCAACATCAAATCAAAATGTGTTGCTGAATCAGGATCTTTGGCATTCTTATTTGCGGTGATTCTAGAGAGCTTGACATGACCATAGAAGACTACGGGTGGGCTAAAATAAATAATGCAAGGAGTCTGAGAAATTTTCTTTTATATTGGGAAACTGCTTCTGTTCAACTTGTTGTAACCATGTCCTGTTAATGGTAATATGTTACCGTCACCCTCACTTGTGTCATCTTCCCAGTTCAATTCAAGAAACTTTTATAAAACTCTATTTCCTCAGGCCAGAGAAGAGCTTGGAGCTTGGCACTGGCACCTGTGTAATGTGTTTCTAAAGTGTGGTGTCCAAAAGGAAACATATTATTCCATATATATGGTCTGACCAGGCAAAGTACAGTGGGAGTCTTACTTCCCTTTCTCCTGCATGTCATCTAGTCCAACCTATCCCCGAACAATGTAACAACTGGTCACCTAGACTCTTCCTGAAAACCTCCCTCAAGAGGCAATCCTCCCTACATGTCCCCACCCCTGGCCCTGGCTGCCCATTCTAGCTCTCCTAGTTAGGAAGCTTTGCCTATACCAAGCCTAATTTTACTTCTTTTTGACTCCCACTCCCTTGTCCAAGCTCTGCCCTTGTCTAACTTGTGATCTACCTCTTTGTTCTGCCCTTGTGGTCCATATTAGATTCCCATGGCAACAGCTTTCTGTTTTTCCTCAGCTGATGTCACCCAAACGGTCTTCATGTTTCTCCAATCAGGTTCTTGAATTACCTCACACGCGTCTACTCCCCCTTTTTAAAAATCTCTTCTACATACTCCTCCAAAGCCATCCTCCCGTCATTCCCACACTGTAATTCCTATAAGGTCAAAGTTCCCTCTTTGCAACAGGAACTCTAGTTCCCTGTATTAGCCACAGCTTGTGCATTCTATATACAGAAATATGAAGTCGTAAGGATTGTCCCTGGATATCATCTCCCATAAAGTCCTGCTCTTCCCCACTTCTACTCTTTCTACGTTGTACTTGCTGTTCGTGACGGGAGGGACCTCTGGATGTGACAACGGGAGGGAGCTTGAAACATAAACCATGAATGTAAACACCATAAAACCAAAACGCCAGCCCTGCCATTCATCTGGGCAATTTTCCCATCTCCTTCCCTTTTCAGTTTGAAGTCTCTAGGTCAGAGTCTGAAGACTCCATGCAAATCCGTGTCAGAGCCCGTCACTGCGGTATTTAAGCCCGAGTTCCACTCTGACACCATCTCCTAAATCACCTACACTGGGTAGAAATGATAACACTACCTGTGAGCATATGGCTTCAGTTTTTACTTTGTTTTATTCAGGACTTCATAAGCATTAGCAATGGTCTCTGAAATATCGAAATGTTTTATTAATGTTTGTGTTTATCAGTAGATCATAATCTCATCCCTATGGTTACTGTTGTACTCTCTCCACCCATCTAAAGAGACTTAATCTGTGTGACTGTTATCCACCTTTTCCCATAAATCTTAAATAAAAGATATACTCAGCGTAAGAAAGATGTCTTCCTCTGGCTCTTTTGATATTTTGTGAATACCAAGAAATAGAATGCCATTTATATCCACTGCTCCCCAGTCTCCCTACAACACTGGCTTACCTCCTTTTCCCGGTCATTTATATGCTGACGGCATCTTTTACTTTGCTTCTGGCATGCAAATCATCATCGGTAACATGATGCAGCTTGCTTATTCCTACCTTGTCTTTCTAACTTTGGAATTACAAGATCTGGCTTTGCCACTGACTTCTCCCGGAGCGAGTCATTTCCCTGCTCTGGGCCTTAGTTTCCTCATCTGTAAAACGAAGGGGCTGGACTAGATTCCCTCTAAGGTCCCTTTCAGGTCTTGATCCTATGATCTGATCTGCATGACTCAAAGTCATGATATCCCTGGGAGACAGACCCACAGATACTAAAAGATGTGTCTGAACTACAAAACAGGAACATTGTCATTTCCATTCCTAGGGACTGGTCTCCGGCAAAGATCATAACCCCACTCTTACCCTCCACACAGTGCCATCACATGGCTCTCCTGCCAAACCTACAATTTCCACTGTTAATGGATCAGATCACAAAAGCACTCTTTGCCAAAGGCAACTCTAACAGTCACCCCCATCACCTCAGAAGTCTTCAATCAAGTAAATGTTTCCATGAACAAATTAAGTATATCAGACTTGAGATATGTATGTAAAATGCTTTACAAACTTTAAGCTTATATAGTCATCTATTTTTGTTGTTAATATTATTACTTCAAGGGTACAAGATTTCATGGGTATGGACACTCCTTCCCTTGATGTAGACCCCAAACTCTTTAGGAGCTTTAGGAGCTGCAGCAGCAGAAAGAGTTCACCATCCCATGGTCAAACTTCTGGTAATAAGCCTCTTCAAATTTAAGGTGGTTCTCAGATGACAGTCTTTCACTGGACTGTACTCAAAGGCATTCCAGCCTAGGAGAACCTGTTAAGCTCTACCCTGTGCTGAGGTAGCTTTTGAGAACCCAGGGTCACCTCCCTGCCAAAAGGAAGCAACAGAAGATTATCCAAGGGAGACTATCTATCTATCTATCTATCTATCTATCTATCTATCAATCTATCTACGTGTGTATACACACACACACACACACACACACACACACACTCATCCCTCTAAGTATATACAAAGTAACTACAAGACCATCATTTGCGAGGGAAGCACCAGCAGCCATAGAAGCCTATGCATACCCATAGACAAATTTTTTAGGTTGAAGCTAGGAGGGATCTTAGAGACCAAGTCCAATACCCTCATTTTACAGATGAAAGAATAGGAGGGGGTAAGAAGCAATCTTTCTAAAATCACAGTTACATCTATCCTAGGATCACAGAGAAGAGGGGACCTAAGAAATCTTATAGTTTGGCTTTTCACTTTACAGGTGAGGATACTGAGCCCAGAGATCAGCAATGATTTTCCCCAAGTCACACAGCAATCAGTTGCACCATTATGCTCACCTTCGTGTCTCTGTAAAGAGGCAGTGTGGCACAGCCAACTGCATACTACAAGACCTGGGCCCCCCGCTCACTTGGTACTAGCTGTGTGACTCTGGGCAAGGGATTGAAGCTCCCTCAGTCTCAGGCCACTCTAAACCTTAGCTCAGTCAAAAATGGCTATAATTTATGTGAGTAGAGAGACTTTCCACTAGAAGAAATTACAGATACTTGATGTGTTGGTGTTTGCTGTTATCTAGGTATAAAGATAATTAATAATAACTTACATTTATATAATGCTTTAAGGCTTGCAAACGAAGTACTTTCCTCACAACAAACCTGTGAGGTAGGAAGTACAAGTATCATTTCCGTCATTTCACAGATAAGAGAACCAAGATTAAATGACTTGGCCAGAGATATAAATATACCAATGACATGTGTCTCTCTATATAACTTAATCAGATTTTTTCAAAAACCTTTTTCATCCTGTTTTTTCCCTGCTCAAAAACCTTAACGCTGCCCTAGTACCTTCAGGATAAAGTCCTAATTGCTTAGCCGGAATTAGAAGTCTGCTACAATGTCTCTCTTTCTAATCTTATCACAGAGCTACAAGTAGTCCTATATAAACACTTTGCTCTACAAAATTTTCTGCAAACAAGAATTCTTGCTCCTTTCTTGCTTCCATGCCTTTTATCATGTGGTTTTACAGATATAGAGCTGAAAGGGACCACAGAAATCATCTAAGGCCAACCTGTCATTTTGTAGATATGGAAACTGAGGTCAAAGGAATTAAAGTAACTTGCCTAAGGTCACAAAGGTATTAAGTAGCAGGTCCTTTGGCTCTAAACCGGTAATTTTCTCCACTGCCTCTAAAAATGCGGGCCATTCCTTTCTGACCATTCACATTCTCCCTGTCCAATCAGAACAAAGCTATGGTGCATTACCAGCTCCCCTCACCCTCCCATCTCTTCCTCTACAACAGTTTTTCTATACCGCAGGTACAGAAATGACTGAACGAGGAATCACAAATGCCTTGGGACATTTCTTGAACTGCTGGCTGGTACTGTTCTTTAACTTTTAAGTGCTTTTAAGCCTCCCTACCTTAATTCTAAGTTTCTCAAGGACTAAGCCAATGTTCCACATCGAGAGTCTTAGGAATCTTACAACACAGCTTAAAGAATAACAGAGCTGCAAAAAGACTTAAAAACTTGATAATTCAATGCAAGAACTGGAAGAAACTTCAGAATGTGGATAGTTGAATGTTGATGATACACTAGAGCTCAGCCATCATTTAGTTGAATCACTTAATTTTGCAGAGGAGCAAATGGGTCCAGAGACTACAAATGACGGGGCTAAAGGTGCATGGTGGGCTGGTGGAAGGGCCTCAAGCTCCTTCCGACCTCATCGAGTCCAAAGCCTTGGCAATGCTTTTAATGGAGGACATGCTCACTTCATTCTTCATTTGATTAGGCAACTAGATGGAAGCTTGCCAGGGGAGATACTGAAAAGAGAGGGGTTATGTGACAGATACATTTCAGGAAGTGTATAGAAAGCAAGCCCTACTTAGCCGAAGGGTGACCCCACTTACCTGGTTTTTCCTGAGACCAACCTGGCATGAAGGCTAATGTCATAAATAACAGTTCATGCCCTTCTCAGCAATGCAAGGCTCTAAAGCAATTCCAAAGGACTCATGATGGAAAATGCCATCGACATCCAGAGAAAGAACTACAGTGTCTAAATGCAGAGCAAAGCAGACTATTTTGTTTTGTTTTTTTCTTTCTCATGGTTCCTCTCATTCATTCTAATTCTTCTATACAACATGACTAATGTGGAAAACATGTTTAACAGGAATGTATATGTAGAGTCCATATCAGATTGCATGCCATCTTGGGGAAGGGGGGAAGGAAAGGAGGGGGAGAAAATTTTAAACTTATGGAAGTCAATGTTGAAAACTAAAAATAAACTTAAAAAAAACCAATTCATGGTCAACCAGCAAGAATTGCATTTCTTCTACTTTGAAATGATTTGTTAAAATCATATACAATTCTCAAAGAAAAAAATGAAAAAATAAAATAAAAAGTAGGCATGAAGGTATACCTACAAATTAAAAAGTGGTAATCGCCAAAATTATTTCGTACTGGTTAAAAAAAATAGAAAAGGAAATCAGTGGAACAGATTAAATAGACAAACATCAAGAAGGAAGCAAATACAGTCACCCAGTGTTTGATAAACTTTAGACTACAACAATGTAAGTGGAAAGAACAACAAAAATAATCAGACCTTAATGCCTTGAAATTATAATGATTTAAAGGAGAAATACAAGTAAGAACCTCCCTGTACTTTTTTTTTTTTGCTTTTTCGAGGGGGGAAGGTAAGGCAAATGGGGTTAAGTGACTTGCCCAAGGTCACACGGCTAGTAAACGTTAAGTATCTAAGGCTGGATTTGAACTCAGGTCCCCCTGAATCCAGGGCCAGTGCTCTATTCACTTTGCCACCTAGCTGCCCCCAAGTCCCTGTACTTCTTGGAGAAAGTGGGGAAATATGGGTGTGGAAGTGCATAAAATATCTGCTTTTTCCAATGTATTGGTTAGTTTTGCTTAATTGTTTTCTTCTCTTTTATAATTTGTTCTAAGGGATAGATACATTAGGAAATGCAATTACCATAAAAACAAAAGATGTTGATACAAAGTTATTTTTAGAAAACAAAACCAGGCACTGTGCTAAACTAAATGCTTCACAATTTGGGCAGTTCATCTGGTGAAGCCTCCCCAAAATGATGCTTTTCAAAGGCATAAAATAAAATCCACAAGATTATGAAGGAAATGACCATGAAGCGCAGTTCACAGTTATCTGAAAAACAGTTGTGAAGGCGCTACAAAAAACCAGAAACCCTTGAGATTTCTGAAAAATAGAGATCTACTGTGGTTCATCACGGTATGGACAAGCAAACAAGCCAAGGATGGGAGATAAAACATGGGCTGTAAGAGAAGGCCAACAAGGTGCGCTGCTGTTCAAGCACCAGGGCCCACATCTGAGCACCAGCCATTCACTGTCACCACGCTGGTGCAACTGCTCTGCCACTCTTGAGATACAACTGAACTAACTCATAACACACAAAATGTGAGTGGATGTCCACCTTAATCTTTTACAGATAAGAAAACTGAGACGTAGGGTGGCTAGGTGGTACAGTGAATAGAGCACTGGCCCTGGAGTCAGGAGAACCTGAGCTCAAATCTGGCCTCAGACACTTAACATAAAAACTAGCTGTGTGATCTTGGGCAAGTCACTTAACCCCAAATGCCCTGCCTTCCCCCCTCCAAAAAGAAAAAGAAAAAAAAGAAAACTGAGACTCAGAAAGGACTCAAGGACAAGGCACAAAGACTAGAATTCCAAGGTTTTTGCTAGCATACCTGTGCCATGGCTCAATACAACAGCAGGAGATAAAAAGAAATCTTTAACTACTGGATAATCTCACTCAAGGAAGCTAAGTAGGGACCATGGGCCTTTTTGGTAATGAACCTATTTTTTATTTCCATGAAAAGAGAAAATGGAGGTGGGAGTCTGGGTGTGACAGGAAACGGAGATTTGGCTTAGCCTTCCTGCCACACTTTACATTTTATTTTAAGTTATTTAACTAGGCAGAAGGAGGATGGTTGGGATGATGTTAGCAGCTGCCAAGCTAACCCCTCACTGCATGAAATGGGTCATGTTAATGACGACCTGTCCCAAAATGACCTGGTTACTTTAACAAGGAACCAGCTGGACCTAGCAGCACAAGCATGTTAAGAATAGAACATAGAGACAAGCAGAGGTCAGTATTGCTCTGTCCTCCAAGGTACTCTCTTTCATTGTTTCCCCTGCCACAACTTTGCTTTGGCTCCAGGAACTTCATGAAGTGAAGTTTACACATTTCTTCCAACTTCTCTAAGAGAAGCACCAGCTTCTGTAGCAGCTGGGCCTTGGAATGAACTGACTCACAACGGTCACAGACTCGGGTCTTGATGCCTCAGGAACTCAGCACTTTATAAGCCTAGAAATAAGTGCCCTGGACTGACAGGACTGTCAATGCTAGCTGGAGTGGCAAATGGAAAGGAGAAAGCAGGAGACAGCAAAAGCTTCTTTTCCTTGTTTTTTATTTCTCAGATAGGACCCCCGTGGCCGCAACTCACCGACATTGGTAGGGAAGATGTCTTCATTGTTGATCTGGACCTCAATCCAGTCCATCAAAAGGTTCATATACTTGGGTGCAGAGAGAGCAGTTGGCCTCCGGTATTTCTGTTCATCCTGCCATCGGTACTCGTACTTGGGGCCCCCAGACATCACCGGACACGACTGCTCGGTGCAGTTATCACTGATGGTTCCATAAATGAGGTTGATACGATTGAAGAAGTCTACCACATGCACAGCCACCCAGTCGTTTAGATCCTCATCAGATGGCAACTGAACGGCTAACTTCAGATCTAGCCCTGCATTCAGAGAAGCTTGAGCCTTCTTGTGAAGTTCAAATCTCTGTGTGCCTGGCTCAAATTTGCGCTTAGGCCGAAAGGTTTTATCCTTGTTGAAAACCTGCTTTAAGAAGGGGTTGGACATTTTTTCCCCCTTCTGCTATGGCTTTGTTCTCCCTTTACAATTCTTCAAAGAAAGGCACGATGCCTGTTGACTTGAAAGAGGGCCCTGAAAATTCAGTGGGACCCCTGGAGATCTGTAATACAAAATTAAATAATTATTACATGTTAGAAGCTAGGGATCTCTCCTTTGGCATTAGTTTCCCATTGTCAAAGCAGAAGTCAGCTGAACTTCCTCAATGAAGAGTGCTGCCAGTTTTGAATTAAGAAATTTCAAATCCATACAACATGGTACAAGTTCACCACCTCCCTAGTGACGCACCCTATCGCTCAGGCGAAAACCTGCAGATTGAACTGTGGTCATGAGGGAAAACATGGGTTTTTAAAGTCTGACCTTAGTTTTTCTTTTCTTTTCAAAGAAGTTCCAAGGGTCTAGTCAAATGTGGAAAGGTTTATCTTCTTTATCCTTGACTATAATTTCCTTTCCACAAATCAGAGGATTTGAAATTTGATGGGGTGGCTGAGTGGCGCAGTGAATAGAACACTGACCCTGGAGTCAGGAGGACTTGAGTTCAAATGTGACCTCAGACACTTGACACACTAGCTGTGTGACTTTGGGCAAGTCACTTAACCCCAACTGCCTTGCCTTCTCCCCTCAAAAAAATATTCTACAGAGGATTTGAAATTTGAAAGGAACCTCAATCATCATCTAGTCCAACTCATACATAAAAGGAATCCCAATTATAACATACCCGACAAGAGACCATCTAGCCTCTACTTGAAGAGCTCCTGAGGGGCACTCATCACTTGTCCAGGTATTCCATTCCACTTCTGACAGAATCCTCAGGAAGAATTCCTATGGATTTCCTGATGTTACACCTAAATTTGCCCTGTGACAACTTTCACTCTGGGGTCAAACAGAACAAGCGTTGTTCCATCTCTTCGTGACAACCCTTTCTAGTACTTGTCCCCTCTTAGTCTTCTCAAGGCTCCTGCATCATCCCAGTTACCCTCCTTTAAATGGGTTCTTTATCAGTTGTCCTTAAATCCTGGCACCCAAAACTGAACCAGATGCTCCTGAGTGGTCTGATGAGGGAAGATCACAGGGGAGCTACCACTACCCTATTTCTGGAGGCTCTGTCCCTCTTAAAGCAGTCCATGATCACAGGATTTTTTTTTTTTTGCTTCCACATTACACTGCTGACTGTTATTGACCTTAAAATCAATTAAGACACTCCCATTTTTTCTCAGAATTATCTCTCCATGTCTCCTCCATTTTATACTTATGAAGTTAATTTGTTTGACCCAAGTGCAAGTTTTTATAAACTTTTATATACTTATTCCTCATAAGACAGTTCTATAGCCTGTCAAGGTCTTTCCATGCCCTCACTCTGTCATCCACTGTTATTCCTCTCAGCTCTGAGTCATCTGCAGCCTTGATGAGCATGCCTTCCACCCTCCTCCACAGCAATTTGGTCTGCCTGAGAAAGGGCTGACTTTCTACACAAAAATGGCAGTTTTTTTCCTTAAAAACATTTTAAATTATAAAATTATCAACTGTTAATAAAAACAAATCAAATAAAGGAGCAAAATCCTACACAAAACCTATGTATTATTTTCATGAGTTTGAGAAATATCATACAACCTCAACTTGGAGCCTTCTGATTTTGTTCTAACTCAGAGGCAAAGCTAAAATTTAAAGCTTCATGGCCTATTACAGATAGAACAGACCCCGAAGATCACTTAATTCAAGCCATTCATTTTAGAAATGAGAAAACTGAGCCAGAGAAAAGGGGTTTCCCCAGTGTCACTCAGAAAATGAAAGCACAGAAGTCAAACCTGTCTTCTGTCTCCAAGCTCAGTATAACTTCCAATATAGTCTCAATATCTCTCTTTCTCTCAGCAGTACAGAAGAAAGGATGGGCCAGGCAATAATTCAGGTGAATCATAGGACTTCAGAGTTAGAAGAGGTCTCTGAGATTCCCCTTGTCCAACTGAGGAACAATGATATATCCTTCAGTACAATGTTAGTTGAAGAATGGCAAGTGTGACATCAAATATGGCAAAACAAGACCCAACCAACTAACAACCATCACTATAATCCAGGTTGAGATTTAAAAGTCCAGCAAACAGGAGAAAACAAGAGGACTTGAGACATAAGGATATATCATTAGAAGACCCATAACAACAACAAAAAGATTTTGAACAAGTAGCAAGCTTTTGCAAAGGTAAATAGTTAACATCTATATTTCTCTGCATTTCAATGTATGGTAAGTGAGAAACAAGTCGTAACTTTACCACATCCTGTACCCAAAAGTCCTTAATTATCTTTATTCCAGGAGCACAGAAAATGATATACAACAAGTCTCAGAGACTTTCCTGTGTCTAAGTAGCTGTTTATGGTTTAGACAAAGACTCACTTTAGTACCAAGTAGTCGCCAAGCTGGTTTTCTTGAGTATAGAAAAAATAAAAATGTGAATTGGGGGGAGAGGAGGGGAGGCTAGCTGATTGTCCGAGGATACCTTTTCTTCAAGAAGATACAAGCTGAGGTTCTACCAAAACCCAACCTTTCAAAGTCCAGAGTTAGAAAAGAGAAATGCAAAGTTATAAGATCTGTACTCAGGAAATTTATTTATTCATTTAATAATTAGTTGAATGTTCAGTATAAGCATAGCAACATGACAGATATGACACAATATTGGCCCTTGAGGTACTTACAGTCTAGTTGGGGAGGCAAGACAGACACAGGTGAACCGGCTAAATATACAAGGAACTATATGATTAAATAACATATGACTGGCATTGACAGTATACTATACAGCTTTTCAGGGGAAGGAAAAGGAAAAGGTTAAAACATCTGAACCAAAGAGAATGGTATAAGATACAGAAATAATGATAAAGAAATGTACAACTGTATTCTGGGTACAGTAAAGAGACAAGGCTATGGCAAATAAGAGGTTTGCACAAGTAATGAGAGGTAAGGGACAAATGTTGACTCCCACATCCTAGATCTTGTCTGCAAATCAACAACACCCCATTACATTAATTCTTAATTCCTGTATTTGCCATGTTAATAGATCCGTAAACAGGAATGAAATAACAGAGAATGCCTCTTACCAGGACAGGCATAAAGTCTGAGCCCCTAAACTGAAGGTATAACTTTTCTGTCGACTGTTCATCTCCAGCTACTGTATTTTCCCTCCTCAACTGTTAGCTATTTTCCATCTCTAAATTCTGCTTGAGTACTATTCTGATACCTAATCATAGTGCGGAGATAATACTGGATTCAATGATTATAGAATTTAGAACCAGAAGGGACAACATTAGAAACAGGTGGCACAGTGGTAGAGCACAGGCCTGAAGTCAGGAAGACCAAGGTTCAAACTGAACTTCAGATACTTCTGTGTGAATGGAGGCAAGTCACCTATCTGCCTCAGTTTAACAACATTTTTTCTATAACTTTCTTAAGTCCAGACAATCAGTACAACAATAAATCAAGTCCTGATTTGTAGTGTTTGTGGGTTTCACTGAAAATTTAATAATTGGTTCACTAGGTAGAGGTGTTTCCAGCATACCCCTAATTTTCAGGTAATTGTAAATACATCAACTCACTGGGATGTAAAGAAAGTCATGAAGTCCAGACCCTTCCCTAACAACCTCCCATCTCCCACCTCTGTGCAGTCCTTTCCACAGGCCAGCCCCAAGCCTGGAATGTACTCCCTCTATGATTCCTTCAAGGCCCAGCCTTAACTTCCTCTGAAGTTTTGGATTTTCTTTGAAGTTTTCCCTGATCTTAGTGAATTACTGGTGCTAATGCTGGGTCTTGTCCACCTCTCACACATTCTTTAGTAGAACGTGAGCTCCTTGAGGGCAGGGATTGTTCTTTTTTGGGGGGGGGGAGGATGTAGAGAGCCAAAATATTTGATTCAGATTGACTCCTGGGTGGTCTGCTTCTATGTAGATGTCCTTAATCACCATGGCTTTGGCTTCTGGCCTTGAAGCCTACTCTAGATAGCATCCTTTGTTATGTGAGTGCATATGATCGGAGTTAACTGACTTTTCCTAAGACTCTGTGGCACATAGATAACAAAGCCTTATCAAATTCTGAGCTACTTCTGATGGGGTGCTTGGGTGCCTATGTTAGTAACATCCAGTTGTAACATCAGTTTGAAAAATCACACTTGTGTTTGGGTAGCTATGTTTGTAATAGCAGTTTGTGAAATCAAGTTGTAAAATCACATTTCCCTCAGCCTCAAAGCATTAACTCTGCCTCTTCCCCCAACCAGGACTCTGCCTAGCAACAATTCATGAACTGCTTATCCCTGCTTGGTACAATAACAAGCTATACCTATGAATCCTTCACTAAACCATCTATAAGCAATTACTTTAGCTTAGAGAAACGTATATCTCCCCTTAGCATAATGGCCAGCTGCACCTGTGAATCCTTCAATGCACTATCAGTAAATTAACTCCTCAGCCAATTAGGTACATCCTGGATCCCCAATTAGCCTAGCTTCCCATCTTGTTGATGGGTAGCTGACTAGGCACTTCTCAGTTAGCCCTGACCACTAGTTGACCTACTGATGTTTCAAGCCTAAAAACACACCTCCATGTAGCCCCCCCTTAGGCTATTTCCCAGTGAATTATGGACAATACGCCTGCGTAGTAGATATGAAAAGTGCATGTCCCTTTAAGCACTGACTACTCCTTAACTCCTCCCTAATCCCATCCTTACTCACCTAGTTAGCATAATTGGCACAGGTTATACTGTGGATTATCTATAAAAATATACCTATGACTCCTTTAAGGTTGCAGGTTCCCTAAGAGCTCTTGCCCGCTGTAAAGCGTAACAATAAACTTTTACAATCCTGACTTAAAAGATTGCTTGAGTACTGAGAATTCATTCCAGACAGCCCTCCTGGGATTCACTGGGGTCCCTGAAACACCTATCTTCATCCCTCATCACTTCCAGGATAGGACAGAGTAAGATAATGATAAGAGTACTTGAATCTTTGTCTCCTTGAGCTTTAAAAACCTTGTTCAAAGAATCATTAAATGGAGTTCATAGTTCTTCTCTGAACTACCCACACGGTCTGGTGATTTCTTATTTACATCTCCGATCATGCTTAGTGCTGGACACTGAGCAGCCACAGCAGTGGGTGGGTGGGAGGAGATCCTTGTATCCCCATCATCTAGCCCAGTACCTTGCCCGTTACATAATAAATATTTGTTAAAGCAGCAAATACTTAATAAATGTATATTGAATTGAAGCAGGACAAGTCTAAATTCTCTTCGAGATGACAACCCTTCAAAAACCTGAAGATATTTATAACATTACCAGTTACTCCAACCAAACCAAAGGTTCAGGTCTATTATTAAAACTGCCACCAGACCCTCAGAATGTGCATTTTCTAAATCTCTGGCATGAATGAGCTTCTTAAAGTGATTAAGAGAAACTATCGTGAGAAAGGGGCAGAAAAATACAAATTAGTTTGAGTAACTAGATCTTTTATACTGCCATAATCAACTGCACTAAAAAATAAGTGATTTATAACCCTAATTTGCAATCTCCACCATAGCATCATTTTTTTAAACATTCTCTTAAGTTTTTCCTCCCAGTCTTTAAAAGACAGATACGTGAACTGATAATCAAGCTGTATAAGCACCAACCTATTAAGACTACGCATCATATGCATGGTTTTTATTGTTGTAACCAAATAAAACTGTGTTCTAATTTAATCTGGGTACATATTTAATGATATGCAAAATCATTATTGTGCTTCTTGGGAACTGACTGCCTCAAATACATAGTAAGGTTAATAGTGCCAGTTTTGGGGGTGGCTAGGTGGCAAAGTGAATAGAGCACTGGCCCTGAAGTCAAGAAGACCTGAGTTCAAATCCAGCCTCAGACACTTAACACTTACTTACTAGCCGTGTGACCTTGGGCAAGTCACTTAACCCCAATTGCCTTGCCTTCCCCCTCCAAAAAGCAAGGAAAAAAAATTAGTGCCAGTTTTATTTACTGAACAGTGATAGAGAACAGGAAGGAGTAACGGAAGCGAAAATGTTTAGAAGTTAAAGTACATGACCAGACAAAAGCAGATAAGGAGGAGGTGGACTGTAAGGAGCTTTAAATGCCAAAGAGAAGAGTTTTCTATTTGATCCTGGAACTAACAGGGAATCACTATGGCTTAATGAGGGTATATGTCAGGTTACATGGGAATGGAAGTAATAGATGTAGAGACAGCTGACAACACTTGGTTAATGACTGAATATGTGGGCAAGATGAGAGTGAAGAGCAGAAGACAAGATGAAGGTTACAAACCTGAATGACTGGAAGAGCAACTACGTGCCCTCAAAAGAAACAGAGAGATCAGTAAGGAGGAGACGGGAGAGAAAATAATGAGTTTTGTTATGGACATGAAGTGTTTGAAATGAAGATGTTCAACAGACAGACTATAGCTAATGATGAGAGGAACTAGAGCTCAAGAGAAAGACAAAAGCTAGAAATACATATGCATGCAGAGACACACATGTATAGGCACATGGATGTGTACATATGTTGTGTATATGCCTCTATACACATATATAGAAGCTCTATGTATAGAGGTGATCATTAAACTCATAGAAGTTGATGAGATTAAAGTATAAAAGAGGGACTAGGACAAAACCCTGAAGTTTGGGGTGAGCTCTGCATACCTGATCCATCAAAGGAACAGAAGAAGCAGGTTAAGAGAATCAGCAGAGGGCAAAGTTATGAAAACCCAGGGAAGACACAGCATCCAGGAGAAGAGGGCACTCCACAATATCAAATGCTACAAGAAGTATGAGGACTGAGAAAAGACCACTGGACCTGGCAAATATGAGACTACAGAGAGTTTAACATAAGTGATGAGACTGAAGCCAGATTTCATGGGGTTAGATGCAACTTTTTTTAATGGGAACTTGACTGTGAAAAGGAAGAGAGAGATAATAGGGCCAAATAAGATTCTAAAGATGTAGGAGACTTGGTCTTACATTTGGAAGAGAGCCAAAAGACAGAGAGAGATAGGGGGTGGGAGAAGGAATTTGATTTCAGGGACAAGCTAGCAGGAGGTAGGACAAGAGAAGGGATCATATGAATGACCAGAATTCAACTCGGTGAGAAAGGTTATCTCTTGCAAGGAAGAACAAAATGTGGGATAACGTCCAAGGGTTTTAAGATGTAGGGGAGAAGAAATAGTTTCTGTGCTAGGTTTTAGGTCTCCCTCACCCAAGACACTAAGGATACAAAAAAGAAAAACAGTTGCGGCATTCAAGGACCTATATTTCATGGAATTTAGATGTAACACATACACATTATGTAAACAAGATAAGTTGAAGAGAAAGAATCTCTTCCTGAGGACTTGTTCATTTATTTATTTGTTTGCTTGCTTTTGTGTGTGGGGGGGGGGGGGGTGGATTCAGGGCAATTGGGGTTAAGTGAGTTGCCCAAGGTCACCAGGCTATTTAGTGTTTGACATCGGATTTGATCTCAGGTCCTCCGGACTCCAGGGCTGGTGCTCTATTCACTGCTCCACCTAGCCGCCCCACTTCCTGAGGACTTGTGACTTCTGGAACAGGAAAGGCTTGCAGTGGGAGGTGGCCCCAGAGTTGAACCCTTAAGCTAGGGATTACAAGAAGCAGAAGTGAGGAAAGAATGCATTCCAGGCATAAGGGAAGGGGTTCTGTGAAGACATTTTGCAAGTGCCAGGAATAGTCTGTTTGAAGGCACTGAGACAGATGATGGAATGTTAAATTCAAGGATGGCTAGATGGTCAGTCTGACTAGAATGTAAAACGTGTGAAGAATAGACACTAAACTGCAGAAGGTAGGTGAGAACCAGATTATAGAAAGCTTGAGGTGCCAAGAGGCAGAAGTGAAATGTTCAGGCTAAAAAGTTTAAAACTCAGGAAGAAAACCCTTAAAGAAGAAATGAATGCTTCCTGCTCCCAAATCTTCAGCTACTGTCCAATATCAACAAGGATACCTCAAAAAGGCACAGTTATTCCATGCTAATATCATATCTAATTCTATTTATTTCTAATCGTTGTCTTTTCTAGAACTCCTTTCTGTTCTCCAGCAGCACTAAGTAAATAGGATAGACACTATTGCACTTATTGCAAATATGAGGAAACAGAGTTCTGAGAAGGTAAGTGACTTGCCCAAGTTAAATACAGAACCTATACAAGAATTAAGTTCTCTTTACTTTTAGGAAAATTTCCTTTTCACCAGATCTTCTTGCTGCCAACACATAACACAAATATTAAAAATTCTTTTGTGTCTTCTGTATTTGGAACTCATCAGGCATCATTAGATATCCTTTATCCTTAACACTGAAATGTATATTTTTTTGAAATAGAGGTTTTCAAATTTTAAAAAATATAGGAATTAAAAATAGGTTTTTTAAAAAACCAAATTGGGGGCAGCTAGGTGGCACAGTGAATAGAGCCCTAGCCCTGGAGTCAGGAGGACCCGAGTTCAAATCTGGCCTCAGACACTCAACACAAAAACTAGCCATGTGACCTTGGACAAGTCACTAAACCCCAACTGCTCTCCAAAAGAAAAAAGAAAAAAAAAAGAAAAATCAAATTAAATAAAAGATTAACATTTATAAACTTTCTATTACAGTCCCTCCTCAGAAAGAGGAAGAATTTTTTTAAAGTAGAAGTAATTTTCTGAAGAACTTCTGAGGTCCTACTAGACAGAGCATTCTAAAAGTAAACAAGCATTCATCTCATCCCCATGTAGCAACTACCTTATGGAAGATTTTTCTTCCTTTGAAAACCATAGAAGTGAGGGAGGGGAGGGTGTGATGGAGGGGAAAAGGAGGAAGAAAATGTTAGTTTTTGCTGCTACTTTAGAAGTAATGGAATAAAAAAAACTATATTTGGAACTGGCTTTGAAAGGTTGGCTATTAAAGTGGCAATTGTTTGTTTTTTTCCTCTGTAGGTCTCAGCATCTTCCCCGTAAAAGAAGCTCAGCTTTATCAAGTTGGCTCTAAAATTCTATTATCTTGAGACTCAGCTGATTGACAATGATAAAGAGGTACAAAGTTTCAAAAGGGAAACTGTCACCCCACACAACTCCAAAGGATCTTTTTTTCTTTGTTCTGTTGTGAACAAACTGAGTGAAGAATTAGGCATGGTAGACTCAAATATTCAGATACATACCTTCCCAAGGCAAAATAAAGTGGTAAGTGAATTTCTAAATGAGTTATAAACAAAACTATTATCTTCATTTTCCTATCCATGTCATTTAAATAGCCTTTGAGATCTGAATGGCACTTGTAGTGCTAAGAAACCAAACTCAAGCTAGTATGACCAAACTTCCCCCTTTTTCTTTAAGTAATTCCTCCTCTGGCTTTTACAAAGCAAACCAACACTGACCCCTCCCTAACTGAGGTTCAGAAATAGAGAGATACACACCAAAGCTCATCCCTTTCCTTCCGGTTAGCTATGCTCTTTATATCCTGTTGCTTACAAACTATTAAGGGGACCACTTGTAAAATGTTTTGGTTTTTAGGCTGTAGTTAGGTTTTACAATTTCACAGAAGGGCTCAAATGCTTGGAAAAAAATAAAGCCCTCACTCTGAGTGTTCTAAAAAAATTACAAAACTCAAGTCGTAGAAGGACTAACCAGAGCAGAGTATCATCTGAGAATGGCAAGAGAAAAAAGATGTGTACCAGAATCTGACTTATTTGAAAAAAATGTGATCCTCTGGGATTGCAATCTTTAGCAATCTAGAATTTATTGACAAAGATTCTAACTTTTCACTAAGATTACAATTTTTAGATTTTAAAGGTGCAATTGTGTCAGACATTAACAAAGATGACTATTTTTCTAATTACTAAGGCAATAACTCTAGTAAGATATTTACCATGAGATAATATTCTTAACTTTTGTCCTACATGGAAGAGGGGAACAGAATTAAAACAAAAAACATAGTGGGAACTTCTAACTCAATGTTAACACTAACACCTATAAAAATCATGTAACTTGATAAAACTGTATAAAATTGATTAAAGTTGTAATAGAAGTGCACAATATTTATGATTGTTTAATAAATGGTATCTAAAATGAAATAATGAATACAGTTAACTAGTGATCTTTCCCCATATAAGGGATCAGGCTAGAATCTGGCTTTCTTTGGATGGATTCTGATGTACCAGAGTTTCTTTTATGTGTTGTTGCTACTCTTGAAAACACATTTTTCTTTCTCCATTGCCTAGAGATGACTTTGTCCAGATTGGGAAGGGAGCTACCAATAACACCTGTGTCATCCGGACCGTCAATGTTGGCCTGACCCTGCTTGCTGTGTGGGACATGGAGCATACTGGCCTCTCAGATTATGTTCCTCTGCCTGTCCAGCAGGTCATCTCTCCAGACCTAACTGGGACCATGGTAGTAGGTGATGTTCTCTGTTTGAGCACCACCCTAATAAACCCAGATGGTAAGAGCTACCTAACATACCCCTGTTACAAATCTCCATTTCTAACTTGATGGATGTTTCTACTACTAAGTAGCTCTGATGACTGTGAGACAGCATAATATAGGGGAAAGCTCACTGACTCTGCAGTGAGGGGACCTGGGTTCAAATCACACCTGTTATGGTCCTTCCCCATGTGACCTCTGGCAAATCACTCAATTAACCTGGGCTTCAGTTTCCTCCTTTGCAACATTATGGAGTTGACACAAATTTTACACTTGAGCCATGTACCAGAGGTTGCAACTGGTATATAGGTGCCTAGGCCAGAAGAAAGACTCCTAAAACATCTAACAAGGAGAGATCTTCTTTTCAGGTCTCTCAGGAACGTGGAGCTCTTCATCCAATAGTATTCTCCAAGTTGACCCCAAGACTGGTGTGGCTGTGGCCAGAGATTCTGGAGCTGTGACTGTTTATTATGAGATTGCTGGACTACTCAGGACATATAAGGAGGTAAGGCCTTGGGCCAAGGGCTCCCAGACCTGGCTTTCTACCTCTGAGTATTTCTATCTCAAGTTATTGCAGGTAGATGTGCAGAGGGCAAAGGACAGGGGGCAAAGAAAGGGTCAAAGTCAGATTCTGTTGAAGGTTCTTCCATTTTAAAATGAGCTTGCCTTCTACAGCTTTTGGTAGCAGAGTTGGGAAATCAGAAATTGATAGGGTGTTGCTGCCAAGCCACAGAACAGCCTGGAATCTCTGCAGTTGGCAATCTGCTGAGGAGCCATCAAGAGCTAGGAGGTGCTGGGGGTAGGACATGCAGGATTGTTAGGATTCAACCCCCCTCCATTCTGCCAGTGCAAAAACTTTCCCTAGCAAGTCACCTTCTGAATCTTCCAGGAGGTGAACAAAGTCATTCTCTTTCTTTACTATTTATCTGCAAACCAGAATGAATCAGTGGAAAATGCCTGGTCTGTATCCAAATGCATCTCATTTTAATAGTGAGCATGTGCTGTATTGAATAAGAAAGTTTAACCTAATAGTTTGCATATTTAGGTTGGCTTCCGTGAGGCAGCACCTTAATTCCCTTTCTGCAGCATAAGAGATTCAGGTGCTGAACAACTTCTGATTAATAAAGCTGTGATTGTGTAAAAGAATTTCCAGCGTTCGTATGGAGGACCTAAAATAATTCAGATGCTTTTTTGGGAAAACTCAATACCACATACTGACCTCTTCTCAGCCCAGGCCCACTTTAATGGAAACCAAAAGGATGGCACCTTTCTCTAGCAATATTTGTGATCTGTCTTTAGGAGTAGCAGGGCCCATTCTGTTCTTGGGATGTTAAATATGGCCTTTTGCATGCTTCAGGAGCTGTCTGATTTATTTCAAATTAATAGTAATTAAATAAGATGACTTTTTCCTCCCTTTGCTGAGAAACCAATTCACCATCCTGAACAAACATCACCTTTATGAGAAACTGGAAGGTTCATGATCCCTGGTAAGAATCAATGCCCATCTTAGAGACAGTTGTTCCTGTTTTAATTTCTGCTTGTTTGACACGGCCTCAAGAGGGCAAGGTGGATTCTTGCAATGGTTCATTGTTTGGTTTGGTGTTAGAAGTGTTTGTTTTCTGGTTTATTTTCCAGATCTGGATTAGCATCCCCCAGAGGATTGTGGCCACTCATGTCAGCAGCATCCCAACCAACTTTCAGGATATCACTGCCTCCAAAGTGATAGTTGTAACTGGAGAAAGAAGCACCAACCTGAGAGGTAAGGATCATACTAAGGGATAACATTTTTACCTGGCGCTCCCATGTTTATACAACACTTTTCTCACATCTCTGAGAGTGATATGTCTTGTTCTCTCCATTTTAGAGAAGAGGAGTCTGAGGCTTATAGAGCTTCAGCACCTTGGATATGGTCACACCACTAGTAAGGTGATGGTGTTGGTGTCCTAATCTCGTGACTCTTGCCTCCAAAGCTAGCACTCTTTAATGTGCTGCTTACACTATGCTATCCTAAGTGGAGGAAACTCCCTGGAATTTGAATCACCACAATATAAACTCTGAGAAAGGAAAGGGACTCAGAAAAGGCGCCACATCACCACTCAGGAAATCACCTGGATTGTGGTAGAGGCAGGGGTGACATCATGGAAAGAACACAAATGGATTTGAAATTCAAAGGTCTGGATTCAAGTTTTGCTACAAACTAGGCTGTATAACAGAGGACAGACATCTTAATCTTTGAACCTCATTTGCCCCAAACTCTAAAATATTCACAGCTCCTCCCTCAGAGTATTGCAGGCAAACTGCCTTCAGTCCCATGAAGTGTGAGCTAAGTGATCAGTGGTTGTGGTATCCATGCTTACTAATAATAAGAATACTGGTAACTCACACTTTATTGCAGCTCAAAGGGTATGTTGAGATTGAGAGGCATCATTGCATCATGTCTAGGACATGGTATTTAGAGAGTCAGAAGATCTGGATTCAGATCCTGATTCAAACATTTAATAGCTATTTGACTCTGTGAAGATGGCATAATCTCTTGATGTCTCAATTTTATTAGCTATAAAATGAGGAGGTTGGACTTTATGGACTCTGATCTAAGATCTCTTCCTGCCCCGAATTTGTGATTTGATGAATCTTATAATGAGAGTATTTTTATTTTCATCATATTTTTCAAATCAGAAAATTGAGACTCAGGACCCCTCAGCTGATAAAAGACAGAGCTGAGAGGTCTCCTGGCCTTATTGACAGACAGACAGACAGACAGACCAACCCTGGAAAATGCATATAACTTTCTCCTAACTCCTGTTCTCCTTTTTGGAGTAATTGAACTTTATGTTTCATGTGGGAACTTGGCAGGATAATATTGTACAATGGATACACTGAAATTTGTCAATTTTGAACAAAAGATGCCTTCCAGTCTCACAGCTGCTAAAGGAGAGCTCTTCCTTGCAATGGATAAATCTGGAAATAAATAACCGGCGAGCTTCTAGCGGGTTTTGATTTTTATAATTACCATTTTTTTAAGTGATTCTGCCACCACCAATTCTGTTCTCTCTTGCCCATCACCAGTCTTGACAATAACTGGAAAAAAAATGCTGTTTTTAAAGCCACTTAACTGATCAAATTAAATATCACCATTCTTGTTCCGATTAATGAGCCAGGCTTTATTACATCACCGTGGCCTTTTTTTCTTCAACATCATACAAGTGCATGACATTCTGCTATTGTTGAAATGATATTTAGTGTATTATTGGAGAACTACTGGCCTATTGATGTCCAGAAATAAATTACCCCTCTTTCTGGCTGACAGAAAGAAAAGGGAATGCATTAGTGGGGCTTGTTCACCGCCTCACTCATGAGGTCCAAGATGTAGAACAGATGCTGAAAGGAGCGGAAATCATCAGTGATACAGCGTGACCTACACACCTGACAACAATTTATCCCTTCCTTTCACAAACTCTGCTATCATTATAGAGCTCTCAGTAATACCTTTGCTCCCTGTGTGGAAGGCCACAGAGCTTCACACTTGTTATAATAACACTCGGTTAGAAAACCCTCTGAGGCAGAAGAGTGTAGTCAATAGAGAGCTGACTGGCCTTGAAGCCAAGAAAGCTTGGGCTCAAGCCCTGTCTCTGTCATATGACAGAAGTGTCACCCAGGGATAGTCATGTAACCACTTAAGATCCAGGAAACTTTCCAAGATTCTAAGACAGTGCTTCTCAAAGTGTGTGGTCTGGAGACCCTGTCAGGAAGTCTGAGAGGTCAAAATCATTTTCGTAATAATACTAAAATATTCTCATTTCTAATACAGTAAGTATCAATTGATCGTAACTCACATAAACAAATCTTCTTTGGAGTCTCAGTAACTTTCCAAACAGTAAAGCACTATACACATTCATATGTGTGTTCATACATACATATACATGTGACATACACACATACATATATGTACTAATGACAGTATTGACATTTGAGAGTATCATAACATGTCTCTTTTCCTTCCTTTGTGTCTGTCCAGAGTCTTTTGGTGGTTTATTGAGTAGACACTCAAGAAAGACTCCGTGAATTGGTCTGAAGACTATTCAATTGTCCTTCTTACCCAATTCTCTGGAATTTTGTCCCAGAGCAGCCTGTATCAGGGATTTGCATACTCCAGAATGACTGAACAACTTAAGATCTATAAGTGTAATGCCATATTATTGTGCTATAAGTTACAGAAAACCAGGTAGATTTGTATGAACTGATGCAGAGAAGAAAGCCAAGCCCGAAGAACAATATCCATTACGACTGTAAATGAAGACAATACTGGTGGAAATAAAACTCAGGCCATATATAATGGGCAATATTGGTCCAGATCAGTAA
>CM053587.1:309374019-309440363 GCA_028646515.1 Pseudochirops corinnae | reverse complement strand
TGTCAGGCACTTTAGAAATATGTCATTTGATCCTCACAACAACTTTTGGAGGTAGGTACTAGTATTGTAGTACTAGTGGTACTACTACTATTATAGTCTCATTTTACAGATGAGGAAACCAAGGCAAACAGAGGTAAACTGACTTGCCCAGAGTCTCATAGCTAGTAGTGTCTGGGTCTGAATTTGAACTCAGGTCTTCCTGACTCCAGGCCTAGTGTTCTATTTCCCATGATACCTATCTGCTCCTATTATTATTTGTCTTGTTGCACTATTAAAGTAGAAAAATCATTAAAGTGTGTAGAAAAGATTTACCCGAGGTCATATAAGTTATCATCATAGCCAAAAATTAAATTTCGTCCTCCAAAAATCTTGGTTCTTGACCTAATACAGCTATCCAAAGAGAAATCTCTTATCCCCTTTATTCTAACAGATAACAGTAACTGGATATTTTTAATTGGCAAACTACTAAGTGGAGAACTGATATAAGAATATTTTAAAACTATTTTAGCCTCAAAATGGCCTAACAAGCCAGGTCAGAGGTAGGTCTCATAAAACATTAAGGGTTACTGGGGACTAGGGGGTGGGTGGTTAGTTCTGATCTAGTAGATAATTTGAAAATAGACTGCTTTTTAACCCCAACAGGAAAGGATCAAAATCCCTTTTGACAAAAGTAGGTCTGAAGCCACCTACCTGGAAAATAACAAGATACTTCTATATATTCAAGGAAAACCTCTCAAATGAAGCAGGACAAAATCAGTGCTTAGTTATAAATAAATCACAAAAGGTATCTAATACTCTAAAATCAGAAAAGACAACTAATGATCAAAGAGACTCTTATTTAAAACCCCTCAAGTTAGGCTAGAATGCTCTGGGAAGCTATCAGTGAAGATTTCCTTTAAAGACACAACTTTCAATTCTTCCCACCTATCAGTCAACTGGCTGATTCACCTTCTGTCTAGTTTAGTAACTGAATTTATAGATTCCAGGAAAACAGGAAGATACACTCTCTCTGTCTCTCTCTGTCTCTGTCACACACACACACACACACACACACACACACACAGATTTTAAAGGTCTAAGAGCAAAATATATATGTATATGTGTATATACACAAATATGTGTGTGTGTGTATATATATAATTTTTTTAAAATTTAGATGCTGAATGTTTCTTTAACCCTTTCTTAGAAAACAATTATAATGGAAAAAATGTCTCCAAAAAAGTTACCTATCAATAAATTTTTTTTTTAAATGTAGCTCAGGAAACAATTTTACTTTTAAAAAACTTAACAATGGGGGTGGCTAGGTGGCACAGTGAATAGAACACTGGCCCTGGAGTCAAGAGGACCTGAGTTCAAATTCGACCTCAGACACTTAACATTTACTAGCCATGGACCTTGGGCAAGTCACTTAACCCCAATTGCCCTGCCCTCCCCCCTCTAAAAAGTGAGAAAAAACAAACCCAAAAAACCAAAAAACTGAACAATATTATATAAAGAAACACCACTGAAACTGTTTAGAAAATCATCTCTTCTCAAAGAAATGATGAATATGAATACAGAGAAGCATGGAAACACATGAACTGATGCAAAATCAGATAAGTAGAGCAAGGAACACACTATGCAGAAAAGACTACAACAATGTGAACAATAACCACAAAATAATCTAAATGACTCATGCAAAATGATAAAGAACAGGCTTGACCCCAAAGAAGAGGTATGAGAAGACACCATCTCCCAATTCCTTTGTTGAGGTGGGGGAGAGGAAGAACACATGGCATATGAAACCAGATTTTTTATGTATTAAATGATTTTGCTAAATTTTGCTGAATTCTTTTTTCATTTTTTAAAAAGCTTTTTGTTATATGTGATGGTTCTCTGAGGGGGAAGAAGAGCTAAGGGTGAAATCTAGTTGATTATAAAGATATCAATAAAAATCTATTTTTTAACATGTAAAAAATGTAAAAAAAAATGTACTAAATTAGTATTTCTACGATCTCTCAAAGTACTGAAAATAAAGAGTTTAAACAATTAAGTCTCAGAAAAAGATGCTGCTGATTATGTGTTTATTCAATTCAAAACCAGGAGGAAAATTTAAGAATAACTCTCTGGAGGGTCTGTGATCAATTGGCCAACCTATATTAATTCTAATGTTAAAAGCCTGACATTTAAAATTATTATATATCTAACTCCCTTTAGTAAATTATTTAAAAAAACAAAACAAAATGAACCCTAGTTAATCTGAATCAATAGGGAGGAAGGTGAAAGTTACTTCACAAAACTGAGAAAATTAGAGTTGCCATAAATACCCTTGGAATTATTTTTGTAAGGGGGAAAAAACATCAAGATGCTTCTTAATAGGCCAACATGGTGGGGATTTCCAGGATGGGGATTTCTGGCATAGGGCTTTCCTGAGGGAGAAAGGAACTCATACCACCCCCCCTCAGAAAAAAAAAAAAGTTTTGCCCTAGTCTGGTATATGGACTATTTACTCTTTTGCTTACTTTCACTGCCAGGATATACACTGGGTATTTGCCCCTTTCTCAGAAATATCACAACAAATACCAAAGTTGTTTCACCCCAACAGCCAAACCTCTTAAGAGCTCTTATCTTAAGAATATAAGCTCTATAGCTTTAAAAAGGCAACAATGTATAAGCATTTTAAAATGAAGTCAATCACCAAGAGAATCCAAAGTTCATTACCAAAGTCCCTGGTGAAATTTTCTGGTGTTTCACAATTTAGAGTCCCAGAGATGGGCCGGGGGAGGCCACAGAATACCCGCAACGGGGCCAACCTGCACCCAGGTCCCCAAGAAACTCAAAGTTGCAGCCCTGAGGCTGTGTTTTTTCCCTTCACTCCGCAACAGCCACCTTCTTGAAGGGGGGAGTAAAGACCACTCTTGGGAATCCCCCAAAGGAGGGACCATTTACCCCTGACTCTCTGAGCCGGAAGATACCTCGTTTGACATTGGACTCATAGAAAAGAAAGATTTATGACAATATCCTCATGCTCTGAGGATCACCTACAACCTCCATTTTACGGATGAGGAAACTGAGACACGAGAGGAGAAAACTGAAGAGGACCTGGACATGGAAGATGGAAGGGAGCCTCAATACAAATGAGTCTCTTCTTTTACAAACGGGGCCACTGAGGCCCCCACCGGACTCTTCTGAGGCCATGCCAAGGGTCGGGGCGGAATGGGCTTTAGGAATCATCTAACCCAATCTCTCATTTGACAGATGAGCAAACTGAGGCCGCGACTTCCAGATGACTCCGGAGGCTGACCGTCAGGAGCCTCGGAACTAGACACCACCTATGCCGGGGCTTCTTCACCTTTCGGGGGTTTTCTCAGAATGATGTTTTTTAAAGGCATAAAGGAAACCACTTATTTTGGTTTGGATTAAAATTCAGTAATTTTTTAAAAATTAAATAAGTAAAAGTTTCAGAATATTTTTTTTAAAAAAAAAGACGTTCCAGGGCCACGAATTTAGTTCACACCTCCTCGCCCAGGAATTAAACCTTTCATTTTTCAGCCAGGGAAACTGAGGCCCAGAGAGCGGAAAGAACGGCCGAGGATGACACAGCCAGGGCTCGAACCCCGCGGAGGGGGGGGGGGTCCTTCCAAAGACTGAGGGGCACCTCCCCTCCCCCTCTCTCCGGAGCGGCCTGACCCTTCTCGAGGCCCTCCCCAAAGGGCCTCGCGTGAGCGGGAGGACCCCCTTCCCTCTCACACACACAAACACCCCCTCCCCCAAGGCGGGACCCGGTGGGCCCTCTTTCCCCGCCCGGCGGCTGTCAGGCCTCCGGCGCTCCCACGCCCCAGCCTCGCCCTTCTCACCTGCTCAGCCCCGCGAAGCCCCTCAGCTTCGCAAACCAACCACCGCCCAGCTGCGCACGCGCCTCAGAGGCTCCGACTCGGGACTCTCCGACCCTCGCGGAGCGCTCCGAGAGGAGGTCCCGGTGACCCGCTCCTCCCTTCCTCTCTTCCCCCTCCCCTCGTGGAGGCCGGAGCCGGATCTACTTCTTCTTAAAGGGCCCGCTCCTCAGTCGCTGAACCGTCAGGACTGGGAGAGGCGGAGCAACCCGTCCCAGAAATTGAACCAGGCAGCTCTTAGTATTTCTAGACCTTCTAGAAAAAACCCTCCGAGGCCCTGCAGCCCAACTCCCCCTCTCCCTATTTTTTTTTTTACAAAGGAGGAAACCGAGGATCGGAGAAGAGAAGTGAATGAGTTGCCCAAGGTCACATAGCTAATTAGTGGCGGGGCAGTGGCCTCCCCAACCCTTCTACTCCCTCAGCCGCAGACTGTGGAGGGGAAGGCAGGAAACCACTCTGGACCACAGCTCGAGACGGGGAGGTCCCCCCTACTGCGCCCCACCCCCCATTTTACAGATGAGGAAACTGAGGCCGGAGGAGTGAAATGACGTGACCTAAGGTCACACGGCTGGTCAGTGGGAAAGCTGAGGATTTGAACCCAAGTTCTCTGTCTCCCAGTCATTTCCCTTGCATCCGGCTTCTTCTCTTGGCTCAAGTCGCAGGGGCTAGCACCGTCTAGCAAAGGTTGTTTGATGGAGTGGGTGATTGAAGGAATGAAGGAAGGAAGGCCCTAAGAAGGGCCCTGGGTCTGAGATTGGTTTTCCCCTCTACGGGCAGTGGTCTGGAATACACCCCCACACACACACACACACCCCACACACCCCTTTGTCTCCTCTCCCATTCCTTCTCACTCTCCCCTCCCTTCTACTCTACCCTAGGGCAGCATGAAGAAAGGTATGGTTTCCAGGCATAGGGAGGTGACAGTCTGTCCCACTGTCCTCCGCCCTCATCAGATCGCCTCTGGAGTTTTGTGTTTCAGTCCTGGGGGCCACGGTTTAAGAAGAATAACAATAAATTTGAAATGATCCGGAGGAGGGTGACCAGAAAGGATGAAAACACTGGAAACGTTTACCTCGGAGAAGAGAAGACTCAGGGGCAGCTGACAGCTGTGTCCAAGTATTTGAAGGCTGTCGTGGGGCGAGGAGCCGGGTCTAGGAGCAGTGCGTGGAAGTTTCAATGAGGCTGATTTAGGCTTGGTCTGGGGGAAAAACTTCCTAACCATTAGCAAGGTCCCAAAGTGTAGGGAGCAGCCTCGAAAGGCGGTTGGATTTCCTCCTCCGAGTTTTTTGCAGAGGCTGGATGACCCACTGCTGGCTATGGTACAGTGGGGATTCCTTTCCTCTACGGGTTGAATTAGATAAAGGATGAGAACCCCCCTCCACTCTCCAGTTTTCTCCATTTCTGAGATTCGAACATACTTTCTCCATCCCCACCTTGGGCTATACTCCCTCAGATTCCACTCACCCAACTCTATCCCCCACTCTATCCTCAGAATAACATCCCTCAAACTATGGCCCCTGAAAGCTCTTCAGACCCGTCCATAGATCAGCACCCCTCCTTCCCAAGAGGGTCTATCTTCAGAGCATTCTCAGATTAAACTGTCAAATCTTGCCTCTTCTCCCAAGTCCTGAATCACCGGGAGGTGGTGAGCATTCTGTGTTTAGCTGAAAAGGACCTTGATGACCATCTACTCGAACCACAACCCCTACCCCCGCCCCCCATCATTTTACAGATGAGAAAACCAAGTCCCAGAGAGCTTAAATGTTTTAAAGGTCACCAAGTGAGATATCTGAGATTGGGAATCCAGATCCTCTAACTCCAAATCTATGCACATTCTAGGCCAAGGTTGGTTGTTCATTTGGATGGATAGGTGGATGGATGGATGAATTACATGAATGAGACCCAGAAGTTAAGTGACTTGCTCAGAGTCACACAGATAGCCAGTGGGCAGAGACCAGATTTGAAGGAAGATTTTCTGACTCTGAATCCAGTGCCCTTTCCTATCCATTAAAAAGTCAAAGCCCAAAAGGGGGTAAACAGATTTGAGCAGACAAAGGAGGAAGCTGTTTCTAGGTGGCAGCCCCTTATCCTAGGAATGGTGCATTGCTGGGAGAAGGGAGAATAGTGAAAACAGTTCTAGACTTGGAATCCCAAAGACCTGAGTATGAGATCCGCCTCTGAAACATCTCAATTTCTCTGAGCCTCAGTTTCCTCATCTGTTAAATGAGACTAATGATGGTACTGACTTGACCCAGTCATCATGAAGATCAAATGAGATGACTCAGGTAAAGCCCTTTGCCAATCTTTATTTAAGGCACCATATCAATTTCGTCTCCTTACTCTTATCCAGGACCTGGCTGTGGCCCCTGGGGGGAACTGATAGCTAGAGGGGCAAGCAGGTGCAGCCAAGGGGGTGGGACCACCAGGGAAGGATGGGCTGTTGGGGGAGGAGAGAGGAGGGTCTAAAGGGGAAGGGCTGGGATGGACCCTTAACAGCTCTGACCTAAGTAGAACCTTGCAAGAATTTGTGCTCAGCTCCTTTCTGTACAGGAACACCTTCGATTTCACCTTTAACCACCATGCTAACTACAATCACTCCAATATGATGTGTCCAGGTGGTCCTGGTTTTGAGGTCTGTGCCGTACAACTGGTCAAAGGTAGGCTAAAGGAGCTGTGATTTCGTGTCCCAGCTCAGGTCAGTGAATGGGGACCTACCCTGGGCAACCTTCTTCCTTAAGGAGCATTAGAACAACTTCCCTGCCTCAGTTTCCCCCACAGTACAGTGAGGGATCCAGTAACACAGAACCTCAAAACTAGAAGGAGAACCTTTATAGAGACCATCTCATTCACCCTTTCATTGTACAGAAGGAGAAACTGAGGCCCAGCATAGGGAAGGTCACACAGTCAATGAATTGGAAATCTAGATTCCAGGACCAAGTCTTTTTGACAGATAGCCATCAATGAGCTGTTAAACCAAAGGAACAATTGTGGCGCCAGACTACTGGCTCTTCTTCCAGCCTGACCACCAAAGCCATCATCCATTTGAGCAACCCTTCTGAAGAAGGGGCCCAACCACCTCTCTCTCCACCAACACTAATGTTTGCTCCTCTTTACACACACACAACACACTCTCTCCCTAGTCTATGACTTCACACTGGCTGTCCCTCCATAAGTGGAGTGTTCTTTCTCCTCACCTCTACCTTCCAGCTTCCCACCTTTTACAGACAGGAGACCTTTCCAGGTTCTCCCCTCTCTCAGTGTATGCCTTCTGTTATTACCTTCCATTTATATTGTAAATACCCTACGCGACATAGTTGTCTGAATGTTGTCTCCCCCATTAGAATGTGATCTCCTCCAGGGCTCACCATATTTTTCCTTTTCCTTGTATACTCACTGTTAGCACAGGATCTGGCATCAGTTGCTTAATAAAGGCATGTCAATTGACTGGCTAATCCGAGCCAACTACCACAGACAGGATAAAGCCTAAGAACCCCAGGAGCAGCAGCCCACCCCCCACCCAAGCACTCTGTGCCCTGCTTCTAGTCAACCTCCAAAGCCATTGTTCAGGAAAAAGGAAATCCACAAGGATTTTTTGAAACTCAAAATCTTATAAAAAATGAATGTTAAAAACTATCTTTATACCGAATTGGAAAAAACAAAATACTGTTTACCAACAACAAAAAAACAATGTCTTTGCTGGGATCCTCTTTATTGGACTGCTCAAACCATCTCTTTTCAGTCTGCCGGGGTAAAGTTGCTAAAAACCTCTTCCTGAAAGGGCAATCTTAATCATAGCCATCACTCCCAGCCAACAAAAGCCAGGCAGAACATCCCATGTTAAGATGAAGTCTTTTCACGTATCTGGGTGGAAAGCAAAGATTTATGCTGCAGACAATCTAACTTCAGGGTTCTGATGTTCTTCAATGTTCCTAAGACATCTGCTGGTTTGGCAGTGCACGGATTTGAACTGAGAACAAAGATAAACCAAAAGTGTCAAGGTCTCCACCTACCTGCCCACATTCCTATGTTTATTGTACTTGTCTGTCAGAAACAACACCCAATTGCTTTGTTGTCATATTTTGTTCAGCAAAACACAACAAAATACCTTATAAGGCCTCACTACAAGTCAATCAGCTGCAGCTGATTTATGCAGTAAATAAACTTCATCATATTGTTAATATAGGATTTGGACAACTAGATGATACAGTGGATGGAGTGCTGGGCCTGAAGTCAGGAAGACTTGAGTTCAAATCCAGTCTGACACACTCAGTAGCTGTATGACCCTAGGAAAGATACTTCACCCTGTTTGCCTCAGTTTCCTCATCTGTAAAATGAGCCGGAGAAGGAAATGACACACCGATGTTTGCCAAGAAAACCCCAAATAGGGTCACAAAGACTCAGACACGACTTAAAAATACCTGAACAGAATTTGGAAGAATGGGAGGTAGAAGAAGAAGAAACAGTTTAAGGAATTTATAAACCCAAGCCTTGGAATCAGAAGGTCTGAGTTTGAATCCTGGCTCTTCCAATGGCTAGTTGTATAATCTCAGACAAGTTATTTCCCTTCAAGATGTCTTTGACACAACCGCCCAGGCACAGGACCTCCTCCTTTGCTCCAGCAGGAATTGTGTCATATCAGCAAAATGTTTTGTAAGCCTCAAAGCACTAGAGGAAAGGTGAGTTAGTTTTGTTGTTGGGTCCCTTGGGACAAAGTAGGAGACAAGGGAGTAAGGATAAATTGGAGATAATCAGCTGAAGGAAGGTCCCAGCATTATGGGGGAGAGGAAGGCTTCCTGGAGAAGGTGGGATTTTACCTGGGGTTTGAAGGAAGCCAGGGAGCCCATTAGTGGAGAGTGGAGGAGGAAGAGCATTCTAGGTCTGGGGGGCAGCCAGAGAGACGGCCCCAAGCTGAGCAATGGAGGGCCTTGTTCATGAACAACGAGGAGGTCACTGTCCCTGGATGGAAGAGTATTTGTCAAGAGGAAGGTGTAAGAAGGCTAGAAAGATAGACGGGGCTGGGTTATGAAGACCTTTGAGTTATGAAGGCCAAAGTGTATTTGATTCTGGAGGCAACAGAGAGCCCCTGGAGTTTATTGAGTAGGGGTGTGTGTGATGTGACTGAACCTGTATGGAAAATCATTTTAGTGGTTGACAGTGGAAGATAGATCAGAGCAGGGAGAGACTTGAGGCTGGCAGACCCACCAGCAGCTGTTGCAATGAACCAGGCATGAGGTGATGAGGGTCTGCACTAGCAGGGTGACAAGAGTCAGAGGAGAGAAGGGGTGTATTGAGGAGATATTGCAAAGGTGAAATCTATAGTCTTTGGCCACAGCATGGACGTGTAGGGTAAAAGATGGGAGTCCTAGCTTGTGAGCCTGAGGGACTGGGAGGACTGTGTTACCCACAGAAGTAATAGGGAAGTTGGGAGGGGTTGGGCAGGGTTTGGGGGAAAGACGATGAGTTAATTGTGAAACATAGGATATCTACAGGACTTCCAGTATGAGATATCTAACAGGCAACTCAGCAAGAGAGGCTTACTCCTAATAATGCAATGCAATTTAAGTCCATAAGCATTTATTAATTGCCCACTGGTTTCCAGGCACTGTGCTAGGCACCAGGGCTACAAATGAAATATGAATTAGCCCTCACTCTTAAGGCGCTCATGGTTCACAAAAGATAACATCCCTTTCCCTTATTTGTAGGAGACAAATAAGTGAAGCCTGAGAGTCAATCTCTCTTAATGCTCACCAGCAAAGGCACCTAATACAGAGGTTGGTTCCAGTCTTCCCCTAACCCCACATAGAACTGGCCTGGAAGAGCCAAGAACATCTGGGTATGTCCGTGTCCATGGGCCTCCATAGACTCAGCGTCTTTCATGGCCTCAGGACGATGATTTCCCTTAGCTGAGACTCCTAAATTGGAGTGGGAAGAGAGGGAGGTCAGAGACCTAAAGAGGAATTCCAGGATCCAGAGGGAGCAATTTGAAATGTGATGAGGCAAGCAACAGGGGAGGTGCCCTCTGAGAGACTTAATTTAAATTCAGTTGAAGGGGGAAGGAGAAACAGTGAGGAGACGACCTTGCAACCTGGGATTTCGGGCTCCATGAGGAGACAACTCCTGGGCACTTGCTTCCTTGGACCAGAGGCCCTGGGGACATGGGGTTATGGGAAGCCACTACTGTGGATCCCCCTGCAAATCTGAAGTAGGGATGGGGCTAAGTTGGCTCGAGGGGAGGGAAATGTGGAAGGAAGCTGGCGATCTGGTATCTTTCTATCTTAATTATTCTGGGTAACTAAGGCAGCTAGGTGGGGCAGTGAATAGAATTCTGGGCCTAGAGTCAGGAAGACTCATCTTCCTGAGTTCAAATCTGACCCCAGACACTTACTAGCTCTGTGACCCTGGGCAAGTCATTTAACCCTGTTTGCCTCAGTTTTCTCATCTGTAAAATGAGCTGGAGAAGAAAATACCAAATTACTCTAGTGTCTTTGCCAAGAAAACCCGAGATGGGGTCACAAAGAGTGGGACATGATTGAAACAATTAAACAGTATCAAAGGAGGGCAATGGCAAGTCAAACATCTATTAGAAGCTTAGACAGAATACGGACCTGATCCCTACCCGGACCAAGCCCACCTGGAGAATGAGGGGAAAGAGTCTTCATCCTCAGAACCCAGAGGATCTGAAGGATGGACCTGTCACACCCAGGTAACCAGACGCCCCTGAGGGTGCTGGCATTTGGTGTCTCAGGCACAGGAAAGACAAGAAAGGAAGCTGAGCTGGGGTAGGGTGGAAGTCATGGGGTTTTGAAGTAAGTTGGACAAGTGTACCTAGGGTAGTGTGATGGCACTTTGCCACAGGATGCAGAAATTTCCAGGGGGCAAACAATGGTTTGTTTTTTGTTTTTTAACAACCTAGAAACAACTGGATTTACCACCTAGTTATCAAGAGTAATTAATTAGGTGAGGAAACTACTAGATAAGACTTTCACATCCCAGATGAGCCTGATTCCAACCTGCTCTGGGCTTCCCACCCTAAACTAAATTGAGGACATATTGTGTCTTGCTTGCCTCAGTTGAAAGACTGCTAGTTAAAGCTCTGGGAGACAGTACCATACTGCTGATCTTATGTCTATGTTTCTGTGGGTATCTATGTCTTATTGTTGATGCTTCTGTGTTTCTGGGTGATGTTCCACTGTAACTGGCATCTCTGAGCTGCTTTTGATTTTCTGGGCATTTTGTGGGGGGCCTGGGAAAATAATGAAAACAACAGCTGACATTTATACAGCATGCTAAGGTTTACAGATGTCTACATACACTGACTCATTGGATTCCTATAACAACTCTATGAAGTAGGAATTATGGGTATGATTATCCTCATTTTACAGATAAGGAAATAGAATCAGAGAGTTGCCTACCACATGCCTATACACAGTTCATAACTGTTGGAGGGGAGGATTTGAATCCAGGTCTTCAACACCAAGCCCAAAGCTCTACTGACTTTGCCATTTTACTCCCAAGGGACCTGTCTGGGAATAATACCATGTTACTTACGGGGCCTCCATGTAACTTCTGATATTCACCTATATGGGTAGACCACCATGCTGTCAAGGTGTGACTGTTCTTGGAAGTTTTGAGGTATGTAGGGGAGTACAGAAAGGGTTTCTTTGTTTTTGGGGATGTCTGCTTCTGGGGGTAGTGTCCCTGATAGGATGTCTTTCTGTTTCTGAAGCTGTCACATTGTGAAGTTTGCTTAAGGACACAAGGTTAATTACATAATTGGCCCTGGTACCTCCCCTCCAACTGACTCCTAGAGGCATCACTTCTCTATGGATAAGACTTAGACACTGAAGACCTGGGGTTGTCATCCCTGTTCTGAACCTTATTGGCTATGAGAATGTGGGCTATGACCTCTCTGAGCCTCAGTTTCCTTATCTGTAAAACAGACTTGCACAGTCTACTCCAACAGATTTCTTGAGCTAAATTCTTTGTAAGTGCTAAAGTGCTATAGAAGTAGAATCAAGAGGGCTGGATGGGACTGTCTCTCCGAACAGATCTTAGCACAGAGCCTGGCATACAGCAGGGGCTTAATAAATGCTTATTGTTTGACAATAAAAAGAGCACTGGATTCGAGGTCAAAGGACTTGTGTCAGGACATGACCCTGATGCTTAGTAGCTGTGTGACATTCTGTAACTGAGCTTGTGTGTCTGGGCAGGAGCCTTCCATGTGTAAAATGAGAGGGTGGAGGAGATAACCTCCAAGATTCGTTTTAGCTCGTAACTTTTCTTTGTTCCTTCTTTTCTTTCCCTCCCTCCTTTTCTCCCTCTCTAGCCTCAGCTTCCTCATCTCTAAGATGGGAATAATGATGGCATAATGTTAATGGGATATAAGATCTTTCCCACCTGTTAATAGGCTTCACCTGGAGCCCATTAAGGGAAGTTTGCTTAGGGGAGGCTTGCTTATAGGAAGGCTTTCACACCTTTTGTTAATTTCTAATTAGACAGTGAGTCTTGGTTGTGGTGCCCTCTGGCTCTAAAAAGAGTATATATATTCTGAGGGTAGCATTTTGCTTTGGGACTTACTGGAAGAATGTTCTTGTAATTTGACTTAATGGGCAGCCATTAAGGAGCCCCCCCCTACTTTGAAAAGCCCAAATGTTGGAGCTTCTCTCTCTGATAAGTATGTATGTATTGCCTTGGTCAGACAGTTGGATCTGTCTGTTGTTCTGTACAAATTTCTCAGACAGTTAGAAGCCCTGTCTGTTGGTCTTTATTTCTCTGCTGGCATTTTTTCTGTATTTTCTGTTTGTATTTTCTCTGAAGTTCAGGGGGCTGACTTTTCCCCTGAACTATTGAATGTAATTAAAAACAATTGTTGACCCCTTAAACAGCTATCTTTCCTAGTAAAGCAGATCTAAGAACCTGAGCTAACAGCCATCTGGATAAACAATGTGGTAGCCACTACAGTTGGCTACTTGGGATTACCTCCCACTGGGGTTTGGGCTTAAAATGAAACCTTCACAGTGATCAGCCTAGGGCTCATTACCACTGATAGTGATATTAATGATTATCCTGTTTTATTATGGAAATATGTTTCACATATTTTCACATGTATAATGGGGATCATATTGCTTGCCTTCTCAATGGGTGGTGGAAGGCCTTGAGGAAGGGAGAGAATTTAAAACTTAAAATTTTAAAAATCAATATTAAAAAAATTAAAAAGCAAAAAATAAAAATAATCATAGCTAGCATTTATATAATGCTTTAAGTTTTGCAAAGCCCTTTATGTATGTTATCTCTTTGATCCCCTCAACCACCCTAGAGGTAGGGAAGTAGGCCCTGCTATTGTCCTCATTTTATAGATAGGGAAACTGAGGTTCCTAGAGGTTAAGTGACTTACCCAGGGTTACTCAGCTCATAAGTAGTTGAGGCAGGGATGTATTGGTAAATGTGTAGTCAGGACACACTTTTAAGTTTAATCTCATTATACATATTTTCTCTATTACCTTCTTAAATCTAAACAATCAGCTTCTCATTGGGTGCCACCGACATGGTATTCAAGCACTATGTGGAAATTGGCCTGGTGGCCTACATTTCCTTTGGGCCATGTGCTGGCAAACCGGTAGCTATTGTGGATGTGATTGATCAGAACTGGGCTTTGGTTGATGGTCCATGCAGTGGTGTGAGGAGGCAGGCCATGCCATTGAAATGTCTGCAACTTACATACTCCATGCTCAGAAATATGTTCGGCCCACTTGGGGGAGAGAAAAGATCAATACAGAACGGGAAGCCACAAGATGGGCCAAGAAGATTGAAACCAGAGAAAGGAAAGCTAAGACAACAGATTTTGGCTGTTATAAAGTCATGAAGGCCAAGAAAATGAGAAGTAGGATAATCAAGCATGAAGTGAAGACATTCCAGAAGGCATCCACCCAGAAGGGGTCTCCTAGGAAGGGAACTGCCCAGAAGGCACCTGCTGCAAAGGTCTCCGCCAAGAAGATCCCCTCAAAGAACGTGAGGGCCAGAAGGCAGCCCTGGCCAGAAGGGTCAGAAAGCCAGAAGGCCCCAGCCAAGAAGGGATCCGCCCAGAAAGCAGCTGCTCTAAAGGCCAAAAAATAAGAGGCTGCCAAAAATCAAATGGAGGTTTTGCTACTCAAAAGAAAATAAATCAACAAAACAATAAATCAAGTCCTGGTTTGTAGCATTTGCTGATTTCTGAGGTGTAAATGCTCATACTGAAAATTTAACAGTCAGCTCTGGGTACCTATATGAGCTGCAATTAACACATTCCCTGAGGCAGGGTTTAAACTGAGATTTTCCTGCCTCTAAGACCCGCGTATTCTCCCTGCTGCATCACTGCCTCATAACTGCTAGCCTTTGAGGTTTGCAAGTGGTGTTCAATACAATATCTCATTTCAGAAAGCCTTTCTCTAGCATGGCCACTCCAGAGAAGTCTGTTGGCTTGGGTACATCCTATGAGAGCCTGGTAGGAAGGATAGAGTTCTGGGCTTAGAGTCAGAAAGGCTTGAGTTTGAATCTAGCCTTAGACACTTACCTGGACGTGCAACCCTAGACAAGTCAATCATCCCTCTGAGCCTCAGTGTTTTCATCTGTAAAATGGGGCTAACGATACCTATTGCACTTGACTCAGAAAACAGTTGTGAGGCTCAAACAGGACTATTCACTTACACAAGTGCCAGCGAGTGATTTCAAATAAGCCATTTCATTTCTCTGGGCTTCAGACTTCCCATCTGTAATAAAAGGAGGTTGCAATAGAGGACTTCGGAGGTCCCTTTCAGCTCTGAACCCTGGGGCTCTCCCTGTCTGCCAGAAGCAGGTAGATCAACCAGGTGTGTGCGTATGTGGGGAAGGGGGGAGGGGGAGTAACCTGCCAAAACCTATGAGCGCCCCCTGGTGACTGTCAATTAGAGCAACAGCTGTGACTAAGGTCCTTCAAACACTCCTCTCTCCCGTGCTTGACTTTGAAAACCAGAAGGACCAGGTTAATCAATTGACGCAATTGATGCAATTTTTAAACAATTTAATTTTTTATAATTTTAACATAACTTACTATAATTTCTCCTATATATATGCAAAAGCCCTTTAAATACAAATAATTACAAGCAGATATGATTTTACTTTGAAATAAGAACTTCTATCCTGTTTTCTCTATTTTCTTTGCCTTATGGATTTTTTTTAAAAGAAACATTTCCCCCCATTGACATAGATTGGTCCTTTGAGATACTCAAATTCTGGCTTTCTTCCTTCAAGCCATGACTCAAGCACCAGCATAGCAGACTAGAGCCTTTTCCTTATCCTCCTGGTTGTCAACACTCCCTATTTCCTAGGACTCACTTATTTTTACTGATCTCCCACTAAAATATCCCAGCATCTGGCTACTTTAAAAATGTTTGTTGAATTGAATGAAATTTGTTCAAATGCTGCCCTGGCTGCATTTTCACAATAGGAATCTGGAGTGTCCAGAATTTCCAGGATATATTTCAGTAGATAAGATCTAGGATCTGGAAAACCCCAGTCTGGAATTTCCACCTTTGGATTAGTAGAACAAAAGAGGAGGGTTGTAACTGATTGGTTTTTCCACAACCCTATTTCCAAGAAGCCTATCAGGCTAGAATGAAAACTAGAATCAGATCAAATTTCTATCTGATGAATCATTCAACATTTATTAAGTGCCTGCCACATTCCAGGCAATGTACCAAGTACTGGAGATACAAAAAGAGGCAAAAGGCAGCCCCTGCCCTCATGGAGCTCACAACCTAGTGGGGGAAGCAACATGTAAACAAATATTTACAAAGCAAGCTAAAGACAGGATAAATAGGAAATAATTAACAAAGGGAAGGCTAGAATTAAGAAAGGCTTTCTGTGGGGGGTGGGGTTTTAGTTGGGACTTAAAGTAAATCAGGGAGGTCAGTAGTAGGAGTGGAAGAGAGAGAGCTTTCCAGGCATGGGTGACAGAGAAAATGCACAGAGCAGAGAGACGGAGTGTCTTGTTCAGGCAACTGCCAGGAAGCCAATGTCACTGGATCGAAGAGTATGTATTAAAGGAATAAGATATAAGAAGACTGAAAAGGTAGGAGGGACCTCTGTTATGAAGGGCTTTGAATGCCAAAAAACATTTTGTATTTGATCTAGAAAAGGAAAGGGGAAGGGAAGGGAGGGGAGGGGAGGGAAGGAAAAAAAAGGAAAGGAGGAAGGAGGGAGCTGAGTTGCCCAACTGGAAGTGGCCAGCTTGGGGTAGCTTGGACTACTCAAAGGTCGTTGTTTGTCCTTCATTCTCAGAGTACCATGACATCAAGAAGATGATACCATCCATGACTTGCAAGTGAATTGGATTTAAGTGAGGGAGGGTTGTGCAAAGTCACCAGCCTCACTTTCTCCTTCAGAGCTATCTGGGCTCAGTGATAAGATATAAGTCAGGATGACTGGAGATGGCCACCATCAGATTGGCTAATATGACATAAAAGGAAAATGACAAATGTTGGAGGGGATGTGGGAAAATTGGGACACTAAAGTATTTGTTAGTAGAGTTGTGAACTGATCCAACCATTCTTGAGAGCAATTTGGAACTATGCTTAAAGGACTATAAAATCATGCATACCCTTTGACCCTGAAATACCCTTACTAGGTCTGTATCCCAAAGAGATCAAAGATAAAGGAAAAGGACCCATACATACAGAAATATTTAGCAACTTTTTTTTTGTGGTGGCTAAGAATTGGAAATTGAGGGGATGCTCATCAACTGGGGAATGGCTGAATATGTTGTATATGATTATGATATCGGAAATGACAAGCATGGTGCTTTCAGAAAAGTCTGGGAAGATTACACTACGTGATTTGATGTAAAATGAAATGAGCAGAATGAGGAGTCAGACAGTATACACACTAAAACCAGTATTCTAAGGTGATCAACTATGAATGAATTAGCAATTCTCAGTAATACAATGATCCAAGACAATTCCAAAGGATTTAGGATGAAAGATACTATCCACCTCCAGGGAAATAACTGATGGAGTTTGAATGCAGATCGAAACATCATATTTTAACTTTATTTTTCTTTTTGTTTGTTTTGGTCTGTGTTTTCTTGCACAATGTGGCTAACAATGAAAATATGTTTTGCATGACTGCACATGTAAGTTATGCAAAATTGCTTGCCCTCTCAATGAGGAATGAGGGGAAGCTGGGAGGGAAAGAATTTGGTATTCAAAATTTTTTTAAAAAAATGTTTAAAATAGTTTTTACATGTAATTGGAAAAATAAGATTGTTTCTCTCTTCAATCTATTTTCCAGGCTAGCTGTTTTTCCTATGAGATTTTTTATATTTTCTTCCTTTTCAGTCTTGATTTTGTTTTTATTATTTCTTGATGTCTTATGGAATCATTAGATTTCATCTGGTCAATTCTAATTTTTAAAGAGTTTTTTCTTTAGTAAAGTTTTGTACCTCTTTTACCTAACTGTTAATTCTCTTTTCATAACCTTCATGGATAATTTTCATTTTTCCCCCATTTTTTCCTCTATTGCTATTATTTAGGTTTTAAAATCTTTTTTTTTTTTTTTACTCTTTTAAAAGTAGTTTTCTTTAGTTCTTGGTTTAATGCTTCGAAGTGCTCTTGTTATTATATTCAATTTGCATTTTTCTTTCAGGCTTTGCTTGTAGATGTTTTCAAATCACTGACTCTTTCTGTGTTTCTTGAGCTTCCTTGTTACTATAGTAGCTCTTTATGGTGGAGTTCTTTTTTTACTCGCTCATTTTTCCATCCTACTTCTTAACTTTAAACTTTGTGTTAATGTTGGTCTCTGTGTACTTTTGGGAGGGTTCTAGCCTGAACTTCTATCCTTTTATATCCTTCTGCTGATTGCATAGTTCAGACTAGGGGCCTTTGAATTTTCAGTGCTCTTAATGTGGTATGATCCAGGATGAGGTCTATTCATTGCCCTCCTGGTCTGAACTCTGAGCCAGTTTTGAGTTTTTGGCTTGTGTGTAGGTGAATTCCAGTAGATTGTTGCTGGACTCAGTCACTGTTAGCCCTCAGGGAAGTTCTACTAGTTCAAGACCACTTAATTGCTGGTTTCCCTTTGGTCTTGGTCTGTTTTTTTCCATTGTAGGCTTATGTGCTGGGCTAAAGGTTAGAATTGAGTTGCTGCTCTGCTCCCTAAGCTCATAATCACAAAGCTCAATTTCCGGAATTTGTTTTGTGCTCAGTACTCAGCTAGGGTCTGGTGCTCAGTCATGGCTACTCCTCTCTGATTTGTGACCTGGAACTGGGCAATGGGTAACAGAGCTGCCAGATGGGAGCTTTTCTGCTCTTGGCACTAGTTAAGGCGTCCCCTGGGATCTCTTTCTGCCCTGGTTTTCCTATCTGTAAAACTATCACTAAAGCCCCTCTCCACTCTAACAATATCTACTCTAAGGATCCTCCCAGCTCTAACATTCTCTATTCTTTTTTTTTTGGGGGGGGCAGTTGGGTTTAAGTGACTTGTCCAAGGTCACACAGCTAGTTTTTGTGTTAAGTATCTGAGGCTGGATTTGAACTCAGGTCCTCCTGACTCCAGGGCCGGTGCTGTATTCACTGCACCACCTGGCCACCCCTAACATTCTGTATTCTAAGGGCCTCCTAATCTGGTATTCTAATCTGGGTTCCTTTGTCATCCCTGAGCCCTGGAATGCTCCTCTTCTCCCACCACAACTACCACTACAACATTGTTCTCTTGCCCAGTTCCCACCTGTGTTCACAGATCTTGCTATCTTTCTGAGCTGCCCTGGGTTGGAAAAATGACTCAGTGTGAGTTTTTCTTGACTTTCATTATCAAAATTTGGTATGGTACATTTTCTAGGTCGTGGAGAAGGTGTGCTGGGAGAGCTAGGTAAAAATGTTTCCTATCGTTCTGCCATCTTTGCTTGCCAATTCCCAATTACATTTTAATCTGATTTGGGTAACACTTGGGAATTTTGCAGCTTTTACACTTTTGATCTAGTTCATGCTTACTGCAATTTAGTGATTTAGACTTAAATAATCAAGAAACAGAGTTATTACATAAAATGTTAGAACTGAAAGAGCCCTTAGAATACAGAAAGTCAGAGCTAAGACCATAAAAACAGATGATCTCAAAGCTTAGAGTACCCTTAGAGTATGGAATATTAGAGCTTGGAAGGCCCTTAGAACACAGAATATCAGAACTGGGAGGATCCTTGGAACACAGAAGGTCAGGACTGGGAGAGCTCTTAGAACACAGGATATCAGATCTTGGATAGTCCTTAGAATATAGAATGTCAGAATTAGGAGGGTCCTTAGAACAAAGAATGTCAGAGCTGGAGAGCCTTTAGAACAGGAATGTCAGAGCTAGAAGACCCTAAAAACATAAGATCTTAAAGCCTGGCAAGCCCTAGAATACAGACTGTCAGGGATGGGAGGGACCATAAAGCATAGATTGTTAGAGCTGGTTGGGGTTTAGTGGTAATTTTACAGATGGGGAAACTGAAGCTTATAGAGAGGAAGGCACTTGCTAAAATCACACAGCACGTTAGTGGCAGGACCAGGGCCTAGAACCCAAGCCACCTTACCCCCAATGAATGTCATTACCACTGACTGCATCATGCCAAGAAAAAACTGCCAATATTGTGGGGACTTGGACCAACCTATTTGTCCAACCCCAGCTGCTGAAGGTGGGTAAGTAAGGTAGGCTACAGTGAAGTGTAAAGAGTACTAGATTTAAAGTCAAGAGAAGCTAGACACCCTGTATTCAAATCCCGAATCTACTATATTGTGTCTCTACCCATGGGTAACTCATTTCCCCTCTCAGGGTCCTTGATTTCATTAAATGTATATTTCCCCCTCTAGGATTATACTCTGTTTTGCTGGGTAAGTTATTTTTAACTGTAAGCCTATACTAGAATATTGTTTTATAAACTCACTGCTCCTTTATAGGAGGCTGCTAAATTATGTGTAATCCTGACTGTGACTCATTAGTACTTGAATTCTTTCTTTTTAACTGCTTGAAGTATTTTTTTTACTTAACCTGGAAACTGGTGGATGGATTCTTTATATTTCTACTTTGTCATCTGGTTCTAAGATATCTGGGCAATTTTCTTTTATGATTTCTTAAAATATGTCTAGGTACTTGTTTTGGTCATTGCATTCGGAAGGTCCAATGATACTCAAATTTTTTTCTTATTGGTCTGTTTTCTAGATCAGTTGTTTTTGCTACAAGATTAACTTACATTTTCATTTAGTTTTTTCATCTTTTAATTTTAATATTTCTTGTCATCTCATGGAACAATTGGCTTCCATTTGGCCCGTTCTAATTTTCAGGGAGTTAGTTGTCTGGGATAGGTTCTATACCTCTTAGGCTAAGCTATCAATTCCCTTTCCAATTGTTTCTTTGATAACTCTAATTTCTTTTCCTTTTTTTCCCTCTAGAACACTCACTTTATTTATTAAACAAATTCTTAAGCTTTTTAAAACTCTTATTTCATCTCTTCTAAGAATTCTAGTTGAATTTGTGACCAAGCTATGTTCTTCTTTGAGCCCTTCTTTGCTTGTAAGTGTTTTGGAGTCTTTCTCTCCTACTGGGTTTGTAAATTGTGTCCTTTTGTGATTCTTTTTTGTTTGTTTGTTTTTGCCTGTTCTTCCAGACTACTTCTTAATTATGGACCTGATAGCAGGGTGAGGCTCTGTCTACTTCTGGAGAGAATGTCTGGCCTCAATGTATTACTTCTTTCTTATAGTTCTTAGTTAGCATTGTGTTACTCTAGTATCTCAGGGAAGAGCTCAGGCTGGGGATCTGCAAAGCCTTCTGTGCTCCAAAGTAGTCTGATCTAGGGATCATTGATCATTGATCAAAGTAGTCTGATTGCCATCAACCTGATCTGAACTCTGCAAGTTCCTAACCTGAGTTTTGTGGGGATTCCAAAATTGCCCAACCTAAACTAAAAGAACTCACGCAGAGTTCTTTCTTTTATCAAAGGACCCAAGGCTTCCTCCAGCGAAGTAGACCTCACATCTTCCTCGTGATCTGAGATGCCCCCTTCCTCCAGGGCCTTAGTTGTATAGTGCTTGATACTGTGATGATACAGATAAGGAAACTAAAAATATAGACTCTCATTGTTGATAGACCTTGCCCTTGACCCTCTAGAAAGGTTTATACAAAATACAGAATCCTATTGTTTGACAGATGGTTTAGTGAGCAGACTTGGACAGACCTATGAGGTCAAGATAAGAACATCCATGGATGTTCCATGACTGGTAGAAAGTCAGGCTGCAGGCTGACAACCAAAGCCCCTTGTTGGTCCAGTGCTCATGGTTATCTCCCCATGGTGGGCAATAGAGGGATGAAAAGAACAGAGGGGCAATAAAAATAGATAGGGGACTTCCCATGTAATTGAGTAACCTCCACCATACTGGGCTTGGTCACCATGACAAGGGAAAACAAGGGTGGAGGTCCTCTAGTTAGCTTCCTATGAGTAAGCAGGTGAATTTACAATTTGCAGTTCACAGCTCAAGGGTTCAATATCCAGAATTTATAATCACCAACCCTATGGAATCATATCAAACTGGTTAATACTGATTGGAATCAAATACGGGTCCAGTTAATCATCTCTCACAGTCTGGGTCTGAGCAATAGTATCCCACTGTTTGACTCCTTCATTATCAGCCAGCTGGGGAGCTATGCTGGCCCAGAGTGATGGAACTGCAGGCTCCCCTTTGGTCTAGTATTCCTGAACTGGTTATTCCTTTGCAAGCTTCAGACTGGGCTAAAAGCTGGAACCAAGACCCCATTCCCTTCTTGGGTTCTTAGTATTATTCCTGCTTGCTTCTGAATTTGTTTCTCACTCAGCACACCATCTGGGGTTCACAACTGTTCCTTATTTTGGAATGCCACCCCTAGGTTCAGGTCCCTTCCTGAGTACACTCTGGATCTGTGACCTAGAACTGGGTAGGGGGTGTCAAATCTGTCAGTTGGCATCTGTTCTTGATGTGGTATCATAGTAAATGCTTGGGTCTTCTCCCTATGCTGACCTTGGCTGGGGAAAAAGTGACTCACTGTTAATTTTTTGAGGGTGTATGTATGTAATTTTACCCATTGCCATTCAGTCTGACGCATTTTCTAGATCTATTTTAAAGAGTTTTGAGGGGGAGTTTGCTGCACTTCTTTCTGCTACTCCACCATCTTGGCTTCACCTCCCCCCATATACATCTTTTATCCCATTAAAAATGTAGTATCCTTAGCACTTTGACATCATTGTCCACATCCCCAATCCTGAACAGTTCATGGGAGTCCCAGAAAGAACTGTCCCTTTTGAATGCCTTGCCTTCTCTGGTGCCTTACACTAAGACTCTCAGAAAAGTTCATGTAGCACAGTACATTCTGCCCCAAACTTACGTAATTATCCCCCCAAAATAGCTATGCAGATTTAGCAAATGAAGAATATTTTACAAAGGCTATTTCTTGCCTAGATTTATAAAAGCCTTGTCTTGGTGCTCCAAATGGCCTTCTCTAACCCAAAGGCAATAAAGAAAAGAAAAAGGCAAAGAAAACCAAGTTTCTTATCTCAGAAGGTCCCCGCAAGTCCCTGCGAACACTTGGAACTCCCCAGGCAGGGATTAAGGACCTAGGGGCAAGTAGAAGTCACCCCACTTTCAGGTGAGAAACCAAACAGTTCTGGGTGGAAATTCTATGGTTCCTTCAGGGCACAGAGCCATCCAACTGGGGTTTGGACAAAATCTCCAAGTGTATTTTTCCACATTTGTTCAATCATTTCAGTTTTGTGTGACTCTTTGTGACTCCATTTGGGGTTTTCTTAGCAAAGATGCCAGAGTGGTTTGCCACTTCCTTCTCCATTTTACCGATGAGGAAAATGAGGCAATCGGGGTTAAGTGACTTGCCCAGGGTCACCCGGCTAGTGTCAGAAGCCAGATTTAAACTCAGGAAGATAAGTCTTCTTGACTCCAGGCCCAATCTCTATCCACTCTGCCATCTGGCTGCCTTGTCCTTTTCCATATAGGGCACATTAAGATTTCTCCATAGGATCCCTGTAGCATAGGTGATCGATCTCCTTGGAAGTCCAGGACATTTTCCTCTGAATCCCTATCCCAAAAGACACCCAACTTTCTCCAGGAGATCCTTGTCATTGTAAGATTTCATCCCTTTTTGCAGTACCTCTTCAGCGTGACATCAGAAGTTCCTCACAGCCAACTTACTTGACATTATTCCTTTTCATGATAATGAAGGCTCTGGTGTTACGGAAGGACTTCAAAATGGCTCTGAAGTCAAGAGAAGCAGCTTTGGTGTGGTAGAGAGCGGGATCAGAAGTGCTAGGTTCAAATCCCAAGTCTACTACTTTGGCCATGAGTAAGCCACTGCCCTTTTATGGGTCTCAGTTTCGTATCTGTAAGATGAGGGATGCTCCCTGAAGGCGGCAACTGGTCTGCTTGCCATTCCCTGGCCACAGCTTTCCATCTCCCATCTCCATATACTACCTTCTCAATTTGGCTTCTATCAATCCCTAATTTCCTTCAAGGATCAGTCATGCACAGGAAGCCTTTACTGACCATGTCACTGCTTCCCCCACTCTGTCCCCACTTCAGACAATCATATGTACACATATATGTGGAAGATGGGGTCTACCATTCATGTATACAGAGATGTGTGTGAAAGTGCTGAGAAGGGAAGGGATGGATACAAGGGATGTTATGGAGGGAGAATCCACATGATTTGGCAACTGTAATAGATTTTCTATATAGGGATGGGGTGAATGAGAAGTGTCAAGGATGATGCCAAGGTTGGGAACCAGGGTGACAGGTTTGGGATTAAAGTGCAAGGAGACACTCATGAAAATGAGTCACTCGTATAAAGTAAAAATAACCTTACTAATAATAATGGATAAAAAAAGGATATAATTCCTAAGGTTAAAAAGGATGCTAACTGAAATAAAATGGTCCTCTCCTCCTTTGCCACATTCACATTGATCCACATCCTAGGCCAGATAAGCATCTCAGAGTGGACATGAGAGAGAGGTGGGCAAGACAGTCAAAATAAAAATTTTGGCCCTGGTCTACTAGGCTAAGTACATCCCAAGGATGGTCTTATAGACTCACGGACTGGTAAGAGCCTCAGAGGCTTTCTAGGCCCTTTAGAGCTGAAGGAACTGAGTCTGAGAGGTTGTGACTTGTCCAAGGTCACACAGGTAATGTCAGAGGTGGGATCTCTGCCTGCTTAAAGGAGGGCCATCCCAACCTTCATAAAATGTTCCTGCCATGTGTTTTGTCAACAACAGGAAATTTCAGAGCAAGGCCTGGCTAGGGAAGATGGTGAGTTCCATTTTGAACGTAATGAATGTGAGGTGACAATGACACATTCAAAGGAAGATATTTGGTGGGCAGTTGGGAGATATGACAATGTAGCTCAAGAGAAACTGGAGGTGGGGGAGATGTATTAATTTAGAAATCATCATTGCAGAGATGATCGTTAAACAGAGTCCAGATCTCCAAGAAAGAGTATGTAGAGAAAAAGAAGGGCTTAGGACGGAGTCTTAACAGAGGGACACCTGTGCTACAGGGTTGGGAGAGAGATGATCTACCAAGGGAGACTCAGGGGCAAGTCACATGTAGGAGAACCAAGAGAAAGCGTCAGGGACAATGCGAAGTCAATAAATGGTCACAATTACGGCCATCTACTGTGGAAGTTAAAGGACACAGCCCTCCTATTTTTGTGGGAGGTTTTTGTTTTTCAACCAAAACTGAGTTTAAAGGAAGTTCTCCCTGGTCAGGACTTTCCTCTCCTGATGGAGACTGGCACCTATCCTGTAACTTAAATAGTCTCAGGGAATTGCTGGGGGCATTGAGAAGTCAGTCAACAAGCTGTGTTTAGTTTGTTCTTCATTCTCCAAGAGGACCATGACATAAGGGAGGTGATGCCATGACTTCCAAATGAATTGGATTTAAGTGGGGGAGGGCTGTGCAAAGTCACCAGCCTCACTAACTCCTTCAGAGCCATCTGGATCCAATGGCCAGATTATAGATCAGGATGACTGGAGATGGCCCAGAACGCAGTGGGAGACCCTGGCCTTTTTAAGCCAAGGTCTTTCTGAGGTCACACTATGAGTGAGGCAATGCCCACTCAGTGAATAGCCCTGTTTAAGAAATGAGCCAAGGGATGGCCCCTTTAAAAAAAAAATCAGCCTGGGAGGGGAAGACTCTCAGGGTTGCTGGCCAAAAGAAAAACAATTACTATTACGTTCACTCAGAGCTAGGAGGGCCACCAAAGTAACCATTTATTAAGCACCTACTGTGTGCAGGCACTGTGCCTTTAAGGGTGGGGGATTAAAAAAAGGCAAAAGACCATTCCTGCTCTCAGGGAACTAACAACCTAATGCACACAACTATGTACAAATGAGATCTATGTAAGTTGGAGACAATCAAGAGAATGAGGGCAACTAGTATTAAGAGAAGTTGGGAAAGACTTTTTGTAGAATGTGAGGTTTCAGCTGGGTCTTAAAGGAAGCCAAAGAAGAGGAGAGGAGGGAGAACATTTTAGGAATGAGGGGCATACAGAGAAAATGTCCAGAGTCTGGAGACAGAGCATTTGTGTAAGGAACGGCAAAGTCAGCATTGCTGAATCTCAGAGGATATGGGGGAGCAATGTGTAAATAGACTGGAAAAGTAGAACAGGGCCAGCTTACCAATAATTTTCTACTTGAACCTGAAGAGAAAAGGAGATACTGCAGATGACTGATGGGTGAAGTGACTTGTCTAGAATCTCACACAGCAGGCAGAGCCAGCTCTCTCTATTCATGACATCATCCTGCCTTCTTTGTTCACGTGGCACGTGAGAAATTTTCGTTTGGGTGTTTGCTGAAAATGTCTTTTGTCTAAATAAAATAGATCAGTAGATTAAAAATAAAGAGTGTGTTGGAGAAGTCAAGGGAGAAGGAAGTAGCCAGGACTAGGAGGTGGGTTTGGGCAGTAACAAAAGTAATGAAAAGGTCAAGATGGTTACCAAGAAAAGACCACTGGAATTAGCAGTGAAGAATCTTTTGTAGTGACAGAAAGCAGTTTCAAATAGCGATGAGGCTGATAGATTTTAAGAGGCTGAGTTCACATGGGTGTGTGCATGTACATGTGTGTTTGTAATGCAGACAGTGAATACAGGCTGCTCCTTCTAGAGTTCTGCAATGAAAGGGAGGATACTGGATGTAGCTTGAAGAAATGGCAGGGACCAGGAGAGACCTGAATAGTGAGTCAGTTGATAAGCATTTATTAAGCACCAATGTTGGAAATATAAGGAAAGGCAAACATAATCCCTGCTCTCAAGAAGCTTGCATTCTAATGGGGTTATGAGATAGCATTCAAATAACCATGTATAGGCAAGATATATACAGTGTAAATGGGAAGTAATTTCAGAGGAAAGGTACTAGCAGGTGGGAGGAATTGGGGAAAAAACCCTTGCAAAAGGAAAGCTGAGCTGTGATCTGAGGGGCACCAGGAGGCCCAGATAAGGAGGGAAAGCCTTCCTGGAATGGGGGTCCAACTAGTGCAAAGGCACTGAGCCAGGAAATGGAATGGCCCATGCAAGGAACAGCCAGGACAGTGTCTCTGGATTGCAGAGTCCATGATGTGTAAAAAGAATGGAAGGGTGGCAAGAAGCCAGGCTGTGAAGAGCTTGAAAGGCCCGGACTGAGGATGTTTTGCAGGAAGAATGAGTCATGATAGGGAAAGACTAAGGATCTGAGGGAGGGAGAACAACAGAAGAGGCAGGGTCCTAGATGGGGATAAAATCAGAGGGATTCTTAAGTTTTGGCAAGAAAGGCCATCTTATCCTCTCAACCTGGAGCAAAGGAGGAAGACGTATGTGAAGATGGAAGAGGGGGAACAGAACCAACTGGAAAGAGATGGGGGAAGAGTAGAGACATTTACCTTGACACATCTGACATGAAATCTTACTGGGCCTAACTGGATCTTCTGCTCTGTTCTTTCCTTCTTTCTACCTCTCATGATGAGTCATCAAGAGAATAATTTGTTAAACTCCATCTTGAAGAAAAGGCCGTGTGTGTGTGTGTGTGTGTGTGTGTGTAGGAAAAGAGACTACCAGATGTTGCCAAAGCACCTAGACATACAATCATTTCCGTGACATAAGTAGGGCAAGTCAGTATCCAGTATCCCATTATAGCAGTCCATTTCCTTAACCACTCAAGCATCTCATCCCATAGTATTCCATTATAAAGATAAGGAAATGAAGGCTCAGGTGGGTCAAGTGATTTGTCTAGAGTTGCACAGCTACTGGAAGAGCCAAAATGGGGAAACAGGGTGATGAGGTGGGCAAAGCACCGTATTGAGAGACAGAACTAGGATCAAAACTTTCGTCCGTTATTTTTCACTTGTGCGAACTTAGGCAAATCACAGATCTTTCTAGACCTTAGTTTTCCCATCTGTAAAATAAAGAGGTTGGTCTATATTCTCTTTAAGGTGTCTTCCAAGTTTACATCTTATGATCTTATGGCCCAGGCCTCCTAATTTAAACCCCCTCTTACTATTCCCAGGGCAAGGTGGTTTGCATGGAAGATTAGGAGAATGGGAGGGGAGAGGTGGTTAACTGTGGGGGGAGTCAGTGAACAGAGGCTGGATGACCACTCGTCAGATTCATTGTAGGAGAAATGTGTCTTGACGTGTGCTGGACTAGAGGCTGTTAAAGGTTCTTTCCAACTCTAAAATTCAGTGATCCTGCAACTCTTTGGGCGGAGTATAAAATGCTGGTCCATGAAATCTAGAGAGGACATACCAAGTTTAAACTTCTGTTTTGAAATTTTATTGGATCATCTTGACACAAAATCATTACAGCAGCTTGTGGTATGTTTTTCTTTTCTTTGTAAGGGAATGTTGATAGCAAATAAATTCTTTAATATAACACATCATACAGTCTCAGAATTCTAGAATCACTGCACAGGATTCTGTAATAGAGAATACTCTACATGCTAAAGTGACAGTTTTTATCCATGAAAAAGAAAATGTGAATTTCCATTCATTAAGGACCATTATGTCTGACAAAAGTTTTTAATATGCTCAGTCTTTAACAGAAGCTGGCTGTCCCAAACCAAAATGACACTTTACCAGCCGACTGAATCGCTGCCCACCAGTCCCTGGTATAGACAAGTGCAAGCAGACAACAAATAATGCTTCTCGGATGCCGATGCCCATCTCACTGGCGCTGCTGAGGAAGCGCTCCTCGCAGACACGCCATTGCATGCCAGGAGCTTACTGCAAAGGAGCACTGGGCTTACCTCGTCGTGCACACACGGAGCAGGCCCAGGAAGAGGCCTGGGTAGCTGCCCTGGGAACATTACTACTACTCAGGCCTGCTGGCCTCACAGTCTCCACCTGGAGGGTACTCAGTAATACTCAGGCCTCTGGAATGGCATTTCAAGTACTACCAAGAACACGGAAGTGCAAACAACCTGAGTTTGTCCCTTTCTCGTCTTTCTGGACCCCCTTCTGACAGCTGCAGTTGCACCATGTTGAAAAGCACAGTTCCAGTAATGAGATGAGCAGAAGGGGCTCTAAATTATACTCCTAAAATTGGCAGAGAATCTCAAAATTCTACCCCTTCCCCTGAAACAAGCCTGAACAGAGTACAATGGGGTCATCATGCAGAGCAAGAACAATCAATCCCTTTTTGCCATTGATGATTCTATTTGATTACTTCCCATTGTCACCGAGTGCACCACCACCATCCTTCCTGTCTTTGTAGTGGCATACTCTGAGCCCAAACCTAAGCCCCTTCCTCCCCAGGGAGTAGTTGTGGAACGAGTTGATTCCTGCGCCCCTCAGCAGCAGCCAAGATTTCTGGGACCCTGTCGGGCTCTTACTAGCCACTCTCTGGCGAACAATCAGCACTGTGACAAAGTTTATGGGGACAAGGGGAAAGCGATCCACCGTGACATCTTTTATGCACTGTGTTTGGGAGCAAATGAAAACTCTGAGGGTGGGGGGGTACAGTGGGGGTGAAGTTTAAAACAGTACTTGTCAGCCTCATGTGACAAGCCAAAGCGTTTTTTCAGGCAAGGACACAGAAATGTCCACACCCGGACATAGACACACCCCCACATCCATACATCCCTTTGGACTTCAGGTTCCTTTGCTACATTCTATCTTTTCAATGAGGTGAGATTAGGGTGGACTGTACAGGAACACATGAGCAAGAAATCACTAGAAAGGGATATATAATTGTGCAGATTTTGAGATGAACAAGGGATGGGAAAAAAAGGAACTTAACTCTTTTCAGCCCCTGGGTTTTGCTCCAAAGTAGAAGTCCATGTCAGCTGAACTCTTACCTCTCCTCGCTCCTCCTCTACTCCCTGTCTCCCCCACTCCATCCTCCAATTACTCCAAAGTCAAAATCAAGTATGTGCACAGCAGAGGGTTCAAGAAGATCTGGCCTGCACACCTGCTGCTCACATACACGCTCCTCCTCACTGCCCTGAAGGGAAGCTTTGCAGACTTGTCTTGGGTTCCCTCCTTAGGAACTGACTGATGGCATTTCTACTGCCATCGGCCCCCGCCTGTGGCTAGTCAGGGGTTCTAGCACCCAAAATCAGGATGAGGGAGGGATACAACTAGACTATGGAAACAGCTGGATACAGAGACTCTGGGCAGTCTTGGACTTCAGAAGGTTTCGAGGCTGGAAAGGGTTATTGCTACAGTTGGTAAAAAGGTTCGAAGTGAAAAAATTTTAAAATAAAAGAAACCAATGTAACCTACAGTCTTGGGATGTCTAAACTGCAGGTAAGTGTGACATTAAATTAAAAGCACGTGCCCAGTCCAGTACATGCAGACAAGGGAGAAATGTAACACTTGAAAGTTGTCCTTGGTGCGTCTTCTGCAGAGGCAGGGCATGAGGGACCATTCAACACTTGGCCAAGGTTTCTCTCATCTCATCTAACAAATTGCTGAGCAGGGTGGGGTCACTGCATTTCCCATCCACAGATACGGAATTCTCTCCCTGCAAAGGAAAAGACAAGGTGTGAGGCAGCACACCTCAGGAGCACAGAGCTTTTAAACGGAGCCTCCTGGGGCTGTTGGGAAGAAAGGCCTCACAGAGCACCAACACCAGAGCAGGCCCATCACAGGAGCACTTCCCTGACTGGGCACGCCTGTACTCACACCGCTCAGGCTCTGCCACAGGAGGCCGGGGAACCCCTGGGCCCCGTGGGCTGCTGCTCTGCTCCAGCTTTAGCCCAGCCTCTTCCCAGGAGAGGGATCCTCACCTTCTTCACGAGCAGGCAGACGTGATGTCCTTGGATAGAACGGCTGTACATGGAGGCGCAGGAATCAACTCGTTCCACAACTACAACACATTAAACAGCCACCATGGTCAACTTCGTCAAACAATGCTCTGAATTCCTAGATACACAAAGTCCCTGACAATTCTCAGGTTCAGGGAAGGTGGGAGGCAAGGGGGGGGGGGATACAGTATCCAATCTGGAGACAGTGTGAGCCCTACAAGTCCAGGTCCCAAAGCTGGGGCTGGGAGCACCTTCTGGATTCAATCAGGAAAGAAGAATGTTCATGTTTTCTCAAGGTGGCCCAGTGGGTAGAGCACTGGACCTGGAGTGAGGAAGAAGTTAGTTCAAATCTGGCCCCAGACACTTACTAGCTATGTGACCCTGGGCAATCACAACCTCTGTCTGCTTCAGTGTGCTCATCTGCAAAATGGGGTCACAATAACACCTACCTCCCAGGGTTGTTGTGAGAATTAAATGAGACGTGTTTGTAAAGTGCTTTGCAAACCTTAAACCATTATATAAATTCTATTATCATTATTATTTATGATGAAAAAATCTTCACCTTAAACTTGAACTCTGGGGAACATGCGACGAATGCTAATAAATTCACTTAAGAGTGACTGATAGTGGATATCTAGGGTATTTTAATGCACAATTGATTGGAAGACACCAAGAATGAGACACACAATCTCATCACTAGAGGCAAAGCTGGCAGCCCCTTGAGCACAAAATAGTCTTTTTTCATAAATGCACATTTCAAATTAGGAAAATAACCCCCAAACATCCCATTCTCCAAGCTCTGTAGGAGAAAGAAATCAAGCCATCAGGCATCAGGGTTACAGTGAAGGTACAAAACTTCCAGTGGACAGTGACACAGGGGCAAACAATTCTCAGATCTCGGGGCAGGGGGAGAGGGTGGTGTTTCAGTTTTCAAGCCTTGCATAGGGGCCTTGTCCCAGTGGCCTGGAATCTCTAAGATGCACTGTTTCTATTCTTTCACTCATTCAAACATTTACTGAATGACTGCCATGTACAAGATTGGGACTCTGATGGTATTCAAATGGCTAAGACACAATCCCTGCCCATAATCTAGGAGGGATAAGGTGGAAATTAAACAATGACTGAGGCAGTGATCTGAAATGACCCTTGAAAATTGGGTAGGATTTTAGTAGGTAGAAATTGGGGGCAGGAGATGGGAAAATGTCATTGACAGTCACAAGAGTCTGAGATATTAAAAAGACTTCATAATCATTTAATCCAATCTTGTTATTTTATAGAAAAAAGAGGTGAAAGGACTGGCCCAAGACAGTGCAGCTGGTATGTCACAAGGGCTAGGATTTGAAATCAGCTCTTCTGATTCTGAATCCAGTGTTCTTTCTACTACACTAGGATGAGCTGTAGGCAGAGGCAGGGAGTCTAGAAAGCCCACAGTGTGTGTGGAGGATGGTAAGCAGACCAGCCTTCTCAGCTGCAGTGGAGGACTCTGCAAAGGGAAATGCTGGGAGTCCCTTCTGGAGAAGACAAGAAAGGGCCAGAGTGTGGAGACAAGACTAAGCTTGGACTGTGTAGAGCCACAGGTTTAGGAAAGAGGCACTGACAGGATGAAAGCTGGAGACTAGGAAGGAACTGAGGCTAAGTGGGAAGACAAATGAAGAAGTGACTGCAGTGATCCAGGAAGGATGTAGTAGAAAGAATGAAAAAAGAATCAATGGGACTTGGTGATTTACTGGATATAGCAGGAATTAGGGAGAGGAAAGAGCCCAATATGACAACAAAGTGTTGATAAGATGTGATTGTGAGGATAAAAATGGAAGTCAGAAAGACATTAGTTGAACTTATTCCTCCCTTTCCTTTCAGTAATTTACAAAAGATCAACCAAAACAATAGGCAAATATTATAATAAAGTTATAAGAATAATTTTTTTAAGTCTTGGGCCATTATCTGATACATATCATGGATTTCTTTATGGCTTTAAGCTTTAAGGATGAGAAATTGTTTTCTGCAGCTAATATCCTTAGAATCTACAGTGATGGTTTTTAAAAAATTAATTAATTAATTTTTGGTTTTCAACATTCACTTCCATAAGATTTTGAGTTCCAAATTTTCTCTCCCTCACTCTCCTCTTTCCTCCCCAAGATGGTGTGCAATCTGATATAAGCTATACATATACATTCACTGATTGATAGACCTTGCCCTTGACCCTCTAGAAAGGTCTATACAAAATACAGAATCACGCTCCAGAATGGCTGGATCAGTTCACAACCCCACCAACATCACATTAGTGTTCCCATTTTCCCACATCTTCTCCAACATTTGTCATTTTCCTGTTTTGTCATGTTAGCCAATCTGATAAGTGTGATGTAGTACCTCAGAGTTGTTTTGATTTGCATTTCTCTAATCAATAGTGATTTAGAACATTTTTTCATATGATTATAGAAAGCTTTAGTTTCCTCATCTGAAAATTTCCTGTTCATATCCTTTGACCATTTATAAACTGGGGAATGATTTGCATTCTTTGCATTCTTATAAATTTGACTCAGTTCTCTATATATTTCCTCTATATATTTATAAGAGATACTGGCTGTAAAAATTGTTTCCTAGCTTTCTGCTTCCTTTTTAATCTTGGTTGCATTAGTTTTGTTGGTGCAAAACCTTTTCAATTTAATGTAATCAAAATTATCCATTTTGCATTTCATAATGTTCTCCATTTCTTGTTTGATCTACAATAAACGTTCTTACTCTAGATGGTATTATGGTATTAATGTATAAACTGAAGTGTTCATTCTGAAAAATGATCACAGTGAATTCAATTCTCAGTGTTTGCATGGTTTCTTATGAAAAAGAAGTCAATGAATAAAACAAGACAGAAGCAATTACAAGAGATTTTTATCTAGATAACTTGGGTTATATGAAATTGAAAAGCTTCTGCATACAAAATTAATGCATCTAGAATATGAAGGGAAGTGAATGAGGAATGAATTGAAAAAAATCTTTGTATCAAATTTTTCTGATAATGGTTTGATATCCTAAATCTAAACGATTAATAAATATATAAAAGACGAAGGCATTTCCAAATAGATAAGTTGTCAAATGATATGAATAGTTCTCAAAAGAACTGCAAACTATTCAAAAATCACATGAAAAGATCCTCCAAATTACAAATAATAAGAGAAATGCAAATCAAAGCAACCCTGAGGTTTCACTTTACACCCTGAAAATCAGCAAAAGTAACAAAAAATGGCAATTGTTAGTGCTGTTCAGAATGTGGAATAATAACTATAATGGTACATTGTTGGTGGATCTGTAAAATGTTACAACTATACAAAATGGTACAACCAAGGCAATTTGGAATTATGCAAATAAAGTGACTAAAATGTCCATACAGATTGAATCACAGACTCCATACTGGGTTTATCTCCCAAGAAAGTCATTACTAAGTCCCTACTAAGAAGAAAGTCCTCCTATATACACTAAAATATTTATAGCAGCATTTTTTGTCACAGCAAAGAATTAGAAACAAAGTAGATACCCATAATTTGGGGAATAGCTTAACACAACTGTAGTACAAGAACGTAAAGGAATATTACTATGCTTTAAGAAATAATGTATGTGATGAATACAGAGAAACATGGAAAGATTTATACGAACTGATACAAGGTGAAGTAAGCAGAGCCAAGAAGACAGCATACACAATAACTACAATCACATAAAAGGAAAGAACTACACACCAAAAAAATCAAAAGTGCTTACAACAAAATTACAAAGCTCAAGCAGAACTTGAAGGAAATGTTATGAAAAGACACCTTCAACCCACCTCTTCATGGAGGTGGGAGATTTTACAGGTTACATTGAACAGGTTTTTTTGACTTTTTTGGTGCAATGACTAGTTATGCTGACTTTTTTTTTTTTTTTTTAACTCTCTAACACAATACTTTTTGCTATATGAGATGACTCTCTGGAAGGGGAGGGAGGGATACCTGGAATAACTAATGATGTAAGAAAGAGAAGTCCATCGATAAAAACTTATTTTAAAAGAACCCCAATCATTTACACAATATACTAGGGAGGCGGGGAGAACACAGAGCTGGCTACTATGGGTAGGTAAAAAGACTCTACCCCCAAAAAACTAATAGGGACAGATAATAAAAACACAGGCTCAAGAGCTAAGAAGATGCTTTACTTGGTTAGGGTAACCTCACAGGACTTAATTTCAAGATGAACCAAAGGTATTACACAATGGATCAACTATTGCCAATTGTATTTCCAATTATAGCCTTGTCATACAAAGATTATTTTAAAGAAATAGGAATCTTTAGCTTAGAGAGAAGAAAGCTGGGTTAAGGGAAGACTTAGAGGGAAGATATGTGGTAGCTGTCTTCGAGTATATGAAGGCCTGTCATGAAGAAAAGGAATTAGATTTGTTCTTTTTAGCTCTACAAAGTATAATTGGGACCAATGAGAAGTCAAGGAGAGGCAGATTGATATAAGGAAAATCACCGGAAAAGTCATTTAATCTCAAATTTTTTCATCAGTAAAATGAGAGGGTTATAACAGATGATATCTTATGTTCCTTCCAGCTCCAAATCCATAAGTCTATGATCCTTAGTTTAGACAGAAGGCCCCAAGTCATACAAATTTCCCCACCAGCAGGATGTACCTGAGTGTATTCTAATTCTGCATTCTCCAAAACAGGAAACCACTCCAGAAGAGGAAGGGAGATAGATAATCTACTATGATATGGGAACCCTTTTATTAAATGTTGGTGGGAACAGGTAAAAAAAATTTCTCAAGCCACAATTAGTAAAAGAGATGAAATAAATTTACCTGAAAAGTGATGGTGAAAACAAATTTTTGCCAGCAGGTGTTGGAAAGAAATGCTAATTCCGTCGACTTTTATGGAATTCATGCTCAGCTCACCAGACTCCAGCAACTTGGCAAAAGCGTCACTGTCCCAAAAATACAAAGTGGGGAGGGAAGGACAACCCAGAGACTGCACTGAATGAAAATTCCTGGCTCCCCTAGACAGTACACAATCAATTCCTCCCTCCTCCTCCAAAAAAAAAAATGGTAGCAAGAACTTTAGCGGCAAGGGATCAAATGTTAAAAGATATAGTACTTTGACAAAAAATATAATACTTTTACTACCAAGGTAAGGCAACAACAGACTCGGAGGCTGGATGGTATCCCTCAAGTGTCCCATATAAGACATTATTGGCTCAAAATCTCCTGTTGACAAGTCACAAAACTTTCATGCTAATTTTAGAGAAGGGGATACTTTCTCTTTAGGTCAAAATGTCATTTTTAAGTAAGCTCATAAGAAACTTCAAATTAATGTTACCCAAAGTCATTGTGTTTCCTTTAACAAAACAATATTGGGAGACAAACACATCAGAGAAAAAAAGGGCTTAGTGACTAGCAAGGCACACTGGGTAGTTCATGCAACCACCAGGGTATGTACAGCCAAAGCTCAGCTGGACGTATGTAGCCAAAGCAAGAGCCTGCGTGAGGTTTGCAGAACAGGAAGCTGTGAGGGAGGTCGGAGCTGCTGCCCTTGTTACCCACTTACCTATAGCAAGGCGTGGTGATCAAGTATGAGGTGCAGCTGAAGTGTAATTTGAAATCTAGCTTTTCATGGGTGGAGCCTTCGTCATTCTGCAACAGGCCAAAGGAAATGAGATGAATGGAGGCCAGAGGCTCTGTGGAAGGGAGACCCTGGAGTGCCCTCAGGATCCCCAGGTTCTAGCACCATCCCCACAGCGGGCTAGGCTTCCTGCACAAATGAAGGAGGCCCACAGCCCAGTGGCAGGCTCAATCCTGTGATTCCACTGAAGTTACGGGAAGGGAGAATAGGGGAGGAAGGGACAGGTTTTGTATTTTTAAAATTCATTCCCTGGCTCTGCATTTTAAAAATTATGCCGTGGCTAAAAATCACAACTTTAGAAAGAAAAATCACCACAATACCTTCAGAAATTCATTTTGAACATTCTCTCTGGCAAAAGCCTGCTGGATTCCTTTAAACACAGATATATTTAGATTTTCCTCTCCTTTTTATGTTAAGAAGATGGACCCCAGTTACCTCAGGCAATGCTAGGTTTAAGGAGGAACCCAGCAGCTCCAAGCTGGTTCTCCTGCTGGCAGGTGAGCCCATCACAGCTGATCTGCTCAATTTAAGGCAGGGTCAAGCATTGAACAATGGAAATGCAAACAACCTGGCTTTGGGACAATAGCTCTGAAGGTGTCGGTCCCTTTGGAGGGTTCAGTGGGCAAGTGAAATGTGACAGGTGAAATGCTGCTCCAGAGAAGCCCTTTAAAGCAGTGCTTTCTATATGCAAACTCAAAAGCCCACACAGTTCAGACTCAATGCAAAAAACAGAGTTTAACGCTGTACTTACTTTTACTATAAAGGACAGCGTCCCTTTTAGCTTCTGTGCCATGATGATGCTCTGAACAGTAAACACAAACTGGGCTTCATTAGAGATTCCTGACATGGAGAGAGATGGGTGAAGGAGAAAAAAATGAAACACCAGGAAAAACATGGTGCGTGAAAATCACAGGAAGATGAAATAGGGAGAATGTACTAATGACGCAGTTCTCATCTGCTGAATGTGTTTATCAAGAGATTAAGCCCCTTTAAAGGGAAGACGGACAGAAAGGAGGAAGGAAGTACCTTCATCTTCCACTGTGCCCATCCTTGATTTGTTCTCACAAGAGACACCATCCCTGCTTTTTCCTGAGATCAGAAAGCTGTTTTCCATTTAGTACAGGTGTTGGTAAGGAAGAAAAACATCAGATAATTCTGAACAAGGGAAGTTCTGGGCTGTTTTGTTGTCGTTTTTACAATGCAGCCCCAACTATCCTATTTTGTGGTGAACTAGAAAACTAACAGTATAAGCCCAGATCAAATATCTCAAGTCTTAGTGGTTCATGACTACATCATTAGTTAAATCTAAACATAATAATAAGAAGCTATGCTTATATAATATTTTAGTGCTTTCAAGAAGCACCAGATGTGGGGTAGCTATGTGGTGCAGTGAATAGAGCACCAGCCCTGGAGTCAGAAGGACCTGACTTCAAATCTAGCTGTGTGACCTTGGGCAAGTCACTTAACCCTAATTGCCTTGCCTTCCCCCCTCCAAAAAAAAAAAAAAAGCACCAGACGATACATTTCAGGAATATTCCAAGACATTCTGAGACGAATGGAAATGTGCCTTAATCCACCAGAGAAGGAAATGGCAACTCACTCAGTATCTTTGCCAAGAAAACCCCATGGACAGCATTGGCATGTTATGGTCCAAGGACTCATGAAGAGTCAGACACAACTGAATAATAATGGGAAGATCATTAGTTTCTGAGGACCTAGGTGCAGATCCTTGCTCGTTTCTGCCTACCTGGGAAGCTTTGGGTGATCCAGTTCTCTTTCTGGGGCCTTAGAATTCCCCATTATCAAAATTAGCTGGCTGGACTAAATGAGCGGAAAGCTCCCCTCTGGGCCTATGACACTGTGACGGTCTGCACTGCTAAGGAGATACAGAGTGAATGAGTGAGTGAGTGAGTGAGTGTGTGTGTGTGTGTGTGTGTGTGTGTGAGAGAGAGAGAGAGAGAGAGAGAGAGAGAGAGAGAGAGAGAGAGAGAGAGAGAAAATGGTGGGCCTGTGACAAATCACAAGATAACCTTTTTTTGGGGGGGGAGGGCAATTGGGGTTAAGTGACTTGCCCAAGGTCACACAGATAGGGTTTTTTTGTTTTTTGGAGGGGGGGAGGGCATTAAGTCACTGAGGGCAGATTTGAACTCAGGTCCTCCTGACTCCAGGGCTGGTGCTCTATTTACTGTGCCACCTAGCAGCCCCCCCAGATAACCTTTCTTACACTCTTCAGGGACATGAATTTTCACTCTCTTACGGGATTAACATATAAGCCACCCATAAAATATGATGGAATTTGATGATTTTAATAAAAATGAAATATTCATCACAATAATCATCAGAATAACTTCAGTAACACTTCTTTCTAGAAGACTGAGATCCTATAAGGCAGAGTTGTATAGATTTGGAATTGGTTTGAATTCTGGCTTTACTACTAGCTGAGTGACATTATGCAAATCACTTTCCCTCATGGGGTCTGTTTTTTAATCTGTAAAATAAAGTGATATGAATAAATGACTTCTTTAGTCCCTTCCAATTTCAAGTCCTATGGGCCTTCCAAGCCCTGGAAACCCTCATCTGAATTTTTACTTCAAGTTAGATGTAAATCTTCTTGTATTTATTTGCTTGAAAACTGGAGGAAAAAATCTGGCTCCTGAACTTTGGGGATAATTTCTAGATCTAACGCAAATCTATTGAGTCCCTGACTGGCAAGTATAGAGAGAACACTGGCCTTGGAGTCAGCAGACCTGGGTTTGAATGTTGGTTCCCATGTTTACTCTATGACCATGAGTGAATCCCTTAACCTCTCAGCATCAGTGTCCTCATCCGTAGGATGGTGATAAGAATACCTGTACGACCTACCCCAGAAGTTTGTGAGAGAAAGTACTTTGTACACCTTAAAGTACTCTGAAAAAAGAACTAAACTGTAATTAACACATGTGGCTGTCATGTTTGATGAGGGGTTCATTCCAGATTCATGTGAGTGCTCATGTTTTCATGATCATAATATCAACGGCTTGAATTTGCAGATTTGCATGGTCAATCCATCAAAAGACAAGTATTAAGCGCTTATTATACGTGAGGCACTGTGCTAAGGACTTGGGCTACAAAGTCTTGTAATGGTGCTCCAGGGACGGCTGGTCAGACAGGAATCCTGCTGTAACTGGGGGGCTAGCTGAACATCAGTGCGATCTCTGGACTTTACCACATAGGCATCACCACCATTTATTACTACAGTATCATGAAATGTCTTTCAGTGGGGCATCTCTGGCGCCAGGGTTTTCAAGTCCTTTACCACATATTTTGCTATTTAGATTGGGATAAAAGATCAAAGTTTTCCCTCAGTTACACCTTATGCCACCATGCCTGAAGATGCCACACCCCAATCCCCCCCACTCTCCACCCCCGTCAAAGAGATGTGCTAGTCTGGCTTCAGACTGCTTACCAGGGGGCAGCTGGAAAGGCACAGGGACTCCATCATGCACTGAGGCACCTTCTGGCCGAGACATTTTTGTGTTCAGTGAATCCAATACGTTTACTTCCATGCTTTTCAGGAAGCTATCACTCTTGTTTTCAAAAATCACAGACACAGTCACTTGACTATCCTTCTGAAGATTGCCTTGAATGTCATATGTCTGCAAATAGCCAAGACAGAAAGGTGTTGTATAAGTTTTCTCCAGTACTTGCTAAGTCCAGGATGAAGTTGTTAAAGCCAGATTAGTAAGAAATAAGAGTAAAAAATCCTAACAAACTGGTCTAAAAACAGGCTGTTTGTTGTTGTTCAGTCATGTCCAACTCTTCATGACCCCAACTGAGGTTTTCTTAGCAAAAGATACTGAAATGGTTTACCATTTCCTTCTCCAGTTTATTTTATAGATGAGTAAACTGAGGCAAACAGGGTTAAGTGACTTGCCCAGGGTCATACTTCTAGTAAGTGTCTGAGGCCAGATTTGAACTCAGGAAGATGACTCTTCCTGACCCCAGGCCCAGCACTCTCTTAGCTGTGCTACCTAGCTGCCCAAATATAAGCTGTACTTTTCCTCTCAAAATCAAATCTGGTTTGTATAAATTCTCAGTTTGTGAAATAAAGTAAATAAAAATACATATGCTGAAAATTTTTTTAAAAATCATTTTACAGATACAGCAAATATGAGGGGACATTCTATACTCTGACTAAAAGTTCACTTTCCATGTCTTTTTCACTCAAAGAACAGCTTGGAAATATGTACCATTAGTTCAAAAATAGTCCACTCACTCTAAAATGAGATCTATGAAAAGAAAAAATACACACATTTACACAGAAAAATAATGCCAATTAAACATGATAATTAGGTTTCCTTTGCCAAAAAAGAAAAAAAAATGTAGGCTATATGAAGACCAATAAGGAAATTGTGGCCTACTCACTTTTTTTTTAGTTACTAGCAATATACCCTTGTGAGATTTTTAATGAGAAGACAAGTATATCCCCTTTTTGAGGAACTGGTGACTCATCCCAACCAATGCTCATCAACATCAGCAGGAAGGATGGCACTCTCTGCTCTAAGATCAAATTGTTTCCTCTAAGTACACTCCAGACCAGGTTACTCACCATTTTAATGAAAGAATTTTCAGCCAGAAGGCAGTAACTGGACATGGGCTAGGGGGAAAGAAAAGAAAACATTTTCAGTATAGAAAGCTTATGGAAGGTAATTGTCTGCTAACAAATCTTGCTGATGATCTTGGAGTTCGATAAACACAACTTAGCCCCAAGAACAGCATTAATAAGTGCCATGCATACAAAACATATTAAAGGGATGTTGTATCACAATTTAAAGGGAATGAATTAATTTTTAATTTTCAGAAACAAAACAAGCCAGAGCTATAAAGCTGCTTTGAACCTAAGAATTCTAGCTTGGAATCAAGAGGCCCAACAGAAACTCTCCCCTTGATATACAATGCTTGCAGATACCCCCTCTGTCTGCCCTCCCAGTCACCGACCTGGTTCAGGCCCTTCTCAGCTCCCTCCTCAGCTCCCTCCTGTACCATTTCAATAAGCCTCTGCCCACTCCATAGCAGACAAAAGGACTTTCCTCAAGTACATACCAGTCTGACAATATCACCTCCAACTAAAGTAACTGCATCCAGGACCAAAAAGAAATTCTTCTTCTTAGCACTTAAAGCCTTTCCTGCCTTTTCAATTTTGTGACACCTTATTTGACTTTCTACACACTACAACCAGTCAAACTAACCTTTGAGCTGCTTCCCCCCCTCTAAAACAACAGGTTCCTCCCTCTGCTCCCATGGGCCCTTTTGTGGGAGGCCTTTCCTGGTCTTTCCCATCCCCCAGCTCAGGGCCTTCTGCTCCATTTATTTTGTATATGGCTATACATGTATAAGTTGTCTGTATAAAAAATGTAAACTCCTTGAGGGCAGGGTCTATTTCATTTGCCTCCTATCATGAAGGAAGGACTTAATAAATGCTTACTTATTGTTGATCCACATTACACTGGAGAACTTGCTAACCAAACCACCAGAAGCAACTAAGAAGCGTGGAAGAGAGAGGAAAGGGTCCTGGATTACTGAAGGAATATCCAGCATATCTGAATCCTGGTTCCTTCATTTATTGTTACTCAACCTCTTGGAGTCTCCATGTCCTCAACTGTCATGGCAAGATAATAATGCCCTATTCAGCCTTCCTGGGTTTATGTGGAGGAAAAGCTACTGAAGCATGAATTATCACAATAATAATAATCAAACCATCTCTGCAAGACAAAGACAAAGCCCAGGGAACCATTCTGAGCAGGTGCTAGCCCTCAGAATCCCCTGTGAGGATAAACTCTGCTGAGGCCAAAGTCCCTTCTCTTCCCCAAGTCAAAACCAGATCATATCTGTAGTGACCTGGTGGGTAAATTCGGGTTGGTTCTACATGGCCTCCACCGCCCCCCCCTCCATCAAGGGGAGCTCATGCAAATCCCCAACCCCTGCAGGGCCAGAGCAGCAGTATTAAGTACCCCCTCACCGGGAGGGGCTCATCATCAAGGGTGCCATTTTGGATAGCCTCCACTTGCTCATCTTCACTTGGATGCTTCTTCTTTTTGGATTTCTTTTTGTCCTTGGACTTCTCTTCCTTTTCCTTCTTATGCTTTTTCTTCTTATGTTTGGAGGATTTCTAGGACCAAAAATACAATCCAACAATACATTCTTAAAATGTTTTTTTATAGTTGAGATGTCAAAATTTCTCAAAGAGTGACTAATATCTATATAAATTATACTTCTGACACAACTTTAAAGCATTAAATTCCAAAGCAAATTGTGCAAAGAGAACCCCCTAACTTCCTCTTTCCTCTAACATTAGAGCCTTACCTCCTTATCCTGAGATCTTTTCAAGTCCTTCCTGGGCTCAAAATCCCTCAGTGGTTCCAGACTCCCTCCAGAATAACCAACCCCTTTAACTGATGAGGTTTTCACCAGCCTAATCTCATTCTATGCCCCTAGACTTGCTCCGTACCTCAGCCAGACTAGAACTCTAGGACTGAGAGAAGCCACAGAAAACACCGTACTTTCCAACTTCTAGGTCAACACCTACCAGCTCCCAGAAGCTCCAAGTTAAAAAAAGACCTTACTCAAAAGGGATCAAGTTCAACCCAAACCTGAACAAAAATCTACTCTATAATACATCTAACATGGCTTTCCCTTAAAGACCTTCAGTGAGAAAAAAACTCACTATACCTCCCGAAGCAGCTCATTCCACTTTTTAAAGGCTCTAATTGTTAGGAAGACTCTCCTTTCATCAAGATTAAATTTCCCTCATTTCAACTTCTCTTTCAAATTTTTCTCTCTGGAGAACAGGTCTAATGCTTCTTTCATATAAGACAGCTACTAAATACTTGAAGGCAGCAATCGTGTTCCCCCTAAAATTATCTCTACATTATACACCCCAGCTCCTTCAGTTGATGCTCATGTGGTGTGATCTCAAGACCCTTTCCCATCCGAAGTGCTCTCCTCTGGACACTCTCTAACTTGCTTATCAATGAACTTCCTAAAAAGTGGCCCCCAGCATGGAATACAATATGCTACGTCTGACTAAGACAGACCGCAGGACGATCTCCTCTTACTATTGAACGTGATGCAGCCTAAGACTGCATTATCTTTGGGGACTGCCATATTACAACTGATGACTGTTCTCTTTTGGGGAAGTCTGCACAATCCAGGCAGTATGGCCTGTAGGGTGTCCATGATACTCTAGATTTCTCAGACTACTGCTATCAATAGTAGTTTGCCTTTTTCTTTGCAAGAGCTATAGAAGTCTATCATGCAACCATTACTTATTTATTTATTTTGAGGTCATTATCTTTAATTTTAAATTACATTTTAAAAAATTAACAAAAAGATTTCATTTTTCTCCCACCTCCCTCCATTCAAGGGGAAAAAAAGGAAAACAAAACTTCTGTAACAAATATGTACATGATCAAATAAAACAAATTTCTGATTGGCTATGTCCAAAAAAATCTATGTCTCACTTGTACCCTGTCAGCAGATGGGTAGCATGTTTCTGGAATTGTGGTTGGTTACTGTGTTTATCAGAACTCATAAGTCAAAGTTTATTAAGAAACAACTGCCTCTATTTACACTGCTGTGATCTTTGCTTACCTTTTCTTCCTCATCCTCTTCATCTTCCCTCTCTTCTTTTTTAGGTTCCTCATAGTCTTCAGGTGCAGCTGTAACTGTATTTACATTGGGTTCACTCTGCACAAGAGGATAAAAAGTTTGTTTTAACCAAAATGAAAAGCCAGCCTCTGTTAGCATATGTGTGAGGCTAATGGGTCTGCAGGACTTACATAGTCTGATTTAAAGAAAAAAGAAGAAAGCACAATAACCATTTTAGGAAGCCTCAATTCCTCTTGCAAACCAAGCCAATCTTTACCCCTTAAGGGGCTGGCACTTTACTCTCTAGTCTTACGTACCACAAATAATTCCTAAGCTAGCTGCAGCCTCACTTTCAACAGTTAATGTAAAACAGTCAGGTTTTCAAACCTCTTTCCCATCTGTGATTAGCTTTGGCTGGAGAGATGGAAATAGTTGACTTGATTCAATAAACATTTATTAAGCATCTATGTGCCCATCATCTTGTGAAATACCAAAAAGAAAGTCAAAAGAAGATGATCAAGTTCTTTCCTCTCAATGACTTCTTGCCAACATCAATTTTGGAGGAAAAATACCTTGATGGCAAATAAGCTTTAATATTTAGAAGAAGATTTGAAGTATGAACCCAAGGGCTCATAGGTTTTCTCAAAAAGGGATCATACACAGAAGAAAAAGTCCCTCAAATATCCTAAAGAACTTTATTTGGAGGTGACCAATGGAGCAAAGACAACCAAAAAAAGAGTCTAGCTTGAAAGGCATTTCCTGATATAAGTGGCAGCACTGATGCTCATCTATAGGTACATGGCTTGTGCCATACTCGTTGCCAATGTCACCATCATGCACTAGCCTGGCTTCCTCTTGAAGCCACACAACTCTGGTGGGACATTTGTCCAGGGGAGGATGGTGAACTTCCTGACAATTCAATGGAATGCCTCACACTAACGGTCATTTCCAGATAGGACTGTATTTTCACTCACTCTTAAGCCTAACAGAGTATGCTTTTCCATCTCTAAAGGACCACTGTGTGTACTTACAGGTGATTGTGCTGTGGAGGCAGCTGGTGGGGCAGTAGAAAGCCAGAAATCCAAGTCTTCCCCCTTAAATAAAGAACAGATGAACTTTCAGCAAGAAAAAATAAGGTCATGGACTTTTTTCTTTTTAAACATATGGAGTAAGAAGTTATTCAGCTTTTCTCTCTCACATCCAGTTAACACATGATTCACCAACATGGAGAAAAAGGTAGCAGAGAACTGTGTGACTACGTTCTTATCCAGTTCCTAATTTATAAACATATTTTTGCCTGGACTCCTTGGCAGAACAGAGCAATCTTCCCCTTTGTTGCCAGCTATCTCTAAAGAGTTCCCTACATTCCTTTCTATCTCTCTTCCTGGGTGTTGCAGATTCAAGAAGTGGTTCCTGCTGCCCCTGCTCTGACTGGCACAGGAAAGGAGGAAGGAGGGCAAAGACTAGGAAGAACTCAGCCAGCCCTCCTTTACTGGCAGGCTTTTTGCTCTGTTAGTAACTTAGGTCAGAATTCTGGAGGCGTTTTTTGTTTTTTTTTTTTGCCACAAAAACACTTGTTTGTAACTTGCTGACATCTAATTTACTTAATAATTAGGCTGTCGATGTGGATTTGGACCAGTTTGTCCAGGAATGTGTTAAGTCACTGATATATAAATAAAAAGTAGATTTTAAAATAGGATTTGGTTATTCACTAGAAGAAAACATAGCCTTAAAGGCTTCCAATACGGTGTCTCCCAAGATTATGGTGATACAAGTTTTTAGGACAGATGTGACCACAGAGATGACAGTTCAGTGATTCACAGAGTATCAACATCTAGTGAAACATGAAACATGGCGGATGCCCCAATGAGTCTATGATCTAAGTGGTATGGATCTAGCCTCTTCACTGGCAAACCGTCACTCCTCTGTTGGGCAATTCTTGCCTATGTTTTTCTGTACGTCCTCCACAGGAGTCGCTCACTGTGCAGGAAGCCCTCCTCTGACACTGGTGATGTTTCAGTGACAATCAGTTCAGCGCTTAGGCTGTTCAATTCAACTATACAACTGGCCCAATTTTTTTAGTCATGAATAACTTAAACTCCAGCACTAGTTTGTAATATGCTGTGGCATTGTGGAAAGAGCAATAAATCTGGAGAAAAAGACCCTGGGTCCAAATTTCAATGCCGCTTACTTTCTAGGTGACCTAGAACAAGTCACCTTTCTTCTCTGGGCCTCAGTTTCCTTAACCATAAAAAGATGCCGTTGGACTTGAAGGCCTCTAAGCTCTTGTCCATCTCAAATTCCCACGCCCCTCCATGCCCTTCTCTCCACCACCCTGCCATTGTCACTGCAGAAAGAGATGAGGATAATATAAATCTCTATGTTCCAAAAAGTCTGTTTCCTGAGCTGCCGTCATCCCCCTAAATGCAGAACACAGTGGCCACCTGTTTGGTGATGAACTTCCTTGGACAGGAATAACAGTTTGTTCCTGGGTCTAACCTGAAAGGCCTGAAGTCTTCCCAACCTTTTGGAATGTGACAAGGGGCAATTCCATAACAGCTCCACTCTGTTACTTAACCCAGAAAAACCTACAAAGATGTAACTAAGGCAAATCCCACAAATTCATCTCTGAGTCAAAAACAATCAGAAAAGTTTCAGCCAAGGCTTGCTTCTTCACATACAAATTAGCAAGAGGTGGTCTGACAAGGTTTATAAACAAAATATTCATGATTTATAACTGCAGTTCAAATTTCTATAACACTCTGAGGTTTACAAAATACTTCCCCCCCCACAGCCCTCTGAGGTGGGTAATGAAAAGTTCTCCATGTTATGGATGATGGAAACAAAGCTCAGAGAGTGTAAGCCTCCTGCCCTGACTTTCCACCCCCATGCCACCATGACTCAGCCTGTGGAGAGTCCAGACATGTCAGGAACTGGGAAGAAACAGAAAATAAGAAGTCACAGCTCCTACCCTCAAAGAGGTTAGTGCCCAAGGTGGCAAGAAACTAGCAAGAATTACCTTTTTCTCTTTTTCTTTCTCTTTTTTCTTTTCTTTTTCTCTCTCTTTTTCTTTGTGTTTCTTCTCTTTCTTTTTGGGTTTTTTGCTCTTCTTTTCTATCACAGGAATTTCTTCTTTTTCAGGGGATTTTGGGGTCTCTGCATTTCTATGTCTTTGGACTGGTAGTTTTTCACTATCTGCTAAGGGCCTTAAAAGAAAAAAGAAGGGCAATATTTGGTGACAGAGACCACTCCAATCCCCAAACATTCACTAGTTTCCCCCAAAATGTGTTCTCTAAAGATATCCATATTTGTCTAGAAACCCTACGGATGCACCAAAGCTTGGGATGTGTGCATACTTTAGGGTTCCGAAGGGAATCTTTTGTTCACAGTCAGAGATCACTTTCTCTTGCATGCATTTTAAAAACTACAGGCTGACTACTTTTTTCCAGCTCTGTACTAACCTTGTCCACTCACTTGAGGATAACAAAAGTACTTGCAGATTAAACAACACTTTCAAGAAAAACAGTGCGGGAGCACAAACATACACTGTCTTAGATCCTTACAAGCCACATTATCTTTAAAGAGTGAAAGGTAAAGAAGAAAAATTCAAAACTCAAGATAACAAAATTGCCATACAAAGCAAGCTATATAACAACCCATCAGGTCCTTACCAGATGGATAAGACAGCTATGTCTACACATCAGAGGAGGGACTAGTATTTTCTTTTTCTCAAGTCTGGAAACTGGGGACTACAGTGATTTGGAAGCAAGATTCCTTCCTAACTAAACAATTGTTTGTCTGTAGAAGCAAGTAGTGGGTGGTGTTAATCACCAGCTGGCATTCTAATCTAACTCCATATACCATCCACACACAGATACGCAGAATCTTTTTTTCTGTAAGTTTAGGGCTTTGTATTTTAAAAATAAACACTGAGACAGCTTGCATCTTAGACAAAGCTGGGGGAAGCCCATTTAGTATTCTCCAGGTTTGCTGGCCAGTTCAAATTGTTAACCCTTGTGGGCTGGCATTAATATAGTTTAAATGCTTGCTTTAGAATGTGGTCAGCAAGTAAAGATGGCAGAGGGGAGCCTACTCTAATTTTACTTTAAAATAAAACATTGTAAACTCCCAAGGATCACTTGCTGATTTAGCTAATAAGTGGTTACAGAACTGTAATACACTTAGCTTCCTGGAAGCCTCACAACATGACTCATGAGAAAACTAAGAAACAGTGGCCACCCAGGTAAGGCTTTGATGTGAGGACAACATGTGTGATCCCAGGAAGTTGTACAACACTGTTTTGGGGGCAACAAATCGATCTTTTCAAAGAAGGCTGAAATACTGGGATATCTTACCTGTGAGGCTTCCCTGAAACCAGACTGCATGTGGGTGTGAGAGATAGACATGGCAATGTGAGCACAGAGAGAAAGAGAGAGAGGACAGAGGTTATGAGAACAAATGACAGACAGACAGGGGCCAATGGGTCTGAAGAGGTGAGAAGAGAATGGACAGACACAGTATGAAGAACCAAGCATCTTCAACTGGGAACATCATTTAATTTAGGAACAATTCTAATAGGAAATTGCTCATAAATGTATCTTGTGCTTTGGTTTAGGAGCCCTTTGTACAGCACCTGAAGGACTTTTACTGTTTAAGAATCTTACTGGCTGCTCCTGTTAATCTCTAACCCGAAGCTATGGCTCTCTGGTAATTTCTACAGCAGGCAACTAGAAAGGAAGAAAGGATTATGACTATGAACAAGCCATTTAAGGGTTAAAGAGTGCTTAAAAAGAGCTCCCCTCTACTTCTTGGTAGAAAACCAGAAATGCAGAATTGTCTTTAAATGGAAAAGCTGGGTAAAGCTTAGACCTACTCATTCCCATGTGTAAGCCAAGATTTTCCATAAATTTATCCACTCTAAAAAAAACAGAAAAGTGGTGGCCTGAAGCAACCTGCAATCTTGCTTCAACTGCAGTTGCAAAAATTGGCCAATAGGTCTATGACTTAATTTCTCCCACACGAGGATGCCAAATATGTATTTTTCAATGAATGGTTGATAAGAGCTTTGTTATTTCAAAGAAATAATCTTATCAGTAAAACTGCTCTGGCTTTTACCAAAGCTACTGTCCCAAGGGAAACAATTTTTTAAGCCTAGCAAAGCAATACCAGTTATTAATAAAAGATAGAAAACTTCTATTTATGACCCCTGGTGCAGTAATAAAGCTACTATCAGAACTGATATACAGTGAAAATGACAGAGCTATTCATCACAGATTCCCTTGTAAGCTAGAGTCAGAGTGAGTGAGAATTTTTTAGGAAGAGCATGGAACCAACATAAATTTAAAAGGAATAGTTTTTCAAACTATTATGGGAAGTGAGCTTCATATTTCTTTCTTGGTTTACAGCCCATGCCAAAACTGACAATAGTTTGTATCTGTTCTTGGAACAAAAAGGGGGAGGAGAGGAACAATGCCAATAATCCAGAAATGAAGTACTCCTTGGCCATAATGGCTGACATTTACCCAGTGCTCTAAGGTTTGCATAAGGGGCAGGATGCTGGAGGGAACGTAGTGCTGGCCTGCAAGTCGGGAAGGTGTGGGAGCCAGTCCAGCATCTGACACACTGTATGACCATGGGTGAGTCACTTAGCCTCTCAATTTCCCCAAGTAATCCTCTAAAACAACAAGTTAGAGAGGAGGTGCTGATCTGGATTGGTGGAAGGAGTTTCCATATTTGGAGTTCTCTACAATTAGACTCCCTAGCTTTAAGACCATGGACAGCTTATGTAACCTTTCCAACCCTCAGTTCCCTGACTTATAAAATGCGGATAATAATAACGCCACCTTTTATCAAAGTTATTGTGAAGAGCAAATGGGAATGCATTGAAGTGCTTTGCAAACCCTAAAGTGTTATATAAATGCAAGCTATTATTATCACAATGTGGTTCAGCTTTATAAAGAGCATAAACTCAGGAGTCAGAAGAGCTGGGCTTAAATTCCACCTTTGACATCACTCCTTGAGTTGGCCTGGTCACTAAGAGGCAAGTCTCATCTTCCTCCACTGTAAATGAAAGGACTTGGACTAGACTGGCCTACAAGGTACCTTCAAGTTCCTAGAGCTATGATCCTATGATGAAATCTCAGGACTGGACCCTCAAAAGAGTCAGCAATGGACCTATAAATGGAAGGAAGATGTTCTAACCTCTGTGCAGACACACACTGGAGGAATAGTGGGAACTTTGAACGGATGTCGGTTGCTTAAAAACTCTGAGGTCTCCTAAGATTCTGACTTTCACTTAGAAAAACGTCACATTGGCTAGATGAAAGAGGAGGCATCCGAGTGTGCTGTTAGAAGCCATGATGGCAATAATTACAAACAGCACGGACAGAAGGCTCAAGACCAATTCCCTAACTGCGATTTCGTCCATGGCCGGCCTAAACACCTGTTCCATGGGGACTAAACTGTCAGATTTTCATGTTATGTGAAGCAGCTGTTCTGCTCAAGAGTCCAAGAGGAAGAAATGGGGGGTTGGGGGAATAACACCCTTCAAGTACAGAAAGGAGTGAGCTTTAGCTAGCTTTCTCTGTAGGAGCATAACTAACTAGGAAAGGACATTGTCAATCAGGGTCCTCTATCACACCAACTGTCTCTGAGGTAGTGGAAGGGAGGAACACAGCTTGGGATACGGATCTAGGAGAGCCTGCAGAGCCTTGGGGGAAGCGATCTTACAGTTTCATTCTGCTGAGTCTGCCCTAAGGTAACCTGGCTATTACACCTATACTGCACAGGAGGCTCAGCTGTTATGGGGTGTGTGCGTGCGTGTGTGTGTGTGTGTGTGTGTGTGTGCGTGCGCGCATTTATTAAAAGTGAAAAAGCAGCAAAAAAATAAAGCAACCAATTAATGTTCTCAGGTAATGGGGAAAACACAAAAGTTTTCTAACTTACTGGATGGACACTTGTGTTCATTCTGGGGACATTTTTAGAAAGGATTAGGACATACTGGAGCACGTATAGAGAAGGACAACTAGGAAAATGAGCAAACTCAAAACCAAGACCTGTGAAACCTGACTGAAGGAACTGAGGCTGTTTTAACCTAGAGAAGATAAGACGTGTTCAGTCATTTCAGTTGTATTTGACTCTCTCTGATCCTTTTTGGGGGGTTTTGGGCCAAGACACTGGAGAGGTTTACCATTTCCTTCTCTAAAAGGCAAGACTTAGTGGGCTCATAATCTTGATTTTTAAATAAAGAGCTGCCATACAGAAGAATGAGGAGCTTTATTTTGCTTTGCTCTAGATGGCAAAATTAAGAGCAATGGGTAAAAATTATAGAGAGACTTCCTAACCCTGAGAATATTAGAATGGGGTGTATGTACCTTATTAGGTAGTAAGCTCCCTATTCTTGGAGGTGTTTGAGTATAGGCTGAGTACTATGGATGTTGCAGAGGAGACTCACACATGAGGAAAGAGATTGAACCAGATAGACCTCATGACCCTTCTAACTTCAGGGAGTCTACGATTCAATAATGCTTTAACCCTTTCTGGCCATAAAAGCCCTTAAATAACGGAAGAGCTTACTACATTTTCAGAAGCATTTCAACCAATAGGCAAAAGGCCAAAGAATTCAATTTACTTACTTATCCAAATCTATGTCCAGGGCCTTATAGGGATCATTGGGATCTTTGTCATCTTCATCACTTGGAAGTGCATTCTGGGAGTAGGGGGAGGGAGGGTTAGGGAGAGAGAAATAAAAGATATCCAGTCTGTTTATACAAAAACCATCCATTCTAATTGGGTATAGCTTCAGAACCCAAGGGGCCCCAATGAAAAGATAGCCTCCGACTCTAGTTTTATGTGAAAAGGCTGAAAGCTGTCTACATAGTTAATATTCACATTTCCAAATGCACACTTAGAAGGAAAGAGTCCACTATGGTGCTCAAGAACCCAACACAAACTAGGTCAGCAGAATTTATTGCCGAGGCCCAAAGATGGACATTCTGTCCATATGATTTAGGAAAAGATTCTACCAAAACCAAGTTAAATTATCATTTTAAGCAATGCCCCACATGTTACAGACCTTCTATGTAAAAATGACTACTGAGTGAAATGTATGTTAAACTATTAGTGATGCAGCAGAAGGCAATGGATGAGGAAGCTAGGCTGCTTAGCCAAAAGGTGTGATGTGGGTTTGTTACCAATCACATCTGACTCATTGCATTCTTGTTAGGTTTCTTGCCTCTGGTTCGGTGTTTTCTCCCCATAAAGTATGACCCTTAAGGATGTTGAAATAGGAAAGGAAGCGAGAACGGCAGGACAATGTCATTCAGCAGGGCCCTGTTCTAGAAGAGAAGTCAGGACCTCAGACTACGGTGACTCAGGGAAGGTTATGGAAACACAGACCTGGGGAAAAGCCAGCCGTACCTTGAATGGGTTAACTCTATGCCTACATGGTACAAAATGAAGGAAAAGAGAAGGCGGTGTGGTGAGGGAAGGGGCGCATGGGATGCTGACCTCTGGCATCTCCTCAGTGATGATGTCCACTTGCTGTGCAGGGGCTATGTCTTCATCACTCTCTGTGTGAAGCGAGTTGTGCCGGCGATGTTTGCCTTTCTTTTCCTTTTTCTGCTTTTTCTTTTTTTTGTCTTTCTCAAGTTTTTGTTTATGTCTCCGTTCTTCTTCAAGCTTCACATACTGGTCTGACATAGGAATACCTACAGAGGGTGCAATTACAGCATTGGGGCCCAGAGCCTGTTAAGATGCTAAACTCAAGAATGTGCAGCCACAACATTTCAAAGGCTTCAGTGGCAAAGGGAAGAAACAGAGATGGGACAGAAGGGCTCATCCCTGCACCTAATCTCTCTCACGATGGCAGGGCTGGGCACTACCACATGCTGCCACCCTTCTTTTCAGTCTGTCTTTACTCACTGACCTTCATGCCTGGAATAGCCCCTCCCCAATCCTCCCCCTCTATTGAAGGCCTTTCCCTCCAAGAACCGGCTCAGCAGGTAGGCCCTGCCGGAAGCACATGGACCACCATTGCAGGTCAATAGCTCCCAGAACTTGGAATGGACCTCCTCTCCCTGGCGTCATCATTCCTTGTATATTTATTCCTCTCCCTTCCCCTCCTGCCCCAGCTGGACTGCAGACACCTTCAAGAAGGGACTGTGTCCTTCTGTCTTTGTATCACTGGTGCTTAATCCAGGTACTGAAGCCAGGTTTGCTGAATTTCCCTCCCTGACGCCAGTAAGATGTAGCTGGTCTGCTCTGTCACAACTTGGTAATACAGGGAAAGTATTCGTTTTGAGAGCTGAGGGGCACAGAGGAAAGCATGTCTAGTGACAAGATCCTGTTATAACATTTGTTAACTGCTCTCATCCTCAACTTCTCTGGGAGTAGCTAGCAGAACAGCATTAACAAAAACAACACCTGGAAGGGACCCAAAATACTACATCTAGTTCAAGGGGAAAAAAAAAAGTAAAGAATCCATGTAAATTTTTTAAAATATGTAAAAGACATGAAGATTCCAGATGCCATTAATATGTGGTTTACTTCATCCTTCAAGATATCCTTATTTCCTTCTCAGGTGTATCTATTCAGAAGCTTTTATTTCTTCCAAACAAATGTGCTACAGAGTGATGGACTAAATCAGATCATTTACAAAGTATCTTTCAACTTTAAAATCTCACGATGTATTTTCTAAGATTCCCTGAAGCTCCAACATTCTGTGCTTCCTATATAAAGGCCCCTTCCAACACTGACATCCTGTGAAGGTTTATGATATGGCCTTTGGACCAAAAGGCAGGGGAGGGAGTTGCGAGTCAAAGGCAATGATGATCACTTACATTTTCTACTACAGGGGCAAATCATAGCCCCCTTCCCTCCAAGTTAGTAAAAACAGCCAGGGTGGGCTGGAGGGAGTACAGGGTGGCTGGCTTTGACCCTTGGGCCGGATTTTAACAACTCCTGATCTAGTGTGTTATCCATTCAATAAAACAGTCACTGAGTAACTAACATACTCTTTAAAATTTCAGGATAAATTGAGCTATAGGCTCCCTACTCTACACTTGAAAATAAATCACAAGAATTATAATGACCAAGCTGGCTCCAAAGAACAATTGAGAAAATTTATCTTTCTCCCTTCTTTGTAAAGACTGGGGGATTATGGTCAGTCTTTTTAGTCATGGCCAACTATCTGACTCTATTTGGGGTTTTCTTGGAAAGATGCTGGAGTGGTTTGCTATTTCCTTCACCAGTTCACTTTATAGATGAGAAAACTGAGACAAACAGGGTTAAGTGACTTGCCCAGGGTCACACAGTAAATAAGTGCACTGAGATCAGATCTGAACTCAGATCTTCCTGATGCCAGTCTCTATCCACTGTGCCACTTAGATGAAGGGATTTATAGGGGTGAAATATTGCATATATTAACAGATCTTGTTAATGTGCTGGTTTTATTGAATCGCTTTTTCCTTTTCCTTTAAAAATCTTTTTTCACAAGGTATGGCTCTCTGAAAAGAGGTAAGATATATCTAGAAATGAAGGTAATGCAAACAGAAAAGATGTCATTTTTAAGAAGGTAAAATTTTTTTAATAAGAAGAAAGAAAAGAAATCTTATGGAGCTGTCATTTACACCCTCCCTGGATACCAGAATAGCACCATTCTGCCCTTAAGATGTAGTTTTTCCAGACAAAATTCTTCTATGACATAAAACTAGTAAATATATGAACCTCTACTTCAAATCAGCCAAGACTCCAAAGAATTAAGTCAATATTCATCAGTGCCCAGCTCTTATGTTAGTCTTTATTCATTTTTCTAGCAGTGATCATTAAGAGTTGCTAAATGTTATCACCTACTTACAAATTCCAGGAAAAAATGATTGTCAGCTACGTAAGTGAGTGACCCCAGGGCTCGTTAAAAATTCACATGGCTCAAAACCCACAGTAAGGAAAGGTTTCTTACAGAATTTTCTAAAACTCAATACTGTTATTTATTACTCACTATAATCTGTGAAATGATTTTTAGCACTTGAACCAATGTGGGTAACAAGAATCAGTTCGTAGATTATTAATTCACTCATTGCTTAAGGGTCACTCCATACGAAGCCCTGTACCAGACGCAGGGAACTACAGAGATTATTTCCTGTTCCTCCTTTTGGGGGGTGCGGAAGGACATTTTGGCCTTAACCTCCTTCCACACGAATTGGCACAGAAGGCCGCTGGTGTTCTATGGACTTTGCCCAGGCAGTCTCAATTCCTAATGATGAAGTTTTTGTAGATTTCTCTGTATGTTGTTGATAATACTGAAGAAAGGAGACAGATGGAAAATTCCTTTCTAGGCTGAACTTGCTTCCTTGCTGAATCCAGCCTTCCAGAAAAACCTAATTCTCCTCTTATGTAGAAAGAAAAACAAAATCTACAAACTTTCTTCTTCTTCTTCTTTTTTTTTTTTGCTTTTTGGAAGGCAGAGCAATTGGGGGTTAAGTGACTTGCCAAAGGTCACAAGGCTAGTAAGTGGTAAGTGTCAGAGGATGGATTTGCACTCGGGTCCTCCTTATTTCAGGGCCAGTGTTCTATTCACTGTGCCACCTAGCCACCCCCCAAACTCTGCCTTCTAAAAGTGTCCTAGGGGGTTCACGTCTAACCGTTCAAGGCACGCTACATTGATTTCCAAAATCATTTTTAGTCCAGGAATGTAAATAGTGACAATTAAGGTGGAAATTCTGTTGAGTGGAAATTTTTTCAATGGTGGTCTCATGTCTTCATTGGTATAGGTACTTCCTATTAAGTCTACTTCCTGTACTAACTCATATCTAACTGACAGTCTTAAGTTTGGGGGGCAAGAGTGGGAGGGTGTGAATAAGAAGTTAAAATGCTCAGCCAGGATCAAGTAGCCAACATGCCAGGGGTAGAATATGACCAGGTTTCAGCTCACTATACATGATGTCTCTCCAGAAACATTATTGCTATATAATTCTCCTCTTTTACCTTGTCAAGATATTAAGCTGATTAGCCTGGACAGTTCTTAGTGTCACTGCCATTATCAGCAACTCTCCTAAAGCAAGGTTTCATTTATGACCCTGGCAATAGGACAGGGACCCTCACATGAACCTGCAGGCCTACTGTTTTCCTGGTTTTGGCATCAAGGAAGAAACAGACATTCCACCTTCTGAAAATAATGAAGATAAATCTTTAGCACACACTTGCCTGGAACCTTCAAGGGAACTGAGAGATCAATCTGGACCACAGGTATGTGCTCAACACCAGGTGTGTCCTGATACCGCTAGAAAAATTAAAATTTCAAAAGCATCATTATTGAAAATAAACTTGACTAAGTAGCAAGTAATAACATTACTGAATTGACTTTAAGAGTAAAGGACAATTTTTGGTAGTCAACAGGACATCAAATAAACATAACTATAATCTGCATACCCATTATTCCCTCAACATCTGGAGCCACAGCTGTTCACACAGAATGATGATCAGAGGGAGAACATTCTTTAGTGATTAAGTTGAAACCTAAAAGAACTGAGCAAAGGCCATCACCAAGAATGGAATCTGAGGCTTAATTTGACCCAGAAAGGAACTCTGAATCAATATGATGTTAGAATGTATTAAGAGTTTTATTTAAAGAAAAAGTGACAGTCACAAAACCCAATGTAAATCCACATCATGAAGCATTTTTACATATTGGGCAGGGAAAGCATGCTTATCTTCCCAAAGCCCAAAGCTGGAAAAGATAACTGAAGTCATGAATGGAGAGCCGTAAGGGATAAGAAGAAATGTAATGGGGATGTCACATCCTCCACATGGAGGACATAGCTCTTCAGGCCTGACTGTTTTCAACCTCTCTGAGAGGATGGTAGTGCATGGAGAGAGCTGGATTCACAGTCAGAATGACAGGATCTCAAATACTATCTCTCACAGTCTCTCGATGTATTTTACTAAGGCTAAGAAAATTGAACCTTTCTGTGCTTCCATTTCTTTATCCATAAAATATATAAAAACAAAAACCACCTGCTGAGAGTTTCTGCCAGACAAGGTGGTTCCTGGATCACAAAGTGAGAGCTACGAGGAGCCTTGAGGTTCATCTCATACAACCCCTGATCTTACTGAGGACGAGCACCAGACTGACTTTACTGAGGCTGTAAAGTTATGTAACCTGCCCATGGTCACACAAGCAGTAAGTGGCAGAGCCAGGAATTAATCCCAATTATTCTGTCTCAAAATTCATTACTCCACTGCACCATGCTGCTGCTGTTGCACTGAGGCTCAAATGAAATAACGTACATCGGAATGAATTTAAGATTCGCAAACCTTGACATGCTATGTGAATTTTATTGATGATTGTTATTATTAGAAAAAATCACGGATATTATTACTACCTTAAGGAGGTTAACAGTAAGATCAATAACTATAACTCATATTTAAACTTTCTCATTTCTATAAAATCTTTATGAGAATAATTTGCACAATAATAAAAGAGCGTCCCTGATGACAATATAAGAAGGGAACAGGTCAGCTTTCAAAGGACGTTCCATAGCCAACCACATGTCAGCATTCATGCCAATGTCTACAATATGCAGAGGAAACAAACCCCTGTTCACATAGTATGTAGACTATCAGGGAGTACTTGATTGAGTAGAGCAAAATGAATCTTGAAAGGTTCTCCTCCAATGAAGAAACTGCCCTGAATGAATTAGGATTGTAAAAGATTCCTTGAAAGACACAAAAGACATAACTCTGATGAATAATGCTATCATTAAGATAATTTGTCCTCACCACGTGGAAGCTATACAGTAGGCCTGATGGCCTATGGAGCTGGTTCATCAGTATGTGTCTTAGGCAGACAATGCAGATGAACAATGATTCGGATCAGACTTGAATAAGGATGGCAGACTGAATTGCATTTGAGTAACTGTAGAGTGCTTTTAATGAGGCTCAGATTCTCCCTCAGGCAAAAACCAATCTTTTAAACACCCAACATCTTCTGGTGATGGCTATGAATAATTAAGCATCACAATCTCCAAAGGATCAAAATTTCAGGTCAACGAAAAGTAATGAATGCTGTGTAAAAATATGCTGTCTGTTGCTTCCGAGGACAATTTTTATGCCATTTTTGACATAAAAAAGTGAATAATCATATACTATGACCAGGTAGAATTCATACCAGGAATGCAGGGCTGGTTCAATATTAGGAAAACTAACAGCATAACTGACCATACCAATAACAAAACCAACAGAAATCATATGATTATCTCAATAGATGCAAAAAAACCTTTGTATAAAACACAACATTCATTCCTATTAAAAACACTAGCAAGCACAGGAATAAATGGAGCCAAGTAGCACGACAGCAGGTATTTTCTGGGCCACCACAGGTACTACAAATTTCATCTGATTCCTACTGATAATGTTTACACAGGAATAATTCTGAAAGGTACTTGGAGCAAGGGAATGAAGATTCAGTATCAGGCTTCCTTAACCTTTCGTCTGTCATAGACTCTTTTGGCAATCCTTTGGCAAAATTTGTGGACCTTTCCTCAAAATGTTTTCAAAAGCATAAAATAAAATACGTAGGATTGTAAGGGAAACCAATTCTTATTCAAATACAGTTAGCAATTAAAAATAAAAAACAAAGGCCCCAGGTTAAAAATCCCAGACATGCTCCATGATCCTGAAAGAACTACCTTTAGCAAAAGCAACTTAAAAACAAACAGTTGCTTCTATGGGAATGATATCATCAATGGGAAAGTTAGAAACTAATGTGAAAGGGAGTTTACCCTACAGGGGATAAAGTAGAAGCTCAGATCACTGCAGAACTTGATCCTATTATTCAGGCTCTAAGACAATATGGAAGGCCCTCTCTCTTATAAGGGAAATTATTTGAGGTTATATGGAATAACACTGGTTGGGTATAACTCTACACAAAGTCATAAAATAAAAGTCATATCACTGTCAAAGTGCTTCTATTCAGCAAAATTTCCTTTGGCTTTTTGCCTTAAAACAAATGAACTTCCACCTTATTTCTGTTAAACTAAACAAGATAAGGCTATTAATTTATTTAGAACATTTGAAAGCCAAGCTCAACATGTATGAAAATGCAAAGAAAATGTATAGAATAATATTCATTCTGTCACTAAGAGTTACTTTTAGCCACTGCCTTACATTCAGAAAGCATGTTTAACAAAGCAGTCTCTTACTCACCTTTTGAGGTGATGGAGAACTTTTGATATAAAACGGATTGTTGGCCTGCTCCTGTTTCCGTGCTTCCCGACGCTGAGACACAATATTAAATATGAGGCATAATGGAACAAACAAATGAAAACTCAGTTTAGTGGCAGGGTATTATAAAGTATACCTGAAACATATGAACTATTATGATCCTAGTTCAATTTTCAGTATGATCTAAAAACAGCATAATCAGAACTACCGAAATTTAAAATTCTGGTCTTGGCTTTTGTCACAAAAGGCAGAAGAAAAATCTGAAGAGCTCAATTCAAAGTGACAAACATTTCTGAAATATCTCCATGAAGACACAGCACTTGTGTTTGCTAATTTTTTTTCTTATGGAGAAGTGGTATAACATGCTGAGTGTCAAAGATCTAGAAGTCCTCCTAGGGCGGAATCCCAGCTGTGACTGTGGTTAAGTCACTTCACCTTGATGACTAGTTTCCTTATCTGTAGATTGCGGAATAATAATCCCTTGCATAATATGTTCCACCTGCTATTAAATGAAGAGCATTATAAATTGAGCCAATTATTTCAGAAAGAGAGGCAGAGCTCCTCACTTATTTTAGAAAGGAAGGAAGCTGAGGGAAAATACACGAAAATAGGGAAATGTAGAAACCCTGTAAGGAGACAGGTTTTGGACATGAGTGCAGAATGGTCATCTGGAAGAGCTCAATTTAATCCTGGCTTCATCTATAATTCTTTATTATAGTCCTATTCTGTTGCTGAACTATGGTGTGGAGGTGACTGGATTCTTGAAAGATTTATCAGAAAAACAAACAGTGGCAGGTCTGTCAAGCCGGAGAGGCTTTTACTACAGTCTATCAAAGGGCTATCAGTGCATCTTCTGAGCACAGGACTCAGTTCAGAGGAGCTCATCCCCAGAAGGCTAGACACAGTTGGCTTAGGAGACTCTCCACTGGCCTCCTCTCCATTCCTGATATTCCACCTTGTGCCACTGTCTCTTTCCAGTAGCTGGCTTCCATACCCAGAATGCTTTCCTTCTCCACTTTCACTTCTGGGTATCTCTAATTCTATTCAAAACACAAACCAAATATTTCCTCCTTCTCCATAAGGCTTTTCCTGTCACAATCATGAAGGTTTTTTTCATACCCAAAATTACTTTGTATGTGCTGATCTGTGTACAAGCTGTTTCATTCAAATAGAATGCAAGCTCATTAACTAGCACAGGGCCTAGCACATAGTAGAACCTTAACAAATGAATAACAAGAACGGCTTTCTTTTTGTTTTGTATCTCTGTGCCTAGCACAGTACCTGGTATGTAACTGGCATTTAAGAAATGCTTATAAAATTGAATTGAAAAAGGGATACAAAAGTTGGGAACTACAAGAGCAGAAGGAATGCTCACTCTAATAAAATCAGAGATCTTAGTAGTACTGAACTTAATCCACAATGTACATTAATACTAAAAACTAAGTACTTAGGTAGGAATAACTATATCTTAAAGAAATGACTGCTTCTAATTTCACAGTTGCCAATGAAGTTTTATTCATAGCAAATCAAAATCTTACATTGGGTTTTAAACTCAAGTGTAAAAAAAAAAATCAATGTAAATTCTTGTAAGGTGGAAAGAGTTGTGTTTTTAAAGAGATAAGAAAAATAAAGAAAAACAAAAAACAAGACCTTATATCTACACTATGTAACCTGTATCTGTTTAGTTATAAGAAAATAGGAAAATTCAGAAAGAATTTTTTTTGGTTATTTCAAAGAGGAGCCAGGCCTGTCAATAAATAGGAAATGGTTTTGTCACAAATAAATTTTCTCAATGCACATAACAGATACATACAAGATGATTCAATATCCTTTTTAGGAATGGTAACAAAATGGAACTTAGGGAAATGTTTAAGAAAATGACTCAATTGCTACAAGGATATAAAACTGCATCAAATGCAGAATGCTAGTTGTTAAATTCAGAACTACAGAATCACAAAAACTAGAAGAGAGTTCTGCTAGATCTACCTACTCCTTTCCAAGATGGGGAATTTGATATTTTGGAGTATGGAAAGATGATGGTGATGGCTCTACAGATCAAATTAGAATGACTGCCAGCACTATCATCTTATAGGCTCTCTAAAGAAATTAATTAGGGAGGAAAGCAAAGAATCTAGAATTTAAAGTTCTACAATCAAATGTTAAAAATATATGTGTGTGTATATAAAATTATTATTATTATTATTATTATTAACTACATCCAACTGGGAATTAAGATATACAGGCACTGGAGTAGGGAGATCAATCCTGCCCTACCAGAAAGTCAAAGGGGTGAGGGGGAGGACATAGGAGAGAGCAGATTGGGGGATGGGTTATACAGTGGGATGGCTGGGTAGGGGAAAGATGGGGAGAAAATTTGTAACTCAAAATCTCGTGGAAAGAAATGATATAAACAAGAAAATAAATCAATTAATTAAAAAAAAAATAAATTAATTAAATGAGTTGTTAAATTAGAGTAATTAAATATAAGCCTATAAACAAGAGTTTTGTAGCTTACTTACCCTAGCTAACTCTTCTTCATCAATCTCAGGTTGCCGATGCTTAGAATGTCTTTGTTCTTCATCATGGAAAATGGTTTTGGGTTTTTCATCTTCAGAGTCACTATCTGAAGGAGGTTCATTGATCCATGCATCAAGGTCCAGACTAAACATGAAAAATGTAATTATATAAAACATAAAAATACCAAATTTTTCTGATGTCTGAGTATCTAATATCCTGGCACAAAAAACACTTTGTCCAAGCAAAAAAGATCCTGATATTGTGACAAGTCCAACGAAGGGAACAGCATCCTTTTCTACCCTCTTGCTAAATAACAGAGATGGGTTTCTCAAAACTGAAGCTGTGAATTACTATGTTCTCTACTCTGACTGGTTAGTGAGATCAGTTCAGGTTAGGAACAATCACAGAAGCAATATCACCACAAATACCTAATTTATTGCTTTCAAGATAATCTAGGCATATACTCTGAGACTGGACAGAGCAGACTTACCCCTCTGGGACAGGAACTTTTTTCTGTGCTTTGGGAGCCACAGGGTTCAATTCCCCAGCAAACAGGGCAATCACTTCTTCTGCCACTGGTACTTCCTTTGTTTGTAGCTTCTGAATATACTTAATCAACTGCAAGATGCAAGATGCCTAGAAAATAATAACCATATGACTATAAGGAAGTTGCCAAAATAGTTATATATTTGTTGAGGAGGTACATAAACAGCTACAACTACCCTATAGCATTCAATATTTTGTTCTATACCAGAAAAAAGAATAATGGTGTTAAAAAGCATTCCTGTCTGAAGACCTACAGCTAAAAGACTCTTAAAAAATAGAGTATATACATCCAACTGGAACTTGAGATTCATAAGCACTGTGGAGGCGAGATTCATCCTACCCTATTGGAGAGTTAGAGGAGTGATGGGGGAGGACATAGGAGAGATTAGATTGGAGGAGGGGTCATACAAGGGGATGGCTGTTTTAGGGGGGGTAGGGGAAAGATGGGGAGAAAATTTGTAACTCAAAATCTCATGGAAATGAATGATGTAAACTAAAATAAATAAAATATTTTTTAAAAAATAGAGTATAAACCTCATCATGCACTCTGTTTCAAAAGGAATTCCTAATGTTTATTATGTCTAGTAATAGGGCTCTAAGCCAATAGTGATGTTTCACTTGCACAAAAATGATCCTGACAGAAACCAGGCATTAAACAATATGAACTTAAACTGCACACACACACACACACACAAATTTAAAACTGTATATATTTATCAGGTGTATGTACATAAAACTATAAACATATGTGTACATATGTGTATATTCTGTCTACATGTATATATATTCACTACTGTATATAATACTATACACTACTCTCTCTCTATGTATGTATGTATATATTTGTGTGTGTGTGTGTGTGTGTGTGTGTGTGTGTGTGTGTGTGTGTGTGGGGAGGTGGGGGGGTATATCAGGTAAGAAAGGAAAGAAGGGCTTCAGTAAGGGTCGGAATGACTGAAATTCTATCAAGGTTTCTTGAAGTCTCAAACCAGATGACAGACAGCTTCTCTGTAGAGCATTTCTTGATTCCTCTGGTTGCTAACGTTTGGTCCCACATCAAGCATCCAAAGGCACTTGGGTTTTTTTTATCTCTCCTTTGCCCTCTTTACCTCACACTCTCTATTTCACCTCCTAACACAGGAAGGGAAATGAGGATGAAGCTTTTCCATTTTCAGTGATTCACACACACAAAAGGGCTCCTGACAGAATGTGTCCATTAAAAAATAACACTGCATGCCTCCCACATGCCAAGCACTGTGCTAGTCAGTACTAGGGATACAAAAATCAAAGTGAGACAGGCCATGCCATCAAGAGGCTCCCATAATACTAGGAGGCTGCACATGTTTTCAGCTAAGTGGTGGCTACATAAGCCAAATAAATGCAGTGACAGGTAGGAATAACAAGAGTAATCAAGAAAGCCCTCTTGAAGGAGGTGGCACAGAAAAGATGACTCTCTGGGAAAGAGGAAGTTAAGAGGGTACGAGAGGAGCCCTGGGTGACATGAAAGCCATCAATAAAAAACTATTTTTAAAAGCAGAGAAAGGAGGGAGAAGGACGATAAATGACTACAATAAGGTCCTTGAATTAAAAGAGAAAATACAGGAGGAGTTAGGAAACAGACTGCAAGCCAGGTAGAGAGGTACAACATAGTAGTGATGAGAAACTGTCAATTAACCAGACGTATACCAGAATACTTGTTCTTTAATATTTTTATGATTTTTTTACATTCTGTCACTTTCTAATAACCATGCTTCAGCCACTGAAAAACAGATGCAAGTTAAAAAAAAAAAACCCCACCAACACATCAATCATATCTGCTAGCATACAGAGCTGGATTCCACTCCCATAGTCTACAGCCTATATTGAGAGGAAGGAAATGTTTCAACATACATCATATGTAATCAAGAAGTGTCATTACATTAATATGAATTCTGGTATCTTTTAATGCTGTTTCTGCAAAAATAAGGGCAGTTAAGTTCTTGACTTGTCTTAATTAATAACAATTTCCTGTTTTTAAAATTAGACGAAAAAAAGAGAGGAACTTGTAATTCTGGAAATGAGTTTCACTAACAAGGAAAGACTGACTGTTTGGAAAGATCTTGATTCTTTTAAAGTTTGTGATAGTTGAGCAGAGGAAAGCACACAGTCTTGTATGCAGCTTAAATTTTGAAAGAGCAGATTTCAAAGGGTCCACAGAAAGGATAGGTAGAATTCTATGGAGTAAAATTCTATAAACTTTCAAGAAAAAGATTTGGAATATATAAAGAGAAACCACTTTGATGAAGAGAAAAGGTTAAGTTGCCTAAAGAGACCACCAATGCAGATGCGCTGACTACTTTATGTTCTAAAAAAAGCTTACAATGATGTAAACAAAGGCAGGAAATAGATGAATACAAGAGGATGGCAGGGACAAGTAAAGTCAAGTCAACAAGCATTTATTAAGCTGCTAACATGGGCTAGACCCTGTGATCAGCACTGGGGATAGAAAAAAAGGTAAAAATGTCTATTCTCAAGGTGTTTATGATGGGGTGCTCAAGCCCCAGGCCCACGATCATGTCTCTGGAAGCATCTCAATTTCTCAGTAAGCCCCTGTCATGTGAGAAAATTTTCTCTTGTTGCAAAACACATTTTCTTATCAGAACAGACAGAGGGGTGTCTGGTTCAAGGATTCTTGTTCCTGGCTGGCCCAAGGACTCTTTCTCCCTCTTGGCACCAGATCCCCAAGGTCCATGCCTCTGACAACAACTCCCTCAATGTCAGGTATGCTCCCTACATTTTCCCCATCCACAGCTCCCAATGGCATCTAGACTCTTAGATTACCTATTTAGTATCTCTGGCATTCCTTTCACATGACTCTTTCCATATAAACCCCAGTACCATACTCAGTTTATCGCAGGTTCCCATAAGGACTCTTGAAGCATTATAATAAACTCTTTGCCACTTGATTAAGTGAAGGCCTGAGGGTGTGAATTCATTCTAGGCAACTCCACCTTGGCATTCTTGGGGTCCCAGAAACCCAAAACCTCATCACCTACAGTCTAATGGGGAGACAATAAACAAAGAACTATGTATAAGCAACCTATACACAGGATAAATTGGAGATATATACATGATATAAGGAAAGTGTGGGATGTGTTAAAGATATTGAACACTGGACTCAGAATGAATCAAGGTTGGTGAAGGCCAATGACGAGGGGAGAGGGGGAGTAGGATGGACAGACAGATGGAAGGAAGGAAGGAAGGAAGGAAGGAAGGAAGAAAGGAAGGAAGAAAGGAAGGAAGAAAAGGCAGGCAGGCAATGACAAGGAACTTCTTGCCAGGATGGTTGCTTGAATGTATCACAGAACTGCCAGCTTCCAAATACCCTAACTCCTACAAAAGCCTTAAGTTTATATCAGACTGAATAATGATCAAGAAATCCAATAGGAAAACTACAAGTGACTTCAGACACCCAAGAACTACACAAAGTTAACTGGAAGCCCAAAGGCAAATTTGGTTAAAGGTGCTCCTCTAGCAAAATAAACATCAGTGCAACCAGAGACTAGACACTTGTAGCCTGCAAGTTTCTTGGTCTGGAGACAGTAAGACTGAAGGGTTCCCTGGAAAAAAGCAATAGGGTTATCAAAAAGTCCCACAGTAGAGACACTGGAAGTCCCCAAAAATACTTACACCAGGTCAGCTGATACTCAGAGGCTCTAGGATCCTTAACAGTCTGTGCTGAGATACCACAGAAAAGTGAAGATCCAGAACTCAAAAGATTCAAAGGGGGAGGGGGGAGGAGAAGGAGGGAAAAAAGAACCCGAAACCCAGAAGGTAGAAGCTAACAAAAGAACTCAAGGGAACCAGGCAAGATCAAGAGAGCCAATCACTTGCAGCAAAGGACAGAGAGCCTGGCCACAAAGTCTCAATTAAGCAACTAAAGCTGGAGAGATGAGTAAATTAAAGAAAAAGTATCAAAAAGTATTGCAAATCTAGAGATCTCTCAAATGGAAAGTAATTTTGTGAAACTTACAAGCAAAGATTCAACGGAAAAAACATTTTTTATAAGGACTACATGAAGTACAAGATAAAAAACAAGGCTCTGGGGTGACAGAGGGAGGACACAACAAGATCGCAGACATAAATAGGAAGAAGTGCAGTGAGCCCCTCCACTCCTAAATCATCTAAAGAGATCTATAAAATGTACCAGATCAAACATGATGGGGAAACCCAAGAAAACAGCCACAGAGAGTTGTTTTTCTATTCCAGGTTGCCACAGGGACAAAGCAGAGGTCTGTGAACACTGGAGATGGGTCTGGCCAGGGACACAGGGCTGCACGGAGAATTACAATTCAGGAAGTGACACCAAGGCAAAAGGAGGACCCAGCTTCATATCAGAGAACCATAACCTCATGGTGGATGTGGAAACAAGTGTCAATGGGTAGCTCTGTTGTAGAATGAGGAAATAACTTGCATGTAGGAGTGGGTAGCATTCTGGGATAAGAAGTAGTTGCAGGCCATCTCACCAGTCAGATTGGCTAAGATGACAAAACAGGAAAATGACAAATGCTGGAGAGGATGTGGAAAAATTGGAACACTAATGCATTGTTGGTGGAGTTGTGAATTGATACAACCATTCTGGAGAGCAATCTGGAAC
>CM053587.1:309336876-309373519 GCA_028646515.1 Pseudochirops corinnae | reverse complement strand
CCATCCTGCCCTACCGAAAAGTCAGAGGGGTGAGGGGGGAAGACATAGGAGAGAATAGATTGGGGAAGGGGAGATACATTGGGATGGCTGTTTTGGGGCAGTGGGTAGGGGAAAGATGGGGAGAAAATATGGAACTCAAAAAAATTTATGTAACTCAAGAATAATGAGGATGGTGAAGAGCTCTCTGGAACATGACATAGCTTTGTTGAAAGGGGATTAATTAGATCTGTTTTGCTTGGCCCCAGAGGGTGCAGAGAATAAGGCTTTATATGTGGGAAAAACCTTCCCAACAACAAAAACTATCCCAAAATGGAATGAGTTGCTGAAAGTCTTCAAACAAAAGGTAGATGGTGGAGTCCTGCTTAGATAACCGGTTGGTATGAGCTCCCTTTCACCTCTGAGATTCTGTACCTTTTACCTTTGTTTGATTTAAGCCCTCATCATCTCTCACCTAAGCTATTCCAATAACCCTCTCCCTGGTTCCCCTGCTTCCACCTCTGCCTCTCTATAACCTAGCCTGTACCAGATGTGACAGAATTATTTTTCTCAAGTCTCAATATTTTATTCTTCTGGTCTAAATTCAAAGGGCTCCTTGCTGCCTCTCAGATAAAATATATACTCTTCAATTCGACATTTAAAGACCTCCTCAATCTGGCCCCAACATACCTTTCCAAGTTTATTTCACTATGCTCCCCTTCACATACTTTACACATAAAAGTCAAACTCAGCCAATTTACCTGTTATTTCCTAAAACTCAGTCTGTGTCACCTCTGAGCTCTGAAGCCAAGTACACCTGGAATGTACTCTCACTGTGGCCTCTTAGCTTCATTCAAGGTTCATCTCAGCCTCCTACATGGAGCCTTTCCTAATTGTCTTCAATTTCAGTACGTACTATCCCCATCCCCAAATTATCTTATGTCCATTTATTTTTGTGCCTGTTCTAAGAGACCCCACCCCCTCTAATCCAGAGTCTCACAGCAGAATCAAAGCTCCTTAGTTTCGTTTTGACTTTGCATTCTCTAAAACTCAGCATAGTTCATACATCACAGAAAATAAATTTGCGTTAAATGGAACCTAGCACATGGTAGGTGGCTTTAAAATGTGTGTCAAATTGAATTGAAGGTTTCTTCAATACCCACAGATAATTTCTTCCACAGCAAGAATGACCAAAGACAAAGACAATTTTGCAAACCAAACAGATGTTAGGAAAAAAGAGGTTAAAAAGCAATTCTTAAATGAAACGGCTGACGGTGGCAGGGATGCTCAAGACACAAACACAGAAGAAGACAATGACTCCAAAAAAACTTTAAGCAAAAAACCTCAAAGAAAAACATATCCTGGACAGAAATTCAACTAGAATTCATGGAAGAGATGAAGCAAGAATTTTTTAAAAGGTTTAAAAATGTTAATAAATGAAATGAGAATCATTAAGGGAAAAAAAATTTAAAAAGAAATGAGAACTATGGAAGAAAGAATTGGAAAGACAATTAACAGCTTGGTCCAAAAACTATTAAACTTGTCCTAAGCAACAAACTCCCTGAAAATCAGAATGAGCCAAATAGAAGCCAACGACTTCATGAGGCAACAAGAAATACCGAAACAAAAGTGAAAAGACTGAAAAAATAGATGAAAATGTGAAGCAGATCATAGCAAAAACAACTGACGTTGAAAACAGATTAAAGAGAAAAAAATTTAAGAATCAATGGACTATGTGAATACCACAAACAAAATAAGATCCTAAAAATCATATTTCAAAACTGCCTAGAGCCCTTAGAACCAGAAGGAAATGTAGAAATAGAATTCACCATTTACCTCCTAAAAGAAACCCCAAAACGAAAACTCCCAGGAACATCATAGACAAAACCTAGAGCTTTCAGGTCAAAGAAAAAATACTGCAAGAAGCCAGAAAGAATTAATTCAACTACAAAAGACCCACAGTCAGATCCACAAACACAGAAGAAGAGAATGACTCCAAAAAAACTTTAAGCACACATGGTTTTAGCAGCCTCTACTATAAAGGAAACTACAAAGAAGAGTTAGGAACACATTATCCCAAAAGGCAAAGAATATTAAGTTCAAGCCAAGAATAACTTACCCAGGGGATACCCATCCATTGGGGAACAGCTGAACAAGTTGTGGCATATGAATGTAATGGAATATTACTGTGCTATAAGAAATGAGGAGCAGACGGACTTCATATTTACCTGGAGAGGCTTATACAAACTGATGCTGAGTGAGAAGAGCAGAACCAGGAGAAACTTGTACACAATTACAGACACAAAGTATGTATGTGTGACGACTAACCTCGATAGACTGGACTCCTCTCAGCAATGCAGGGTTATAAGACAACTCCAAAAGACTCATGATGGAAAGAGATTTCCACATCCAGAGAAAGAGCTGAATGCAGATTGAAGCAAACTACCTGCTCTCTTTCTTTTTCTTGTTTTGCTTTGTTTCCTCTTTCCTACTGTTCATTCCATAGGTTATAATCCTTCTTTACAACCTGACTACTGTTTAATGTGAAGGTATTTGTAGATCCTATATTTGACTGCATGCCAACATGGGGAGGGGAGAGAGAAAACTTGAAATTCAAGGGATTGTGGAACTGAATGTTGTAAACTAAGAGTAAATAAACAAATTAATTGAATGAAAAAAAAAAGAATAACTTACCCAGAAAAACTAAGTATAATCCTACAAGGGAAAAAAAAAACAAACCTTTAATGAAATAGAGGACTTCCAAGCATTCCTGATGAAAAGACCAGGGCTGAGTAGAAATGATGAAGTTCATATACAAGAATGAGGAGAAACATCAAAGTCAACACAAAAGAACGGGTACAACAGACTAAGCAAGGATACACTGCTTACATTCAAATATGTCCTCTCAGATATATACGTCCTCTCAGAACTCTATCATCAAGTATCAGATAGAGTCCAATGAGGTAAGATCTGTAAATGGTTCTTTTATATCTTAATAATATTAAGAAAAAAATGGAAAGAGAGGGGGAGTGGAATACATTGAGAGAGGGAAGAAGGGGAGAGAAAGGAAGGTTAGGAGAAATTATCTCATAATCAAAGTGTGCAAGCAGATATTTACACAAACAAGAAAGTGGCTGACATGAACCTCATTTTCATTTGAAGTAGTCAAAAGAAGGAATACACACACCCACACACACCGAGTTGGGTACAAATATGCATTTTACTCAACAGGGAAATAAGAGGGAAAGGGGAGAAGAGGGGAAGGAGAATTTGAGGGAAGAAGGGAAAGATTTGCCCTAAGCAAAACAAACTGAAGATATGTTAAAATATTTAAAGCTCTCTGTGAAGTGACAAAGAATGGGAATCTGAGGGGATGCATAGATTAGGAGCTAGATAAAGAAGTTATGGTATATAAATGTGACAAAATATTATCATACTTTTATCAGTGTAACTGACCAATCATGATTCCAGACGACTAATGATGAAACATGCTATCCACTTCCTGATAGAGGGGTGAAGGACTCAGAAACAATTTTTTGGACACAGCCAATAAAGAATTTTGTTTTGAATGACTACAGATGCTAGTAATAGGCTTTATTTCTCTGGTGTTCTCAATTAGGGGGAGTGAAGCAGTAGGAAGACAAGAAGGCATATTTTGGCTGATTAAAACAAGTATTTTTGAAAAAGCAAACGCTTGATAATGATTCCCAAGTTGAAGTGAGACATCACAGGGAACATTAAATAAGGAGAAAAAAACTTAAGGCATAATAACCATAGATCTCATAGATTAGCAGAGTTTAAAACATGTAATGTCATAACTAAAAGGGACTATGGGACAAAGACTTAAAGGTGGGAGTGCCTGAGAATACAGAATGTCAGAACAAGAAGGGACCCCATAACAAAGAATATCACGGTTTGGAGCTACTGTGGATTCTAGAATGTAAGAACTAGAAGCTATCTAGAGAGCATTTAGGGATTCTTAACTTCAGGTCTGGGAACTTGTTTTTAAAATATTATTTTTTAACTCTTTCAATATAATTTGTTTCTCTCAGAATCTTAGGTATTTTAATTTATGGATTTAAGAATACTCTAAGAAGGGATCCAAAGGTTTTATCAGATTGACAAAGGGGTCCGTGACACAAAAATGGTTAAGAACCTCTAAAACAGTCAAACTCCTTCACTTTCTGGAAGAGGCCCGAGAAGAGAAATAAATAAATATATTAATTTTAATTGATATATTTAAATTAACATAATATATTATAATAAGTTAATATGATTAAATATATAAATTAATAAATAAAAAAATAAGTATCAGATTTCACTCCTAGGACTTTTGCTCAATGTTTTAGGCAAAGTTCTTTTCTCAGAAAACGGACAAATTCGGGCTCTGGGCATCTTTTTGGGCATGAATGCCAAAACTGTCCCTTTAGTGACCTAGGTTGAATCACTAGCTTTTCTGGGTCTCAGTTCCTTCTATAAAACTACTCAACTGACTTCTCAGATTTCTTCCAGCTCTAAATCAATGATCTTTTAAGCCCATAAAGCAATGAGACCTAAACAACATCAAGAAAACCACAGGATCATAGGATTTTAGAATTAAGGAGTCTTAGAGATCATCTGGTTAAACCTCTGCTTTTATAGATGAAGAAATGGACCCAAGAAGGAAAGGAATTTCCCTAAGAACATAAGTAGTAAGTAGCCAAGCAGGATTTTAAACCCAGGTCTTTCTGAATCCAAATCAAGTATTCATTCAACTCTTCCAGACTATGCTAAAACCTGACCATAAGGGAGATACCACAACCTTGTCCTACTGGTTGCCAAGATTGCTATAAGGATAAAGCGAGATGCCAAAGTGCTTTGGAAAAGTGTCCACTCGGCTCTTTTTTCAAGCTTGGTTCCAGTGTACTCTGTTGCAATGACAATCATGAGACATGGTGGGGCTGACTGGACTCAATGGGTTTAGTCACATGGATTACTGGTAGCCAGGGGCTGCATTCACCTCAGGCACAGTGGACACTGTGGCCATAAATGAACCCCTCACCGATGTCAACTCTGTGGCCGTTATGTTTCAGTGTGGCTCTATTCATGGTAAGTTCTTGTGAACTGTCCTGCCAAGGGTGAGAATAGAAAGCTGGTGACACTGAGGTCAAGGATGCAAGATAGTTAGTAAGATCTTCTCCACTGTGAAAAAGGTTGGGGATTCCTCTGCAGGATCATTCATCTGGTCCATTCCGCTGATGTCCCCAGATTTGTGAAGGGAATATACCACAAGAAATATGTTACTTCTCCTAAGATTATCAGTAACCCTTCCTGCACTGCCAACTGCTTGGACCTTAGCCAAGTTCGTCCATGGTAACTAAGGGTTGGGGAAGGACTTGTGACCACAAACTACCAGAAAATAGCAGATGGTCCCTTTGGCAAGCGATGGCCTGAAGGGTCTGGTGCTGCCATGACTACATAATGAGCTTATTACTTCCATTACATCTGCTGTGGAGCTAGATCTGATGAGCGAAGAAATCTGTCAAATGTAATGATATCAAGAAAGGGATGTAACAAGGACCTGAGTGGATAATGAAGGACATTGTGGGCTACACAGAACACTAAGTAAATTTAATAGCAATATCCACCCTTCTGCTTTTGATGTAGTTATATTACCCTTAATGACTATTCTGTCAAGATAATTTCCTGGTGTGATAATTAGTATGGTTATAGTAATTAGGTAGCAGATTTTATTATCTATATGGCCTCCAAGGAACAAGTAGAAAGACAAAGATCTTTATTTCCAGGCCAAAGAGAGAGACCACGAGGGAGACCACTTCTTGTGTCTATTACCTTACACTGGGAATCTCATACCCCATATACAGCCCTTGCCCTAGGGTATCTGTGTAGTAGAGAAGAGAAGCAGAGAGACTTATGTTCTATTTATACTATCAATAAAATTAATACCATATTCAGTGGATAAATTTTTTTTAAAAGATAAAAGGTAAGCGTCCCTATACAAATTTGATGTATCATTAAAAGAAAAACTAATGTTTAAAAAACACTTAAACAAAAAGCTTTTCTACTTAAAAAGAATTTAAATTTCCCATGAAAACTGCAGTCTTAAGCACAGAGCTTCAAAGTCTCAGAAAATGATCGGAATACTGAACTAGAATTAGGGGAAAGCCAAATGATTAAAATTCAGTCAGCTGGTCTCCCCTTCCGTTGCGAGGGCTTACAGTAATACATCAATGGTGAAACTGAAAACTGGCAGAATCTTGTTGGACAAAATTCATGGTGTTATGGGAAAAGATAGTGGGTTTTAGAGTCATAGGGGCTGCACTGGGGTCCTAGCATGACTGCTGAGGGTCTATGTGACCTTGGGGAAGGTAAATTTTCTGGGCTTTACTTTATTCACTGATTAAAAGCAAACCAAAAAAACACTCCTATAGGGTTCTACCTGGATGAACTCTACTAGCCCTTCTAGCTCCAGATTTTATGATCTACCTCCCTCAAGTCATCAAAATAATTACACCCTGTGACAAATCCTATCACTGGAAATAATTTTGTTTTGGGGGTTTACAGCTGTGATTTCTTTAGTATTGGGGAGCTCCCAATGAGGAAATTCCCTCTACCAAAGTAGATCTACAATTGCCATAGAACTTCAGAGTCTGACAAAGGTGCCTGAGACAATGAGAGGTTAAGCACCCAAGGGTCACAGAATGTGTCAGAGATGGAAATCAAACTCTGGTCCTCCTGACACTAAGGCTAATTTTCTATCTACTAACCCATAGTTCCTCTTATTATTGAGAATGTATTCAAAGAGCATCACCATGGAAAAAGAGCTCTATTAAATGTATTTATATGTAGATCTAAGTCAGCATAGAAGCATTATTTGTAACTGCAAGGAATAGGAACCAAACTAAATGTCCACTAATTGAGAAATACATTGATAGCAAATGAAATTGAGTATTACAGAGATAGAGATTGGCCCTGTAATTTCACTGGTATAAGGAGCTTCTGTATGAGGAAACCACCTCTTAGCAATGAAGGTTGGCACCTTCTCAACAGATCAAAGTCTCAGAGTTTTCACTAAGAGGTCAGGTGACCTGCCCAGGGGCACAAAACCAGGATGTGTCAGAGTAGCCTTGGACCCAGGTCTTCCTGGCATGGAGGTTGGACTTCTATCCACTAACCATTCTGCCCTTCAATGGAATATCATAATAAAAACAAAAATTATGAAGATAAATGTGAAGAGAGTTGGCAATACATGAACATAGACAAAGTGAAAACAATACTAGAAGACTGAAGACATGTCTAAATAATAAAAAACTACACACAAATGTAAGAATGAACAAACAGAAAATGGAAGGCAAAAGAGAGTAGCTATAAAGCTATTATAGACCTGTTATATGAAATGCAGAAAATATATTTAAGAGCAAATATTTGAAAATACATAGGTATTTGGTTCTTTAATTTAAAATTAAATGCAAATAGAGGGAAAGAGAAAGGGTGTCTGGTTCCATTACCCTCTCTTGAACTTCCAGATCAGCACTCTGTACAAATTGAGGAAGCCGGTCAATCATCAGCTGGGTGATCTCCTGGGCTGCTTCCTTCTCCTCACTTTGCTCCTTCTGCTGCAAAATTGATGCGTATAACTTCACCATATTCTGCACATATACTGCTTGGATGTGACCAGGTAAAGTGGTGACTTTAGGTCTCAGCATGGCTTCTAGAGTCTGATGAGGCTCCTGAAGGTGTCTGAAAGGACAAAAAAAGAAAGAATCTAGGACTCAATTCTACTGTTGTAGAGACTTGGTTTTCTTTCTCTATGGTACTTTAATTACAGAGAACTGGGCACTGCAATGACTCACACTTTTATTAATGGAGGTGCTCCTTTCACCAAGATAAGCTTTATAAGCTGCTATAGGTGAAAACAAAAACCACATGGTAGTCTCCATGTTATGATGAGCCTTTCCATATTCGGCTAATTTGCATGACAGAGTTTGTGAATGGGACCCCAACTAAAGTCTCTTCTGGTTGGAAGGACCTACCAGAATTTGTGCTTCACGAGGCACTGGCTTCCAGAAACCACTCATCTTCCCAACACAAGGAATCAATCAACAAGTGTCAAGTACTGTGCTGAGTTCTGAGGTTACAAGTACAAAGAATAAAACAATCCCTACTCAAAAGGAGCTTACGTTATAATGGGGTGGGAGTGGGGGGGGGAGAAGTATCTATAAATATATGTGTGCTATATATATGTATGTACATCTATCTATCTATATCTAAAAAAATAAAGTTAATAAACACAAATAAAAGAGAGAGCAGGAACTAGCAGTTGGGGGGCTGAGGAAAAGCTTCATGCATGAGATGGTACCTGAGCTGCATCTTAAAAGGAAGAGATTCTATGAGGAGGGAGAAAGGTCAGAGTCCAAAGACAGGAGACTGAGTATCATATAGAAAGAAAAGAGAGAAGGTCAGTTTGGCTGGACTTCAGTGCGCAAAGAGTAAAGTCCAATGGTGTTAGAAAGATAGAGTGACACGAGGTTGTGCAGAGCTTTAAAAGATAAACAAAGAAGCTTATATTTGATACTAGAAGCAACAGGAAGCCACTGGAGTTGATTGAGTAGAGGAGTCACATGATTAGATCTGTACTTAAGGAAAATTACTTTGGCAGCCATGTGCAGGAGAGACTCGAGTGGGTAGAGATTTGAGGCAGGGAGAACAATTTAGAAAGCTGGTATGATAATCTGCGTGAGAAGTGATGGGGGTGTGTGGGCGGGGTAAAGACTGAACTAAAGTGGTAGCTCTGTAAGGCAAGAGAAAGGGTGAGATGCAAGAAGTATGTGGAAGGTAGTAAAAGCAAGATCTGGCAGCTGAGGAACTGTAGGGTGACAAAGGAGGAGGAAGCACAGGATAACGTAGTGATTACAAACCTGAAACACTGGAAGGATGGTGGTTCCTTCAACAGAAATAGTGAAATTTGGAAGGCAGACAGGTTTAGAGGGAAAGATAATGGGGTCAGTTTTAGAGAAGATGAATTTATGAGATCTATGGGACATAGAGCTGAAATCTCCAATAGGCATTTAGTAATGTGGGACTCAAGGGCATGGGACAGCTCAAGGCTAGATCTATAGAACTGGAGTCATTTGAACAGAGACAAACTCCTGGAAGCTGATAAATTATCAAGAGAGATTACAGAGGGAGGGCAGTGGCAGTAGATATGAGAAAAAGGGATATGGCTCTTTAAGATAAGGTGCCAATTCAGAACTGAATACTTGGACTGAGGAAGAAAACCTGCCAAAACTTACAAGCAAAGCTGTGAGTAGAAACCAGAAGTGAATTATTTTCCCTTATAACACAACTTCCCTTTTAAGTCACTGACTTACTCAGAGAATTCTCCACAGATCCAAGCTGCCGCATAAAGCACCTCACAGATTCCATTCCTTTGGGTGTTACTGGCTATCAAGTGAGCATTGTCCAAAAGCATGGCCATTTGGGAAACAGCAAATTTTCGAATGGCTTTGACTCGGATGGCGACATCCAGCATCTGGGCAGCAATGAGGTGACCGTGCCGAGTTCCTTCCAAGCGGGTAAGCTCTACCAGAATGCTTATGTACCTATGGAGGCAGAGGGGACCACCGAGTCTAAGTTCTCCAACAAGACACGAGAGGTTTTTGATAAGTCCAAATAAGAAAAATCAGGAAACTGACCATTCAAAGTTGGTGATATACTGGTAGTTGGCCTGACTACATATGTCGATGATTTTGGTCAGCAGCTCATCTCTGTAAGTAGTCCCTTCTGCTTTGTCCACATGAATCATCAATTTCTTCACAATTTCCATTAAGTTCTTCTTTGATACCTATGGAAAGAGAATGCACCAACTGCTAGGATTTCCAATAAGAATCTACTCAGTATTTGGATACCCTGAAAACACTGAGTGAGTTAGTTTAAATAGTCTTTCATGACCATTCAGGTTATAGGGATGATTTACCATGTGAAGCCAGCTTTTATGATGTATTGTGCTTTCACAAAATGATTATTTTTAATGAGCAAAAGATAATTATAACAGAAAAATCTTTCAATTATGTGTTTCAAAAATCTCATTTTTATTGGTACCCTTTGTTTTATATCACATTTATTTCTGAATATCTCTTCTCCTTCCCCTACAGTGAGTCATCTCTTTCAATGAAGATGAAAAAAAGGAAAAAAAATACTTTCCCACAATTAAACAAAGCAACTATATGAAAATAAATGCAATGTTGTTCTATTATTTTTCAGCATTTTGAAGACAGGCAAAGAAGGATAATGTAATGTATTTTGTATTATATGCTATATTAAAAAGTTTCTCTGTGTATTGAAATATGCCTTAATATACAACTCTTCAGAGGTTTACCTGAAGTTTTAGGAAAATTCTTGATTTTTAAAGTTATCATTCTTTCTTCAAATAATTTGAAAATATTAAACTCACACAATAAAAGCAGAGAATACAGGAAACACAGGAAATGTCTGACAGGAAAAACCTAGTATGCATTGGACCCACACATTAACAGGTGATATGGTAGTCAAAAAAAAATCATAGGTTAACGTACTCAAGAAAATGAAAAAAAAGATCCACCTACCATTCCATAAAGAAGATCTAACGCTCTAAGCCGAATAGATTCATCCTTGTCATCCAAACACTGGAGAATGAGATCCTTGTGGGACTGAACAGACTTAGGATGAGTTTTCAGGATTTTGGACATAGCAAGCAATCCCAAATACTTTACTAGTGAAAAAAAGCACAAAGTAATTTCTGTTATTTGTGTGCACAATTATACTAGGCACTATGAAGAGGGAATAAAATATAGTCTCTAACTTTTAGACTCTCATAAGCTAAAATAGGCCATTTTGTGCACAGTTATAATCAAGATACATATTATAAGTAGCAGTAACCCACCTAACAAACATCTAGGAGCTTTCAGTGTGCAAGGTACAATCATGAGGAGAAAAATAAAGAAAGAAAAAATGAAAACCAACAAGCTAATGACTAACATTACCAAGAATGGATATCTAGGGGCGACTAGGTGGCACAGTGTATAGAGAACTGGCTCTGGAGTCAGGAATACCTGAGTTCAAATCTGGCCTCAGACACTTAACACTTACTAGCCAAGTGACCTTGGGCAAGTCACTTAACCCCAATTGCCCTGCTTTCCCCCCTCCAAAAAGAAAAAAAAGTCTAACACTCAATGTAAACTGAAGCAGGGGACAACGTGCTCATCTCTGGGGAGCAGATACGGCATTGTGTCCTCAAGGAGCTTACCATTTAGTACAGCAGGAAGACACAAATACAAACATGACCCTGCTCTACTTTAAAGTCCTACTCAAATGCTTCACTATGGCAGAGGTGACCCAGAATTCTTGAAGTCCCTGCTGGTGCTGTACAAGGTCTGGAAAGTTCTATCATATTGAATAGGCTCTGAATATGATCCAAAACAGACTGTGTATGCTGTCCAAGGCCCAGACTAGTTAAATATGGAGAGAGTCATCATGACTAAGGTGGCCACTAAGTGGTCAATTAACATGACACTTCTCACCTCAACCCCCCAAGTATAAAGTAGTTCTCAATTCTGTGCAGCTTCCCTTAGTTCCTGCAATGATTGTTTGGTTGGCAGACAAAGAACCACAAGTTTTAGATCATTTATAAACTAGTGATATTCTAAATGTCATTCCAAAGACTAAGTCAAATTAACGCTTGAAGAATTAAATAAAATCACTATTAACAGGTTTGCTATAAATGAAACCAAAAGATATAACAAGCTTTTAGCTAAATGGAAGTGCTGTTTAACAACTCTCCTAGGAAAGGCAACAAAATTGCTGAGAGCTGGTTTTATCATACCATCAGCCTCTTTTCATCCTATTCATATGATAGTGAAAAAAGCTGGAGAAAAATCACAAAACCAAGCTTATAGAATCCAAGCAAATTTGTATCATCTCAACTGGGCCCTCACTGTGGCAAGGCAATCCTTTAACACTTCCCTAATCAATTAACCATCCCACTTACCCCAGCAGATCTTCCAAACCTTTTCATCCTTCCTCAAATGTCCCATGGCTGCCCCCTACCCTATCCTCATATTTCAGTGAAAAACTGAGACCATTTGCTTGAGAGCTTCCTCATCTCATCTCACCCATACTTTCCACTACTATTTTCTCCTTCAGTCCTGTCTCACACAAAGCACTGACCCTTCCCTCTACCAAGGTAAAGTCCTCCACATCCATACATGATCCCATCCTATCCTGTCTTCACCATCAGATTGCCCCTTCTAGCAACTTAACTCCTTTTCTAATCTTCAATTACTTCCTACCTACTAGCAGGAAGGGGGTGGGGGGGCGTGTTAGGGGGTGGGGGGGAGGTTGTCAAGAAGTGAGTGATACTCATTGGTTACAACCCTTCTATGCAACCAGGCTATTGTACAATGTGAAAGTATTTGCAGATCCTATACATGATTACACGCCACCATGGCGGGGGAGGGGAATGGAGGGGAGAAAATCTGAAACTCAAGGGATTGTAGAACTGAATCTTGTAAACTAAAAGTAAATTTTAAAAAAACTTCTTAACAGTAAAAAAAAAGAAGTGAGTGATAAGGAAAATAACAGGGGAAAGCTGAAAATATCAAAAATTTTTGGAAGAAATCTCAAGGACTTTGAATATAAACAGATAAACCAACAGAAAAACAGTAACAACAGAAAGAAATATGTCCTTTGGATCTGATAAACTAGTTCAGAAATCTATGAATAATTATTGCAAAATAAGGGGAAATGATTCAACATTAGATGAGAGGACCCTGTGGAATTTGAGAATATGGAACTATACAACATGTTGTTCCTGAGTGGTTTGAAAGAGAAATGAGAAATATAAAAGCAGAATTTATGTCCTACACAGCAAAAATAACAAGAACAGAAAAATTGGAATCTGCAATAGCAAGACTTAACAGAAAAGACATGGGGCGGGGTGGAAGGGGTGAGATAGAGAATGAAAATACACAAAAATGAAGAATAAACTAGAAGAGAAGCAAAAAAAAAAATAACAATAAAAGAAAACATACTTTTAATGTGAGCAAAACATACTGATCCTGAAGACAGGCTGCACAGAGACAACCTAAGGACCTTAGGTCTCCTAGAAGAACAGGACAGGACCAAAAAACCTTAATAATATCATGAAGGAAATAATAGAAGAAAACTATCCAGAACTTCTAAACATAGAAAATGAAATTCCAACAGAAAGAATCCACAAATCACCTCCTTCCCAAAAAACTCCCAAGGCTGAAAATTTAGCCAATCAACAATCAATGAATATGTTTTAAGAGCACTGTGCTAAATGCTAGGGATAAAAAAAAGGTGGGGATGACAAAAGACAGTCCTTGCCCTCAAGGAACTTACAATCTTACAGCAGAAACAAACCAATATATACAAAGCAAGCTATATACAGGATTAATAGTAAATAATTAACAGAGGGATGGCACTAGAATTAAGAGACATTAGGAAAGACATACTGGCAAAGATGGGATTTTAACTGGGACTTAAAGGAAGTCAAAGAAGAAGTCAGTAGGCAGAGTATTCTAGGCATAGGGAACAGCCAGAGAAAATACCTGGAGCCAACAGAGGGAGTATCTTATTCTTGGAAGAGCAAAGAGGCCTGTGTCATGGGATAGAAGATCACATGTAAGGGGGTAATGTGTAAGAATGATAGCAAGGTAAGAGTTACCTAGGTTACGAAGGGCATAATCTTCAAGAAAACTATTTTGTGTTTAATCCTGGCAACTGGACACCATGGAGTTTATTCAGTGGGGTGAAGGTGTGTCTAACAATATCAGATCTGTGCTTCAGAAAAATCATTTGGTGACTGAATAGAGGATGACTGCAGTGGGGAAGGATTAGAGACAGGCAGACCCACCAGTAGGCTACTGCAACAATCCAGGCATAAGGTGATGAGGAGAGATGGCAATGTTAAGAGAAGAGAAAGGGGCATATCTGAGAAGTTTCAAAGGTAAAACCAACAGGCCTTGGCAACAGCTTAGATAGGGGGGAGGGACTGAAAAATAGCGAGGAATCCAGTGAAGCAGCTCCTGGGCTGCCAGCATGAGACTAGGAGGACGGTATTACCCTCTATAGCAATGGTTCTCAACCTTCCTATTGCTGCAACCCTTTAATACAGTTCCTCGTGTTGTGGTGATCCCCAACCATAAAATTATTTTTGTTGCTACTTCATAACTGTAATTTTGCTACTGTTATGAATTGTAATGTAAATATCTGATATTCAGGATGTATTTTCATTGTTACAGATTGAACATAACCCACAGGTTGAGAACCGCTGCTCTATAGTAATAGGGAAGGTAGGTGTGGGGGAGATTTTAGGGGGAAAGATAATGAGTTTGGTTTGGACATGTTCAGTTTAAGATGTCTACTGGACATCTAGTTTGAGACGTCTGAATGACAGCTGGACATGTGAGACTGGAGGTCAACAGAGAAGCTGAGGAAGGACAAGTAGATTTGAGAATCATCAGCATAGAGGTGGTAATTTAAACTTAAATTTTAAATTCATGGAAGCTGATGAGCTCACCAAGTGAAGTAGTATAGAGTAAGAAGAGAAAAAGACCCAGGACAGAATACTGAAGGACTCTTATAGCTAGAGAATGTGATGTGGAAAAGGATCCAGAAAAGGGGACAAAGATTGAGTGGTCAGATAAATAAGAGGAGAACCCAAAGCATAGTATCCTAGAAATGTAAGAGAAAAGAATGATCAACGTTTCAAAGGCTGCAGAAACGCTAAGGAGAATGAAGACTGACAAAAGGTCACTGGATTTGGCAACTAGGAGATCATTTGTAATTGAGAGAGGGCAATTTTGGTGGAATGAAAAGGTCAGAAAACCAGATTATAAAGGGTTAAGGACAGAGTAAGAGGAGAAAAAGTGGAGGCATCTATTATAGATAGCCTTTTCAAGGAATTTAGCTACAAAGGGCAAAAAAGATATAGGACAATAATAGTAGGAATAGAAGGATCAAGGGAAAGTTTTGTCAGGATAGAGGAGACATGGACATATTTGTAGGGAATGAGTCAACAGACTATGAGAGATTGAAATAAAGATGATGGTGAAGGCAATCTGCTGGAGGAGAGAGGATGGAATGGACTGTTTGAACAGTTAGAGGGGTTAGCCGAGGTAAGAGGTTAATCTTCGTCCATCTTCGTTTTATGAAACAAGAGTAAATGAGTAGCTAGTGACAGAAACCATCTGATTGACAGAAGATGAGAAAGAGGGAGCTCACTGTAATCAGCCTCAATTTTTTCTGTAAAATGTGAGGCAAGAACCTCAGCTGAGATAGTGGTGGAAGGAAGGAACTACAGAAGATTTGAGGAAGGCTCAAAAGGGTTGGAAGAATCCTGTTGGAGAGTGGAATAGTGAGTTTATTATGTCCACCTTAATCTTAGTCACTACCTTTGTGTCTACCCCCCAATTTACTCCATATATATCTTGTTTATACCTAAGCTGTTTGCATTTTGTATCTCTGATGGGACTTTGAGATCTCTTTCATTTTGATTGCTTTTAAAAAAATGTTTGATTGCTCTTTGAGAGCAGGTATTAAGTTTTTGCCTTAGTATAGTGCCTAACACATAGCAGGCACTTAATAAACGCGAGATGACTGACTGAAACCAGAATTTAAATACACTAATACTGAAAAACAAGAAATTAATAAAGGAACAGACACTACCACAGTCTATAACTATTTCCTGTGGAGTTTAACGTAATGCAAATACCACAACAAGGAGACTAAAAGAGCATAAAAACTGCCTTACCCAATAAAGCATTAGATCTACTTGCCAAGCAGAGAGTGCAATATGGCAACAAAGGCCAATGGTAATCAGGAACATAACCTCACATGCAGAATTTCACTGAGGAGATGGATAAAAGATAAGTAATGTTGCCTCATAAAAAAAAAGCAAGCAGCACTAGAGGGAAAATAAGCTTGTGGAAAAGTTGGCAAAGACTCAAATAAGCCAAATTATCAGAAAAAAGACTTCAGGATAAAAGTGGAAGGAGGACAAGAGATGAATGAAAAAATGGAAAAAGATACGTTAAATTTGGTTTTCTGTATAAGTTTTTGCCAAAAACTCCAGTGAAGCCACCCCATTTGAACTTTAACATCATAATTCTCAAAATACTTCAAGAAGAATTAGAAATCGTATGTGAAAAATGGAAAGAGCAAAAAAAAAAATGGGAAGAGCAAAGATGTTGACGGATCAATTCTCAAGATACCTTAACTGGAAAAAAATATCACCGAAAAAACAATATACAGGAGATCAGTAAATACTTTTCTCTCTCTCATAAAATACTTCTGCAAAATACCTATATACATAGGACATCTTTGATAAAAGATGAGGGAAAAGGCTTTCTCAAACAAGAGTTTACATTTTTATAAGACACATAACTGACTTAAAGTTGTAGAGATCCCACTATGCTTACTCTTTATCAGCCACCTAAAAGCCAATGGAAAGATGTTTGGTGGGCATAAAGAAGTTAAATCCTAACACCAACAATGAAAGGCATACAAAAAGACATCAATAAAGATGTACAATTGCAAAAGGAGACAGACTGGTCACGCAGAGCAGAAAGGCTAACAGATACCACCCAAATGCCGAAAAAGTACCCGTATCCTGTGAAGAGGCCTGTAGAAATACTCCCCCATCCTGCTGGCCCACTAGGTTAATTCCTTGCAAAAGATTTATTGGAAATCATGGAAATAATTCTCACAGGACAGATGGCTCAGACTAACTGCAACCGTTCAAAAGAGTACAGATATCAATGAGGTCACAGAGTCATGGAAGTATTTTGAAAGAGATGTGTACAAGTAAGCTACCAACAAACTGCTGAGTTTAAAGGAGGGAAAGATCATATTCTGTAATTCTTCTGATGATACATAAGTTAAAGTATTCAAGGCACTAGGCAGAAGTAGATTTATTTTTGCTTTATACTGACTCTAAGACTGGTACACTCAAATATGGAAAGACAATCTGAAATTGAACAGAAATGAAATCCATAAAATTACGAACAGCAAACAAATCTAATCACCCAATGCTATTCTGCAGGACATGGAGTACTCTGGACCTGAACCATAAACACAGGACATCTTCTGAACCCTGAGCAGGTAAGTTGAGAATAAAAAGAATATCATCAATAACAAGTGCAATATTTGTGAAACTCATCATTCCAAGAGGTGGTCTTGACAGGAAATAAAAATGAAGGCAGAAAAGATCTGTACAACTTCATGGATGATAGACTCTAGTTCAGAGAAGTTGAGATACATTTAACCTTTAAAGCTGATATCAGGGAAGAATACTGACATGTTTCATATGGTCCTGGTTGAGAAAAAAACATTGAGTCACATAAACTAGGCTGGTGACCCCCAATTCTATAATCTTACAGTTATCAGTGGCCCAAGTGGCATAAATACACTCGGAGGAAGCCCATTTTCCAGGGATTATACAGGGGATAAATTTTAAATGGTAGAAAGGGGTTTGAAGAATGAAATCACAGAACCATGTCACAGAGAATCACCCTGACTCATTCACTTAGCAAGGTTAAGACTTCTGGAAATTTTGTAGGAAAATAGAGGAAATGAAATCTTAGAGAACTTTTAAACCTAAGAATCATTTAATCTGTATGTTTCAGAAATCTGGGAAACCTTTCCTGACCATTTCCAACTGATTTTCCTACCTCCAAACTACTACAGCAATTAATGTCTATACAGTCTAACAGTCTCCCATTATCTTGTGCTATTTTACCTAGGCACTTAGTAACTGTGTACATATTTATGCCTTTTCTCTCCAACTAGGGCCCATGTCTTTCAGATTATACCCTACACAGCATCTGACAGAGCTGTTACTGTTGTTTAGTTGTTTTCAATCATGTCTGACTCTCTGCAACGTCTTTTGGGATTTTCTTGGCAAAGATAATGAAGGGGTTTGCCACTTCCTTCTCTAGCTCATTTTACAGATGAGGAAACTGAGGCATTCTAAAATGACCTGCCAAGCAGGGTCACACAGCTAGTGAATGTCTGAGGCCGAATTTGAACTCAGCTCTTCCTGACTCCAGGCCCAGCACTCTTTCTACTACACCACCTAGCTGCCCCATCTGGCAGAGTATCCTGTACGTATTAGACATTTAACAAACTTTTTTTTAATTTGACCATCGATTCTTTGCAGTAATAATTTCTTGGGGGGAAAAGATAAGGGCATAAGGGAGGAAAAGAATCCTTGTTTCTAATCTCTAACAATTTATTCAGAAAGGTTTGGTTTAAAGTAAACATTCGTTATATGTACTTTCCAGAAGTCCTTAATATAATATTGTCTATGTACTGACCACTATCAAAGAGATGTACCTCCTTAGCAGAGAGATTATTTTTAAAAGAAAAAACATGTGTGTGCAAATGTGGGTGAAGGATGTTATGCTGCTTAGAAAAATAATGAGGAACGCCATCTGCTATTCCACCTAATTTATTAAAACTCTGTTTCCAGTAATTATTTTTATGATTTTTCCATATTCATTAAGGCTCAGAATAAAAGCATGTTTCTACGAGACATAAATATTATGCTGTGTTGGATATCATCTTGACATTTCTTTACCATCTTCTGTCCAAATAGATTTTCCTTTGGATTTCCTTTCAGAGCTACTATTCAACAAATGAATCCAACAAATCCTCAAATTTCAGCAAGAGATGTCATTCCTTCAATAAAATGGGCCAGGAATTATCTTAAAATTAAAGCCACCTCTTACCTGATTCTGGAAAGTCTCAAACTGGTCACCCAAAGGTTATATATAAAGAAAAGAATGTGGTAGAAATAAAGAAATAGCACATGAAGGTAGAATTAGAGAGGAGGAAGGATAGTAACTTACAATTTTGGTCTGAATCTTCAATTAATATTCTTAATTTCTGAACACAAAGCTGAAAAAAAACAAGTTAAAGTAATTCATTATAGCTGCTAAAATTAAGAGAGCTGTAATTTTTAAGAAGACAGTAGTCAATCCAGAAAATCCTAGAAGAGTGACTGCCCGCTTCTCAGCACTCCACACTCCCTAGCATTTCTTTCCTCCCCATCCCAAGCAGTTTAAAGAAACCTTTTGTCTCTCTAGCCATGTCTATGCTCCATGACAACAACAAAGATAAGCACTAGGGAAAAATGGGGTTCCTACAGAGACAGGCAAACATGCAATTCCTAAGGTAGCTGATTTCAGTGAATAACAGCCAACGAGTTCTTAGAGCCAACCCAAACCTTTCCTATTGCTGACTGTCAATTTTAACTTCAGCTAATCTTGTTCACTCCACTGTGGCTCACAAACCAGAAAACAATGAGCAGGCTGATGATAGGGAATCTCTTTCTGTGGATAATCTACGACTGTATCCACCCAATTTCCTTCATTAGAACTCAGATGCAAAGAAGGAAAGGACCATACCTGGATGCTGGCACTGTGATTGGGCATTCCGGAAGACAGAGAAATCAAAACTGAAACAAAGAGCACCAGTTAAACTTTCAGCTCAGACAAGCCAAGAACCAAATCTCAAAAAATACAAATAGCAGAAATGCATCTACTTTGAGCCTCACAGTCTGCTTCTTCACAGGTCTACCAATATGCAAAACTGTTAGTATCAGAGATCCCTAATCACAATCAATTCGCAATTATCTGCAGCAAATTTTTAAAAGATGAATCAATTTCCTTGTGTTTTAAGAAAGTTTGGGGCGGCTAGGTGGCACAGTGAATAGAGCACTGGCCCTGGAACCAGGAGGACCTGAGTTCAAATCCAGCTTCAGACACTTAACATTTACTAGCCATGTGACCTTTGGCAAGTCACTTAACCCCAATTGCCCTCCAAAAAAAAAAAAGAGAAATTTCTAGATTGTTCCCTATCACCATGTTATAAATACAAAGTGATTTTAATAATAGTGTAAGTCAAATATAATTAAGAAGGTCAATATGTAAAATTTAGTTACACTTTCAAAAATCCCAACAGAAACACCTAGTGGAGTCCATGTTACTATATACACCACAGCACTCTCTTATTCAGCACAAATAATTAAGAACTAGCTCTATTTTCATATTGCACTCTAAAGTCTTGTGATTTCTCCCCTGCATCAATATGCATACTGCATCATTCTTTTATGACTCAGTAGAGACTGTTTGATCCACTTTTCAGGCTGTGGCCTGAAAAATTCATCACCTTCAAACAATCTGTTGATGAGACTCTCTGAATATGCCTAGACATTAAGTCACTGGTGCCTTATGAGAGAGAGGCCTTTAGGAGAACCAGTCAATGTTTGCTCAGCTGGTACAACCTTTAAGATCCCAGGGTTATCTTTACACCATTAAGAGAAATTGAACTAGCATTTCAGTGGAGGCATATTTATGTAAAAGTAAAAAATTATAAACAGTGTTATGTTATGCCTATCCCCTATTGCTAGTCCATGACAATGACAATTACCCATGGCTTACTTCCTCTCTAGACTACAAAGTAATATTCGTGGCTCTATAGAACCACATTCTAAATCAAACTGACCATGAAACATTTTTAACCTTCTAAGATGCAAATGGGACCTATAAATGCTAAAGGATTCTGGAGGTGTGGAAGAATACAAGACAATTTAGATTTAGTTATAAAATAAAAGGATATAAAGGACAGTCTGGAGTAAAATCTAAGAAAGTAAGTTTGTGTTGTTTCGAGTATACTGGGTAAGGTCTAGTACCTGACCTTAGCATTTTCACAGTAGTTGTGAATAAGAGGCTAAAACTTTGGGGGCAGGAGGGAAGGGAGAATAAAAGAGATATTTCATCCTTTCATCCCTCTTGGGAAGTTTTTGCCCCTGCCCAGAGTGGAATCATCCCATAGTTCCTCGACTAGAGCAAATAAGGTTGGGGCTAGTCAGCCAAGGCTAGAATCCTGTGCTCTTCTGCCCAAAGCAAACCAGGTCGAGGGCCAGGGGAGAGAAAATATACCATTCATCCATTTTCATACAGAAAACAAAATGTATTTTTAATATGTAGATAGACCACAGGATTTTGAGGGGAAAAGGGCATTAAAGATTATCAGTCCAACTCCCTCGGTTTTATAAATGAGGAAATTGAGGCCCAGGGAAGCTAGCTGATTTGTCAAAAGTCACCAAAAAAGGGAGAAGAGTCAGGATTTGAAGCCAGCTTCTCCAACTTCAATCTAATGGCTTTTCCATAACAGCAAGTGGCATCCAACAATTCAATATTTATCTTAGATAGGAAAATATTACTGTCACTGAAATTTTTCTCATACAATCCCTATTTAAAATGCATAGAATAGTAGGGTTCCATCAAACAATATAGGAAATGCTACTTGAGGGTACTCTTTATAGGTAGGGGTTAGAGGGAAGAGTAAGGACTGGATATATGATTTCACTGTACATACCCAAAGACTGTATTTGCCCTCCATAGCATATTAAATAATTTTTAAGGTACTCACAGTCTCCGTTTAAGTATGGTAATAGGGCTCGAATCAGTCATGTAAAAGAGCAGGCATTACAACCTGGAGATTATAACACTGCAGCTAATATTAGAGTTATCTTTATCTCTGTTCTATCTCTCTACTAGTCTATTCATTTTATGAAGGCAAGATTCCAGCCTTCACTAAACTGTTTAATCTTCCTAGCACCCAGCTCAGTGATCTGGGCACAGCTGGTATTTAATGAACATCTGCTAAACACAAAATAACAAATCCTAGGTACCAGGACAGGCCATATTATAAATTATGGGGGCAGTGACCCAGAACAGGGCCTGTCACTAAGAGGATATTAGCCGTGTGCCTTTACCTCTAAGTCTGTGGATTCTTTAAAATTGACCAGTTTTTAACAATAACTCCACATCTTCCAAAACTGCTACCCAACCTGGGTTGGTGTGAACATCAGTTCTACATTTTCTAGGTTTACTGTTTTCTATACAAAGCAAAACTTAAAAAAAAAAAAAAGCAAAACAGGGCCGGTTTTCAAAAGTCAATTTTACTGCTTCTCAGAGAAAATAATGATCTGATTCTCTTTCACATGTTCTACAAAGTAGAATAATCAAATCCTCAAAGCAACATGGGGGTAAAAGGCCTCATCAACTGAGGGTAGAAACATTCTCACCCTACTTCCTGGGTAAGCCCAGTAAGTTCCATTCAGCAACCTGGAGACTCATCTACAGATCAAAGAAAGAGGCTAAAGGGAACATTTTGCTCACAAACTTCTTTTTACTTTTTTCAAAGGCCTTTCAGAAAAGAGATCTTATTTTAGTCTCACTCCAAAAAGGGCCTTCAACTTCTTTGTTCTACCAAGGTCTTTTCTTAGTTTCTAAGTTGCAAGGCAGCAGCAGGTGAATGGTTTCAAGTTCAGTGCACAGTCACATCAATGCACATGGTCATGAAAAGGCTCCTTCTGGCCTCTGGGGCTCTCACTAATTTGATTAGATTTAATGTAATTAGAGCGGGGACTCAGTACTACCATATCCTTTCAAGCAAAAATTAAAAAGCATCTGTTTCATCAATGAGGGTAGAGTTTCAGATAAGATCTGGATCAGCAAGAAGAAAAAATGAACTAAATTCTGCCCAGGTGTGTGCCAGAGCCACTGGCTCTCTTTCCTTTTACGCTGCTTGAAAAGATGATATTGTTCTTTAATGGGGACATGGTCACTCCTAAGCCTACAGTGTGGACAATGGGCAGATGTTCTTTCAAATACCACCATATAATTAGAGGATTAGATTAAGACAAAAAGCCAGCTTCATTTTGGTACTGAGGTATATATTAACAACAGAAGGGGGTGGCAAAAGTGGAAATTGAGTCTAAAAATGAAACCAAGCAAATGAATTTGTTTAAGAGGCTTGACTAGTCTGTGAATACTAAGGGTAAGGGAACAAATGATACAGAAGAGTCAGAAATCCCTGACCTATACCTTAGAAGGTATGCCATCAGACTGAGATGCTGACTGCTGCCCTCTAGGATTTCACTACAGCGCCCACAAATACTGGTCACTCATGCTCAGCCTGTGAACAGGACCTTGTTCTTAGGCCAAACTGATTTTCCCTACTGGCTGTTACCACTTGCTTTGGCAAGAGCATGGCTTTGATGGAGAGAAGGCACTAAAAGGGAGACCAAGGGGTCTCCCAGTCTGCCTTGATCTGTGCTTGAGAAAGAAGTACACACCCTGGAGCTCTTCTGTGGCATGAATTGTGAATTCTGGTCCTCACCTGCTATCACTGTGTTCACACATTCATAGAGAAGAGACATGGCAGAAGTGCTGAAAAGAGAGAGAGGCAATAAAATGACCAAGTGTCCTTTACAAATCTTAAACATCTCTAAAGCTCAAGGAAAATATTGCTCAGAAAGCAGCAAATTATTTGTGAATTCAGTGAAATGGATACGCTCAAATTCTTAATGCATATCTATTTCTCAAAATTTCCACCAATCTGTGATGCCATCCACACAAATGGAAAATCACATAAATTTATATGTATGAAAAATCTGCTGGCAAGAAGAACAGCAACAATACCTTGGATTCATGGAACAATTTGCTTTCCAAAGCATTTCCAAATTCATCATTTCACATGACCTGGCTTGTGAAGCCTGGGGGCTTTAAGCCTGGGGGCACTTGCCAACACTCTGGAAGGCAAAGTTAGGGGCAGGTGGTGTGTATTCTTGTTTGAGAGGCTTGAATTTTGAGGTCCAGAGTCTGAGGGGCTTGCCAAAGGTAAGAACCAGGAACACTGTGGTCCTTCTCAAAGGATAAACCCACAACCTGAGTTTGGTGATTGATTGTCCCTTGTCTTTGAGTTAGTTACCTACTGTGCTTAAGAACCAAATCATCTTGAAGATAGTGGAAAAGATTGGATTGCAATATGATCCACTTGTTTATTTGTTATTGAAACAAAAATCTTTATACATTTTTCCTATTTTTTTTAAATTAAGTTTAAGATCTTTTACCTAAACAAGCTTTGGCTTCTCTACAACATCTTAAGTTCCCCCACAAATACCTTTGACCACTGATCCAAAAGTATCTAACAGACCAGAATGTTTCTCCCTAACTTCAACATGGTAACTCCCTAGAAATATTAACATAATCTGCACATGGGGAAACAAGGAGGGGAGAAATATATGCTGTATTGTTACATTTTGCATGTTACCCCTAAAAATCAACACCATTGAGCAGAATCTAATACAGAAGTCATAGCAGCATTTATAAGTAACTAAAGTACAGCAGAAACAGCACTGGACAGAGATCTGGGAGATAAAGGTTGGAGAATCAGCTTCACCATGAACTGTCATATCTTGGGCAAGTCACCTCTATCCATTCTTTGTACCTGACACAGAGAGCATTGCTATATCTTGATACTATGATAAATATGCTAGTTAAAAATCCTCAAAGTTTACTAAAATAATGAAGACAGAACAAGAACAAAACGCAGAAGATTGACCTATAAATACTATCCATCTTGATATTCCTCCTGAAGAAGTACTAAATTTAAATGGTAGTACAGAAAATAACTGAACCCCCTCTGTGAGGGTTTGGACATAGGCTCTCTGGCTGTTCCAGAGAGAATAAATAAAAGCAGACATCTTTCTCTGCCTTTATTTTGAATACATGGACAATATTTTGTTACAGTAGTATTTTCTATCTATAAAAATCTAATAGTATAGTGAAAACTGAAATTGTCCACAATCCAAATACCTATTTTGCATGTTGATCGAGAATGCTTTAAATGCTTAAACTGGTAGGAAAAAAGCAGTAATATCAGAAGACAATCTTATTGATAAAAAATATTTGAGACAACATAGTCCTTCTTAGGGATGAGGAAAATGTATGATTAAGTAATAACTTGCCTAATATTACAAAGCTAGTTAATGGCAGAGCAGGGACTAGACTCTAGCAATCAGGACTCTTAGTCTGTATCACATTGATATTTATAAAAACTTAGTTAAGTCTCCAAATGTGCCATAACAAACCCCTACTAAAGTATCAATGAAAACCAAGAAAACAGTTTCAAAGCTAGTATCTAAAAAGATTCATTTTCTTTAGACAAGCAGGTAAAAAGTTCAATTTGCTCATTCAATACAGCTGTATTATTTTAATACTCTGGAGAGGCATCTAACACAGAAGTCTTATCAGCATTTTTCAGTAACTCTGATATAGTGGTACAGCACCTGATAGAGAGCTAGGAGAGGAGGCCTCTAGGATCAGCCTTCCCATGAACTATGTGTGTATCTGGGGCAAGACCCTCCCAGTCTCTGGACTTCAGCTTCCTTCTTTGTGAAATAAGTGGTGGGATGAGGTAAGTTTTAGCTTGTCTTCACTCTAACATTCTATGATTCCATTCTTATGACTACCACACTCAATTTGGAATTAGAGCTTTCTCATTCTACAATAAGGTTAACATTGTCTGATCTGTAAATCTTCCCCCCAAAAAACTTGGAGAACACAATTCAAAGATTCATGTATATGATCTCAGCTAGTGAGTTGAGAATGAGAGGGACCTTTCTTTAAATCTTTCATCTTAACAACACAAAACTAGGGAAAAACATGACATTTTATCATGGAGAAGAAGAGTTACCTGGTCAAAACGATCAAACAACCCCGAGCCCCACTGTCTACACAGAAGAACCCTACCATGATCTATGGGACAATCCATCAATGTATTGTAGAGAAGGGATCCACTTTCCTCATCATCAGCAACAACTACCAGTTGCCACAAACAGGCACCTAACTACAGGAGCCCTGAAAGTTGACAAGTCCTGTTCCCTCCCAGCCATCATCTAACGAAGCACCATATTAAACACGGGGGGAAACAAAAAGAGGCAAAAGGCAGTCCCTGCCCTTGAGGAGCTACCGTGTAACGGGAGAGACAACGTAGATATATCCCAAGCTGACTATATACAGGATAAACAGGAAATAATTAACAGAGGGAAGGCTAGAATTAAGGATTGAAGAAGGCTTCTTGTAAAAGGTGAGATTTTAGTTGGGACTTAAATGAAGCCAGGGAGGTCAGTAGGTGGAGCTGAGGAGAGAAACTGTCCCAAGCATGGGAGAGAGAGAGAGAGAGATGGAGGGTCTTGCTCGTGGAAGCCAAGGGCACTGGATCAAAGAAATGGTTGGAAGGAATACGGTAAGAAGACTTGATAGGTGGGACAAGGCTAGGTTACAAGAGAGCATTTTGTATTTGATCTTAGAGGTGACAGGACACCATGGGAGTTTATTGGCTGAAGGGTGCTGGGGAGAGGTTAGTGATATGATTGGACCTGTACTTTAGGAAAATCATTTTGGTGGCTGGAGGATGGGACTGGAGTGTGGGGAGACTCAGAGGCAGGGAAACCCACCAGCAGGCTATTACCATAATGGCAAAGCAGGGACTAGACTCTAGCAATCAGGACTCTTAGTCTTTACTGTAGCACATTGATATTTATAAAAACTTAGTTAAGTCTCCAAATGTGCCATAACAAACCCCTACTAAAGTATCAATGAAAACCAAGAAAACAGTTTCAAAGCTAGTATCTAAAAAGATTCATTTTCTTTAGACAAGCAGGTAAAAAGTTCAATTTGCTCATTCAATACAGCTGTACTATTTTAATACTCTGGAGAGGCACCTACCATGAGATGATGAAGGCTTGCACCAGAGAGGTGGAAGCAGAGGAGAGAAGGGGCATGTTTTAGAGATGCTGCAAAGGTGAAATTGAAAGGTCTTGGCAACAAATTGGATATGGGGGCAATGAGAGTGAGTGAGGAGTCCAGGATAACTCCTACATTACCCTGAGGGACTGGGAGGACACTGCTGCCCCTGACAGCAACAGGGAAGTTTGAAGTGAGGAAGATTTCAGGAGAAAGATAATGAGCTCAGTTTGGGATGTGTTGAGTTTGAAGCATCCTATTGGATATCCAGTTTGAGAAACCTGAAAAGCAATTAGAGATTTGAGACTGGGGCAGCTAGGAGGTGCAGTGGATGGAGAATTGGCCCTGGAGTCGGGAGGACCTGAATTCAAATCCAGCCTCAGACACTCGACATTTACGAGTTGTGTGATCCTGGCAAGTCACAACCTCAACTGCCTCTCAAAAAGAAATTTTAAAATTTTAAAAAGAGATGTGAGACTGGACATTAGAGAGGTTAGGGCAGAATATGTAGATTTGAGAAGTATTACCATAGAGACAATGATTAAATCCATAACAGCTGATGAGTGTGTTCAAAGAAAAACAATCATTTTAATGTTAAAAATAAAAATTATCCAAATGCATAAGCCAGTTATTCAGAGACAACTGAACTTTATTTCCAAAGCCAAATAATTTTTGGATTATCTAAGGCAGATAACACAATACTACTTTCACGTGTACTCTGGCAATTTAGAAACCTAAAAAGGGGCAGGACGTTAAAACTCTTCTGAGGATGTGCAGGGCAAGAGCTCTATGTCCTATTCCTTAAGAGCTGTCCATTCTAAGGCATCATCCTACTGAATCTCAACACTCCCTTGTTTAAGATATGGCCGTTGCCTAAGCCAAGACAAATCTGCTTGTCAAGGGACAAGTGCTTTTATAAAATTCCACGTAACACAAGGGTTATTAGTATATTTTGTAGTTCTTTTTTAAATTTTTTTTTATTTTGTTGTTCTTTACAAGTTGCTACTGGGCTCTGTGACCTTGAGTAAGACTCAAACCTAATGTGCATCTCTGTTCTCCCATGCAAAATGAAGGGGTTAAATTAGAGCAGCTGCAAGGTCTATTTGCACTGCTAATCTATGGATCTAAGCAGAGGCAACAGGCTTGGGGTTTATTGTGATTTGCCTTTCAAGGGGGAGAGTGAGGTTCAGGGTGGGAGTTCAGAGAGTAGGGAATGGGTTGGGAGCACAGCCACACACACACACACACACACACACACACACACACACACACACACACACACACACACACACACTCACACACACTCCCTAGCTATTCATACACCTACTCAAAGGAGGACTCTGAAGCAAAAAATAATTCCAGTTCAAGGAAGCAGAAAACAATTAGATTTGGACACAATCTAGTCCCCAATATAAAGATAAATAATGATGATGACAGTCTGTTATAGTGGACAGAGTGGTAGCTGGACTTATAGTTAGTGATCTAGGCAACTTTTCTAGGTCCCAAGTTTTCCACTAGATGCAGATTTGTATCAGTGGGAGGAGATTCCACACCTATAGCTCTTTACATGGAAGAGATCCCAGATTCAGACCAAAACAATAATAGAATGTTTCAAGACATTGTGGGTTTTACAGTTCTCAAAGTTTTTCCTTAACAATTATTTCGCCAGATGCTCACCACAACCTTGTAAAGCAGGCAGAACAACTATTATCATCCCCCTTCTAAACATGAGGAAACAGAAGCTCAGAAGGAAGGGACCTTGCCAAGGCCAGCTAGTTGCAGAGTTGGAATTAGAACCCAGGTCTCCTGGCTCCTACTCCAATGTTCTTTCTAATTACATCCAAGTACCTTCTCAACAAGCATGTCAAGACAGCCTAGCTCCTTGTTATCTAATCAAAGCACACTCTAGGGTCAAATAAAGAAGACTGGTCAAGGGGCTGAAATGTGGCACTAAAAGCAATCACTCTGAAAACATTGGTATCATGAAAACAAAATTAGCCAATTTATTACAGAATCTTCTTAGAAGGCAAATTAGTATGAAATTAAACAACTCAAATCTCTATTGAGAGCCTAAAATGTACAAAGACAAAAATAAGCTAGTCCCTGGAGCCTACCCCTCTAAGAAGCTCAGTGACAATTTTAAGAATTCCAGAGTGTCAGAGTGGATAGGACCCTAAAGACACATTGGACCATTAAGAAATGTGTGTTCAGAAGAGTTTTTAAATACGGTGTTTCAGAATGGCCCAATTACCATGTGTATTCCTAGAAATAACCCAATATGTGACATACATAATTGGATATTTGTTCACTGCTTAGGAGACTATGTAATTGTTTCAAGTATGTAATTATATATTTAAGAAAAATAAAATATGTATTTGCTTGGAGACTAGGAATTCAAAATTTTCCCTTCCAACTTACCTATGTATTAGGTTGGTGAGGGGTTCAATCAATTTTTTCCCCAGCCTTGGTTCTAAAGGAGTAAGAGCACCAAACTATTTGAATAAAAGGAAAAATCAATAAATTATTTTGTGGCAGGATACAGACCACATTTGATAATCTTTTCTTTTTTAGGGGCAAAGCAAATTTGCAGTAGGTGTTTATTTTCTTCCTGTGCATACTGACTTACAGAAACAGATATTCTCACTCCATTAGATTAATTCATTATGAATATTACTGTGTGGTCTTTTGACTACAACTAAATTTTTAAAAAACAATAACAAGGTCAAAGGACCTGCAAGAGAACAATGAGTTTCTGTTTTTGTCAATTCATTTGATTATGCTTTTATAGATGCTAACAGTTTCATCTAAAGTTTTATTCTTTGTTCTTTAAGTTTATTTAATTTCCTTTATTCTGATGGTTATTTATTTTATCAGAAAGAAAATTTGTAAAGAAAATATTCAATAAATGTTGGGTCATGGACAATGTTCCTAATGGAAACAAAAAGCACAGGATGGAAATACTTGCCAATTTGATAATCTTAATGAGGACCCAATTATTAGTGGAAGAAGTCATCAACTTAAAAAACAGTGGAGCAAGGGACAGGTAGTTTTTGGGATTTCGTCTGGCCAGCTCACAGATGACATTCACTGCCGCAGACTGTACACCTGTGAATATAAGGGAAGGCTATCATTAGCAGAGAGTGCCACTCCAGCAGCAGCTACATAAAACTACCTTAGTAGGAGCAAGGGTACATATAGCAAGTCATCCTGAGGTAGCTACTTGTTCAGATCCTCACCCTGCAAACATTCTTTCTGTCAGAGTGGAAAAAACATACTGTCCAGATTTCTGTGGAACACTTTTGTCTATTCATGGAGTGACCAAGCTCTCATTCGTTCTCACCTAAAGTAGTTAATTGGTTCTGGTTGGTCTCTCTGCCTTAAATCTCTTCCCTCTCCAAAACTGTCGTCCACCCAGATGTCCTGTGATGTTCCTAAAGCAGTCCTGATTATGCCACTCTCTTGATCAATCTCTAAGAGTTTTCTAACCCCACCTGGATCAAATACAAAGCCCTGACATTTAGAGCCCTTCAACACCTGGCTCCAACTTACCTTTACAGTATTATACATCATTCTTCTTCATGCACTCAAACTAGCCTTTTTGCTATTCCTCACAAACAACAGGTCATCTCCCATCTCCAAACCTTTGTACGAGATGTCTTTGATGCCTAACTTAATTCCTCCTTCACCTTTACCTCCTACAATACCCAGTATTCTTCAGAACTCAGCTCAAACACCACCTCTTACATGAGACATTCTCTGACCACCCCTTTCTCCACAGCTGCTATTGCTTCCTTGCAAAATTAGCTCGAATTTATTTGTGCTTATTTATAGTTGTACATGTTATTTCCCTCATAGAATTCCTTGAGGATAGGGTTGTTGTTGTTTTTTAATTTCTGTTTCTGGGACTAGTCATTGGCAGTAGGCTAAATGCATTCAGAATGGGACCCAGATGATGCCTGGTTCCAAAGATTCCATGTATGAGGCTCAGCTTACCTTTATCTCTAGGTCTACTTCAGTTTGAATGTATCCTATCATCTTACAGACCCAAACATCTCCTTCCCCTTTCCAGCCCATCCCATGCAGAATTTTAGAGCTGGAAAGAGCCTCACTATTCAAATCTAGACCTGAAAAAGTATCCCAACTACAACAACCCCCATACAAGGTCATTTTTAACATTCACCCTCATCACATTTTCACAGAAAATGGACTCATCAAGATACTGAATGTAATAGACCACCCTGCTACTGAACATAAACAGCTTTATTAAAACACCAAAGAAAAAATAAAAATAAAACACCAAAGACAACAGAAATGCAACACACCAGGGTCAGGATCCTCAAGTTTCTCTTTTAGACGAGGGAAGGCAGGGCGGAGGGACTCTGGGTATTTCAAGAACACTTTATACATGATCAGCACGGCCTTCTTCCTGATGTAAGGCTTCGTGTGTGACATCTGCGAACCAGACAAAAGATACAAATACCACGTTGGAGAGCCGTGCAAAGGTTCATTTCAGTTCTCTCTCCCCCAAAGTGCAAGCAGTGTTGCAACCATTAGGAATTTGTAGTTGAGATCTGATTTTGAAAACTTGAAGATCTCTGCCTCCCTACCTTCCTCATGCTATGAAGGAAGTATAATTTCTTTCCATAAACCATTTCATTTCTCAAAATAAAGTCTAATCAAACTAGAATAATTCAGCCTCAACTTCTCTCCCCCAGAGATGCCAGTCTCTTCATAGTTCAAAAAGGCTAAGCTCAGTCGTGACAATGTCAATACCCCTGAATACCATCCCCATTCCTGGCTCTGCCTATTCCTAATCATGTTTCAGGGTTGACTTAGTTTCTCAACTCTGCCATTTCCCTCTGGACTCTTACTAATATCCCCAAAAGTTAATGATTTAGCGTGTTCACTTAACTCAAGAGCTTATGATCTCTAGCATCTGTTTTGGACAATTTTATCTACTGTCTTGAAATGGACTTAACTGTTTCATTAATAAAATGAGGTTAAAAAGGATGATTCCTGAGCGAGAAACAGAGTGAAAGAGAAAATATTTTATCTCCTTAACTAAACAGGACATCCAAACCATCCTAGAGGTCAAGGCCCATGCCAGTAAGTCAGTCAGTTAATGTGCATTTATTAAGCATTTACCAGGTGCCATGTACTGTTAAGGCAAAGTCCTAACCAAACACCAAACCCGTCTTGTATCCTTGAGAATCACTGTTCCACAGACAATAAATTTCCCTTCATCCTTAATCTTTTCCTCTCCCACTCCTTCGATCTAGCAATTACTGAAGCCCGGATCATCATCATGAAACAGCCTACCTTTCCAGCATAGGCTGCACCTTCACGCCTTCTCCTCAGCTCACTGGCGAAGGAGGGGAGTTGGAATACTCCTTGCTCTCCATTGCCATGTCCAGGTTCTTTCCCTGCCTCCCTCACTCAGTAACCTCTCCTCCTTTGAGGCTCACACAATTCATATATACCACCCAATCAAAACTGTGGTAGCTATATTCTACAGACATTCACATCACTCTCTTTCCTTCCTCAAAGAGTTCAGTATGTAGCTCACAATTTTTCTCTCTTCTCCAGCCCTTGCCTTTATGCTAAAGAACCTTAATAAATAGACTGACTTTCCCTCAAACATCCTAATGACTTAGTCCCTTAACCTATTCACTTCCTGTGACCTATTCTTCCACTCCACCACAGTATCACACAAAAATGGCCATCCTTTCGATCTTGCCATCACTCACAAATGTACCACCTCCACGTTCAAGAATTTTTAAAAATCCTTTTGATCATAATCTACTGACTTCCCACCTCTCCTCTACCTTCTCTTACCAAACCCTACTCTCTGTCCATGACCTCCAATCCCTTAACCCTCAGTTTTCTTCCAGGCTATCTCCCCTACACAAGCATCTCTGTCCCCCTTCCCCATCTTAACCCCTTGGTGAACCAGTTCCTTCTCTCTATTTAGGAAAATTACTTTGGCAGCTGAATGGAGGATGGCTTGCAGTGGGGAGATATGTGAAGCAGGCCGGCCCACTGACAGGCTCTTGGGATAATGCAGGCATGAGGTGATGAGGATGCGCACAGCAGCATGGTGGCAGTATCAGGAAAGAAGGGCCTTTACACTAGAATAATTCAGGAACCAGGAAAGAAGTTCCACTTACACTGCTGATTGTGTCCTGCCAAGCTTCAATTTCAGATCACTCTCACCATCTGCCACACAGGCTGCTAAACAAAGGTGAACAACGATTCTGACCAGGGCCTCCTACAAATCTGTTACACAATCTCAACTGGGTCCTCCTAGGAGATCATTCTACTTCCTCTTATCAACTCACTACCCTATTCTTCACAACAGGTCTTCCAAACCTTTTCATCCCTTCTTAAGCCTCCCATAGCTCCTCTTCCCACTCTCAGCTAAGAAATTTTGCCTCATATTTTACAGAAAAAATTGTGGTGATTCATGATGGGTTCCCTCTTCTCACTTCACATCCCTCAGATGCCTTCTGTCACTATCAACTCTTTCACTTCTGTCTCACATGAAGAGGTGGCCTTACTCCTTCCCAAGGACAACCTGTCTACTTGTTCAAGCAATCTCATTCCATTTCATCTCCTCCAACAGACTCTCCTCTCTGCCATCCCCACTCTGTAACATCTTCAATCTCTTTCTGTCTACTGGCTCCTTTCCTACTGCCTATAAATATGCCCATGTTTCCATCATTCCTCAGAAAACTCACCTGATCCTTCCATCCCTGCTATCACCTTATACCTCTTCTGTCTTTTGTGGCTAAACTCCTTGAAAACATCATATATAATAGCTGCTGTCACTTTTTTTCCTCTCATACTTTTTAATGCCTTCCAACAACCTTATCATTTCACTGAAACTGCTCTCTCCAGTTATTAGTGATCTCTTAACTGCCAACTCCGATGATCTTTTCACAGTCCTCACTGTTCTTGACCTCGCTGCAGCATCTGCCCATGCTGACCACTCTCTTCTATTTGATACTCTCTTCTCTCTGGGTTTTTGGAACTTCACTTTCTTCTGGTTTTCCTTCTCCCTATCTGACCACTCCTTCTCAGTTTCCTTTGCTTGGTCCTCTTCCCAATCACATCCTCTAACTGTAAGTGTCCCTTAGGGTTCTGTCCTGGGCTCTCTTCTCTTCTCCCTCTATATACTTCATGTGGTGATCTCATCAGCTCCCATGGATTTAACTGCCATTGATCTATGTTGATGATTCTCAAATCCAGCTACCCTGCCTAACCTCTCTGCTGACTTCAAGTCTCACATTCCCAACTTCCTTTAAGACATCTCAAACTGAATGTCCAGAAGATTGCTTAAACTCAACAAATCCAAAAGTTTTCCTAAATTTTCCCTGCCTCCAAACGTTTGTATTGCTGTCAAGTGCAACACCGCCGTCCCCATCCCTGAGGCTTGCAAGTTTGGTATCATTCTTCACTCTTCACTCTCTCTAACCTGCCATGTTGCCAAAACATGTTGATTTCACCTTAGCATCATCTCTCAAATAGGTCCTTCTTTCCTGATACTGCCACCATGCTGCTGTGCGCATCCTCATCACCTCATGCCTGCATTATCCCAAGAGCCTGTCAGTGGGCCGGCCTGCTTCACATATCTCCCCACTGCAAGCCATCCTCCATTCAGCTGCCAAAGTAATTTTCCTAAAGTACAAATCTGACCATTTCCTAAAGTACAAATCTGACAATCACGCCCCCTCATCCTCATTGAATAAACTGCAGTGGATCCCTAATGCCTCCAGGATCAAATAAAAGGAAATTCTCTGGCACTCAAAGCCCTTCATAACCTGTCTGCTCCCTCCTCTCTTGCCAATCTTCTTATAACCTACTCCTGACGTGTACTCTTTGATACAGTGACACTGGCCTTCCAGCTGCTTGGGAACAAGACACTCCATCTCTCAGCCAAGAGAATTTTGTCTGGCTGACCCCAGGCCTGGAATGCTCTCCCTCCTCTGGCTTCCTTTAAGTCCCAACTGAAATCCCATCTTTTACTCAAAGCCTTCTCTAAACCCTCTTGATCCTAATGCTTTTCCCTCTTTTAATTATCTTATTTATCCTGTATATAGCTTGTCTGTACACATTTCTGTGCTTGCTGTCTCTCCTATTAGATTGCAAGTTCCTTAAGGGCAGGGACTGTCTTTGGCCTTCTGGTGCATCCCTAGGGCTCAGCACAGCGCCTGACACATACTAGGAACATAATGAATGTTTCCTCGCTACTGACTATGCTAATGGGGGAGGTAACATGCCAACAACCACGTACAAAAAAGATATATACAAGATAAAATGGAGATAATCTTAGAGAAAGAGCATTGGCATATGAGGGGGGAGGGAAGTAGCAAGACTTCCTGAAGAAGGTGGGATTTTAGCTGACACTTGAAGGAAGCGAGGCCAGCCTGCGAGGCCAGAGAAGATGGAGAGAATTCCAGGTATGGGAGCCAGCCACTAAAAAAGAGCTGAGGGGCGGCTAGGTGGCACAGTGAATAGAGCACCAGCCCTGCAATCGGGAGGTCCCGAGTTTAAATCTGGCCTCAGACACTTAATACTTACTAGCTGTGTGACCTTGGGCAAGTCACTTAACCCTGACTGCCCTGCCTTCCCCCTCCAAAAAAAAAGCAAAAAAAAAAAAAAGAAAGAAAAAAGAAAAGAGGTGAGACAGAGAGTCTTATTCAAGGGACCTGAGAAGGCCAGTGTCTCTTGATCCCAGAGTACATGGTTTCTCTGACTAAAATCTCACATTTGCAAGAAGTCTTCTTTTAGTTCTCCTGAAGGTCAGTGCCCCCCCTTTGAGATTATCTCCAATTAACCATGTCTAGAACTTGTTTGTACATCATTGTGTGCATGCTTTCTCTGCCACTAGACTGCAAATGCCCTGAGAGCAGGAAATCTTTTCTGCTTTTCTTTGTACCTCCAGAGCTTAGTACAGTACCAGGCACATAGTGAGTTGTTAAAAAAAACTTGCTGAAACATGACTAATGTGGAAATGTTTTGCCTTACTGCACATGTATAACTACATCAAATTGCTTGTGAGGCAGAGAGGAAAGGGAGAGAGAGAGAATTTGGAACTCAAAATTTTTTTTAAAACACAACAAATGTTAAAAAATTGTTTTTGCATGTAATTGGGGAAAAAATAATAAAATATTAAGTCGCTATCAAAAAAATGCTTACTGACTTTAGCCTGTTTTTGTGTCATGGACCCCTCTGGAAGTCTGCTGAAGCCTATGGAATTTTTTGTACTATGTTTTAAATGCATAAAATAAAATATATATAGGATTATAAAGGTGACCAATTATAATGAAATGTAGTTATGAAGGGGGGGGGGGGGGAGCCAAGATGGCGGTGTAGCAGCAGCAACATATCACAGCTCTCACATAGCCACCCCAAAATACCCATAAAACAGGACTCTAAACCAATCCTAGAACTCCAAAACGCACACAAAGTACTTCCCGCTAAAGTCAGCTCAGCTACGAGGAACCACATCAGCACTGTGAACTGAAACCAGCCTGCCCTGAAGCCGTGGCTGTGCCCTGTGGGGCGGCTGGACTGGCGGAGCAGAGGAGCCTCTCAGGTGAGCGGATTAGCAGCAGCTGCGAGTGGGGATTGCGAAAGGGGGAGATAAGCAGTCTGGCCCAAAGGCCTCCAGAGCGGAAAAGCGAAAAGGCAGAGGTTTTGCACCCGCCTCCGCGTTGTAGCTTCCCACCCGCGGCCTGCAGACAACAGGGGGACTTAGCAATTGTTCTCAGGCCAGTGCTCTCGGGTTGAGCGGCCTGGATCCGGATCGCCATCTTGGGCCTCGGTCTTGGAGTCTTCAGTATCCAGTCAGCCGGAAGTAATTAGGAAGAGTCCCAGCATCTTCCTGAGAGCTATGGTAGCCGGGAGGACCCCAGAGATTTGGGACAGAGCTTTCCCTTCTGGAAGCAGAGCCCCACAGAGATTAAAAAAAAAATCACGGTCTGAACAACCATGAGTAATAA
>CM053587.1:309334089-309336376 GCA_028646515.1 Pseudochirops corinnae | reverse complement strand
TTCCATTTGGTGCTTTCTTGGGAAAGATAACTAGTCAGTTGCCATTTCCTTCTCCAGTTCATTTTACAGACAAGGAAACTGAGATAAACAGGTTTAAATGACTTGCCCAGGGACCCACAGCTAGTAAGTGTCTGAGGCCAGATTTGAACTTAGGAAGATGAGCCTTTCTGTCTCCATTCCCCACACTCTATCAGCTGTACCACTTAGCTGATGACGACAGTAGTATAACTGAACATAGAATCAAATGGCAGCTGAACTCAAATTATTTGCACTGAACAATCTAGATTCCAGAAAACAATAGAGGAAGCATACATCCTTCCTGTTAATAGAGAGGTAGAGAGCTATGGTTATAGAATATGGCACATGTTATCAGTCAGGGAATAATGTTGATGCTTAAAAAAAAAAGAACAATAAAAAATTAGAAGTGAAAAAAAAGAATAGGTATTCTGGGACCATATTCCAGGAGCCAAAACTAGAAAGTATCAAGGGATAGAGGCATGATGTGAAGTAAATTCAAACCTTATACCCTCTTTCCCTCAACTAGTACTGGGAGTTGTGAAAACTGTTCCTAAAGATAATCCCTGGGAGAGGTAGAGTTTCCAGGAGAGGGAAATTGAATTGTCTTGACTGCTCACAGAATCTGCTGTGAGTCCCTTCTGTTTTGAGTGTCTTGTCACATTAAATAAAGTTTATCCTATCTTTCATACGTCATCTGCCCAAGTGTTTGCGCAGGAACTAAGGACCCTTTTCCTTTTCTGCAGAGACCAAATGTTTGTCTTCCTTCCCAGGGGAATCTTTGGATGGACACAGGAGCCAAAGAAAGGATGATACCCAGGATGTGATCCGTTCTCTATAAACTCAGACCTCTGTGCCAATTTGAAATTGAAATGGCAAATGTTTATGATTCAAGGGAGAAGTAGGAAGGCAGGACAAAGTTTTGTGCATGGGTTTGGGAACTTGGCCATACTCCCTAGACTCTTTTCTCAGACATCTTCCAGATTTCTTGTCTACCATTCTACTTCATGCCTTCTATGCTATCAATGAGATAGGCAAACTGATAAAGGTCCTAGAAAACTGTGGTGATCACATAGGGATCTGAAGCAGGGTGGGAAAAGCATGATGGAACCATAGCTGCACTGGGCACGAGACTGAAATACCCAATGGGACTGCCTGCTGCAGTAAAATCTCTGCTAAAATGTCATCAATGGGGGCAGTTCCAAACCCTGACATTCCCCTAATCCCTCTCCCTAAGTTCTGAGCAGTGAGGTAGTCAATGGGAAGCTAAAAGGGGAATTTATGGGGTATTCAAGGAGGAATAGCACCTTGTGAGGGTGTGAGGGCTTGTGGAAAACCCTTGTTAGGGCAGATGGGCTATACTAGGTTGAGGGTAATCAGTGGGCTACAAACCTGTTGGTGAGTTATGGGGTTCTCTGCCCCAAGCATACGAAGACTTCCCCAGATAAGAGCAATTTGTTCCAACAGCTACGAAGGCAGCTGAAGCAGGTGCTGTGGAGCACTTAGAGCTTGGTTAGACATTGAAGATGCCAAGGTCATCTACTGGATCCTAAACTATCACTAGTCACCCTGACTTTTGTCTTGCCACTAAACTTTGATGACTCTGGAAGACAGAGTGAGGCTGGTGACTCTGCGTAGCTTAAATCCAATTCACTCAAAAGTTAAAACATAACCCTGTGATGGCATTGGTCCTCTTCAAAAATGAAGGATGAACAACAAAAGGGGAGTCAAAAACCTTATGATGTTTTAATAAATCATGTAGCCATTAGAAAAGTAAACAATCTGACATATGAATGAGGTCAATCTGTCTGAAGCAATTTTTCTACTTCAGTGTATGGGCTCAGAGGAGAGATGGGAAATATTCCTATTTTAATATTTGTAACCATACTCCAGGTCATATTCCCAGATCTATACAGATCCTGGATCCAGCTATACCTCCCATTAGTTGAGGAGAGTTCCAGGAGAGTAGGGAGTTTGTAGATGAGTGTCTTCTGGTGATCAGTGCAGAGAGACTTGGCAAAGTCATTGGCAAAACTTTCTTACATAGTCGCTGAACTAGTGACCTGAACATACTACACTCCCAAGCTGGCTAATTAATCAATTAGTTAATTTATCACTTGAGTTATAATAGACTGCTCTGTAGGTTGCAGAAAACAGAGGAACAAGGCCAGGCAAAGATCATTATACTTTCTGCCTGCCCTCACACTCATGCCACCTGTCAAGATGGTTCTGGGCATGGATTATAAATCATTTTGAATCACAAAGATTTAGC
>CM053587.1:309266589-309329089 GCA_028646515.1 Pseudochirops corinnae | reverse complement strand
CGTTAGAGGCCATCTAGCCCCATTCCCTCATTTTACAGATAAGGCCCAGAAAATGAGGCCCAGAAAAGTTAAGTAAAACTTGCCAAAGCTCAAACAGGCAGTGAAAGGCAAAATTCAAAATCTCGTTCTCTGACTCCAAAGGCAGCTGGGATCATAGGAATTGATCGTTGGAACAATTCATCTAGCTCAGGAGTTCTAATCTTTTTTTCTGTTCTGGACCCCTCTGGAAGTCTGGGGGAGCCTGTGAATCTCTTCTCAGAATGTTTTTTTTTTAAATAATATTTTATTTTCCCCAGTTACATATAAAGACAATCTTTAACATCGGAATGTTTTTTAAATGCAGAAAAACAAATACTTACAAAGAGTCAATTATATTGAAGTAGAATGATCAAATTTTTTTTTAAGTTCATTTTTCAGGTCTACTCTCCCCCCCCCTTTCTTTTTTGGCTTTTGGGAGGGGGGAAGGCAGGGCAATCAGGGTTAAGTGACTTGCCCAAGGTCACACGGCTAGTGTTAAGTGTCTGAGGCCAAATTTGAACTCAGGTCCTCCTGACTCCCGGGCTGATGCTCTATTCACTGTGCCACCTAGCCTCCCCCCCTTTCATTTTATAATGAAAAACTAAAGCCAGTGACTTGCCCAGGATCATACAAGCAGTATTATTATTATTATCATTTTTTTGCTTTTTCGAGGGCAATTGGGGTTAAGTGACTTGCCCAAAGTCACACAGCTAGTAAGTGTGTCAAGTTTCTGAGGATGGATTTGAATTCAGGTCCTCCTGACTCCAGGGCCAGTGCTCTATTCACTTTGCCACCTAGCCGCCCTGATACAAGCAGTGTTAAATTCTGGACTCCAAGCTCAATGTGCTCTCTCACAGAATTATAGATCAAGAAATATATATGTTAAAACTGTATCTTGTCTTTGTTCCCCTCATCCTGCCCCACCTCCACTTCCCATCGGTATAATAAGTAAGTTTATAAGTAACCAGTATGTGAGAAACATGCTTGTAGGGATCACAGGACTTCCAGGCAGGGTCAGGGAGTTAGCCTGGAAGAGCTTCCGCTGTCCACTGCTTCCCTGGGATATGCCCCTTAAAACGGCAAACCCCTTCTCACTGAAAGAACTCAGAAACAGAGTGGGCAGAGAAAGGCATTTATTACACTTCCAGCAAGGAAGCAGATGTGGCACTCACTGGGAACACACCCACACTGATACAGAAGCAGGAATGAGATTATACAGTTCTGTCCTTCCTGATAGAGTTAGAGTAAATTGAAATTACTCAGATTCCTCACTTTATTTCCCTGCATTCCCTCTTTATGCAGATTACATATGCATGGTAGTGAGGATGCTTATGACCTGGCCTGAACTGTTGGTCATGCCCCCACCTTTCTAGGTCCACCTGGCCAGGATGGCCATTATCTGAATAAAATAAGATAAATGAGTTTCCCCACAGCTACTGATTATCTCCCAATAACTTTTGTGGGAACAAAACAAGATACCATAATATCCCCTCTTATATGGTATAAAGTGGCAATAGCAAGAAATAAGGTTGCACAGGGGAACCTGAAAGTCAAGTACAAACCATCTCAAAGATCAAAAGAACATGATTTTCAAATTTTATCGTATATTAACCAAAAGTCCCATTCTGTGTGGAATGAGGGGAAGAGATTTATTTATTTACATATTTTTTAACAGTTTTATTTTAGACTCAAATGCCAGAACACAAACATAGAATAGAAAAAAAGAAACAAACACATATCATAAACTTAAATATTGGAACTTAAACACAAAGAAAGAAAAAAAAGCATGTCATGTGCATAGCAGAACATAATAGAGGATTCAAAATATGTAACAGTAAATTTTCAATTCAAGAAAGCCTGTATGATAAATACACATGTTGAGAATTGACCATCTTTTCTTTGTTTCCTCATGAGTTTTCTTTTGTTCTCCACTGTGTGCTTTTTTACTTTGTTCTTTTTTTCCCACCCCCCCATACCCCCAGAAGGCTACAATAAAGTTTAGATATGTTTCTCTATAGCTATAAATGTATACATACACATATACATACATATATAGACATAGACTTTCCCAAACATATTCTACTCCCTTTACTTCTACCCACTACCTTGCCCTCCTATGATTTGCCTACCCTCCTCCAAGAATCTCTCCCCTCCCCTCCCATTCCCAGAAATCTAAACACACTTCTATAACCCCCTTTTACCTATTTCTTCACTCTCCCCGCTAAAGATCCCTCCTTTGTCCTCTCCCCCCTCCCTACTTCCCTGCTGTTTTATTTCTTATGAATTTAGAAGACTTTTATACTCTTCTAAATATAATGTATTGTTCCCTCTTAAACCCATTCCCTATGAAAGTAGGTTACCAGAACTACCAACCCTCCTCCCCCATCTAATTCTTCTGTATCAATTCTTCCTCTTGCACTTCATTTATATAAAATAAATTACTCCTTTTAGCTGTTCCTAAGTGGTTTTGTTTTTTAAATTCATCATACTCAAGTTTGCCTCAGTCTTTCTTATGAACTACCCAATTATTACCAAGAATCTTAGACATATATTTTACGCATATAAAAAGGAAACAATCTGTCCTTATGAATCCCTTATAATTAGTCTTTGGTATGTGCCTTAGAGTTCTCTTGGTTCTTGTATGTTGAATTTTCTATTAAGTTTAGGATTTTTTTTTTGACAAAGTCTTGAAAGTCTGAAAGCTTATCAAATGTCCATTTTTTTGTCATTCAGGATAATACTTAACTTCAACTATGATATTTTTGGGTACAGCCCCAAATCTTTTGCTCTGCACTATATTGTGTTCCAAGACCTACAGTCCTTTAATGTCTCTGCTGCCAGGTCTTGTGTAATTCTAATTGTGACACCATCATATTTAAACTGTTTTAATTTTGATGCTTTTAATATTTTATCCTCAAGCTGGGGGTTTTGGAATTTGAAGATGATATTCCTATGAGTTTCCCTCATAGGCTCTCTTTTAAGTGGTGATTGATGGATTTTTTTCTGTTTCTATTGTCCCCCATTGTTCTAATGCTTCAGGACAATTTTCTTTAATCATTTCTCATATTATTGTATCAAGATTCTTTTTTAGATCATAACTTTCAGTTAGTCTGATTATTTTTATATTTTCTGTTCTTAATCTGTGCTCCAAATCTGTTGTTTTTCTTATAAAAGGTTTCACTTTCTCTTCTATTTTTTCCATTATTCATATTTGTTTAATTATTTCTTGATCTCTTATAATTTCACTGGTTTTACTTTACCCAATTCTAATTTTCAAAGTGTCGTTTTCTTAAGATTCTGGATCTCTTTTTCTATTTGGTTGACTTTCCTTTCATACCCTTCTAGTTTTTCTTGGATTATTCTTATTTTTTATTTTTTATTTTTTCTTCCATCTCTGTCATTTGATTTTTAAAGTCTAAAGATATGCTATGAATTCTTTTCGGCAGGTGACCATTTGATGTTACTCTTTGGAGTTTTCTTTACTTCAATATCCTCCTCTGAAGATGAGCCTTGGTCATCTCTACTTCCATAATAGCTTTCCATGGTTGGATTCTTTCTCCTTTGCCTGTGCATTTTTTGTGGAAATAGCTTAATTTTTGTAATCGTGTCTAGCCCTGGGGCATTGGGGGGTGGTGCCTCTTGCCCCAGGTATTCAGTTCTCCCCTCTAGCCTGGAACCAAAGCCAAACCTTCAAACTCCTCTAAGTGCCCACTGCCAAGGGCTTTCTGCCCCACTGCTTTTGCACTCAGCTGGTATGTGCTGGTTCCTTCTTGCCCCCTACACTCTGTAACACAGCTGAGTCTGGCATTCCTGGTCAGCAGAGGTTCCTTCTATCTTCCTGGACTGAAAAAGCCCTCAGCATCCCAAGGGTAAAAGTTCCTGTGGTTGGAGTCAGCTCATTGTTTCAGTGGCTTGCAGTTTATTGTTAAAACAGAACCTCGTATGGAGGTGTTTAACCTTTCACAGGGACCAAACCTCATCCTGGGATTTTTCTTCCTATCTTCTCAGATTGTCCTAGGAAGACCCTAATAGTGCCCCTATTCTTATTTATTTCCACCCACACTTTGTTTGCCCGAAGGTGTTATTTTAACTCTTTTGTGAGGGAAAATCTTGAGAGCTTGGAATTTTCTGACCTGCTCCACCATCTTCCCAGAATCTTCTCTCTCCAGGGGAAGATGTTTAGCTTCTACTGCCATGGTTTTTGATCCTATCAATGTCAACAGGTGCTGATAATTTTGAGATAATGTGGATATATTAATTTTAAATGCTTACTAACAACTCTGAAATGATTTGAATGTGTCAATGAATTAACCCCAAGGTGACACAGATAAGAGTTAGTCTATTCCCCTCCCAAAAGACTATAAAAATGAGACCTCGAACTCCTGTCACCCATCCCCAACCCCCAGCCCAGCCCTTTTATATCTCTATCAGGTCATCACTATACTTTTTTTTTGAGGGGGGAGGGCAGGGCAATTGGGGTTAAGTGACTTGCCCAAGGTCACACAGCTAGTAAGTGTTAACTGTCTGAGACTAGATTTGAACTCAGGTCCTCCTGACTCCAGGGCCAGTGCTCTATTTACTGGGCCACCTAGCTGCCCCTAGTTAGACTATTTTTTAAAGTGTTATTTTCTTCAGTATTTTTTTGGATCTCCTTTAGCAGGCTGTTGACAAACTTTTCTTGATTTTCTTGCATCATTCTCATTCCTCTTCCCAATTTTTCCTCTACTTCTCTTACTTGATTTTCAAAATCCTTCTTGAGCTCCTTCATGGCCTGCAAGCACTTCATATTTTTCTTGGAGGCTTTTGATGCAGGAGGTTTGACTTTGCTGTCTTCTTCCAGTTCTATGCTTTGATCTTCTTTGTCACCAAAAAACAATTCAAACCAAACCCCAAGTTTGATTAAACTTCCTCTGCTTGTCTTGCCAGTCAATTACTTGACTTTTGAGCTCTTTGCCATGGTAGAATTCTGCTTCCAGAGTGTATAGAGCTGTGTCCCAAATTTCTGGGGTTTTGTGCAGCTGTTGTCAGAGCTTCTTCCAGGCATCTGTCTCAGAACTGTCAGAACTGCCTCTCTACAGTCTCAACAAGCTCTGCCATGTTAATTAATGCTCCTCACCCCAGGACCACCACCCGAGACTGTGACCCAGATCCAAACAGGGCAAAGCAAGAGAATCCTGCCTCCACACCAGCAACGAGATTCCTGCAATTGCCCACTGGTCAGCCACTTGGTCCCTCCACAATTTGTGGGCCAGGAGCCCCTCCCCTCCCCCCAGCAGCTTCAGACAGCCACTGCCACCTCTGCTGCCCCAGGGGCAGGGGTTGGACTGCGCTCTTTTCTGACCCAGTTCCAATAGAGTTCTACCACTGATTCTTTATTTTCTTTCTGGCATTTTATGGGTTAAGAAGTCTGGAAACCACCACAGCTGCCTGATTCACTCCCCTGAAGTCTACTCCAGGTTGTCTGTGCCATGTCATGTCTGGGTCGGCACAGCTCCTGCAGGACTGAGCTTCAGCTCCCAGTGTGGTGTGATAGACCCCTCCTGTTGGCCTGCTAGGCTGTCTTCAGCAGGAGATTTGTTTCTCTCTGTCACTTTGTGGGTTCTGTAGCTCTAAAGTCTGTTTAAAGTCATTTTTTTACAGATATTGGAGGTGGTTGGAGTGGGAGCTCAAGCAAGTTCCTGCTTTTACTCTTCCATCTTGGCTCCACCCCGCTCAGGTCACCACTCTAATCTATGGTTATGTGATTGTGCCTCTCCCCTCCTCATCCTCTTCCTTCAAACAGGTTTTTCTTTTGAGGGGGAGATAATCAGGGTTAAGTGACTTGTCCAGGTCACACAGCTTGTAAGTGTCAGAAAAGTCAAATTTGAACTGAGGTCCATTCTAACTCCAAGGCTAGCACTCTATCTCGCGTGCCACCTAGCTATCTTGATCCTCTTCCTTACACTGACTGCCTTCAACACCCCATCCTCTGTCCCCACACTGGCTACCTCTGTGTACTCCTTTTGTCACTTGTCTCTGTACTTTCTGTGTTTTTTCCCACATACCTTCTGTGGTTATTAAAATGTAATTACAGGAGTGGCTAGGTGGCGCAGTGAGTAGAGCACCAGCCCTGGAGTCAGGAGGACCTGAGTTCAAATCCGGCCTCAGACACTTGACACACTTACTAGCCATATGACCTTGGGCAAGTCACTTAACCCCAATTGCCCCCCCAAAAAAGGAAAAAAAAATTGTTTAAAAAAATGTAATTACAGCCCTCTTTCCCATGGCCAGTCATAGTTTTTCCCACTGAGCATCCAAAGAACCAGGTGTGCCTGCCGCATTTCATAATTTTGTAAATTAATGCTCAATTCAATGTGATATTCCATTTGATCATACTGTCATTTCACAAAAGTGTAGTAGATAGCGCTCTGGGCCTGGAGTCAGGAAGATCTAACCTTAAATACTCCCTCTAAGATTTCTTAGCTAGGTAACTCTGGGAAAGTCACTTCACCTCTTTTTGCCCCAGTTTCCCCAACTATAAAATGAGAATCAAAATAGCATTTGCCTCTCAGGGTTGTTGTGAGGACCAAATGAGAGATCTGGAAAATCCTCAGCACAGTGCCTGGTATAGTAAGCATTTGATAAACATTTATTTCTTTCTGTTCTGCCTTCTCTCCTTCCCTAATCCACAAAAGTTAGAAGACATGAGAAGTCAGGGAATCCGAGGACAAGGTATGAGGTCTAATTCACCCTCACCTCCGGTAGCAAGAAAAGAGAGAGTCCTGACATTGGAGCAGCCTGCCTTCAGATGCTACTTATTCTCTTCTCACTGGGCTGCTAGCCAGTTCAGGTAATGCTGACCTGGAGACCTGAAGGTAATGATACTACTTGAAAGTGGCTCACAGCATAATGAGTTCTGGTCCTGGGACAGGCCATAGTTGTTGCTGCAGCTGCTCCCTGACTCTCAGCCCTTTGGCCCACTTAGAGCTCTCCAAGGTCCTGAATGCATTTTCCTGCCCAGAGTTTTTCTGGACCTTGGCCTTTTCATCTGACCTGTTGACTCTGACTCATAGGCTAAACTTCAGCTACTCTTGCAATATGGTATAATGGACAAAGGGCAGGAATTGGAGTGTGGGAGACCTTTGTTCAAATCCTACCACTAATATTAGCCTTGTGACCGTGCACACATCTGAGCCTTGGTTTCCTCATGTATAAAAAAGGGACACTAATTTTTATCTCATAGGGCTATTGTAGGTATGTAAAGAGCATTGTAAATTTTAAAGTCTCACCAATATATCAGTTATTATAATAATTATTGAACATATGGGTCCTCTTCCCAACAACAGAATCTGTGGTCATCAGCAATAGCACAACTAGATCAGTATCCCAAAAAAAGATTTAAAAAAAAAAAGAAAAGCACCTATTTGTACAAACCTATTTATACCAACTCCTTTTGTGGTGGCAAAGAATTGGAAACTATGGAGATGCCCATCAATCAATGAATGTTTGAACAAGTTGTAGTAATATGATTGTAATGGAATACTATTGGGCTGTAAGAAATGACAAACAGAATGCATTCAGAAAAGCCTGGAAAGACGTGAAATAATGCAAAGTGAAATGAGCAGAACCAGGAGAACACTGTACACAGTAACAGCAATATTGTATGATGATCAACCGTAAACGACTTAGTTATTCTCATCAATGCAATGATCCAAGACAATTCCAAAGGACTCATAACGAAAAATGCCATCCATAACCAGAGAAAGAACTGATGGAATCTAAATGCAGATCATAGCAAACTTGTTAAACTTAAATTTTTTTCTTGTTTTTTTTTGACTGGTGTTTTCTTTCACAATATGACAAATATGGAATATGTTTTACATGACTGCACATGTAGAACCTTTTTCTTTATTTTTTATTTTTATTTTTTGCTTTTTGGAGGGGGGAAGGCAGGGCAATTGGGGTTAAGTGACTTGCCCAAGGTCACACAGCTAGTAAGTGTTAAGTGTCTGAAGCCACATTTGAACTCAGGTCCTCCTGACTCCAGGGCCAATGCTCTATTTACTGTGCCACCTAGACGTCCTAGAACCTATTTCAAATTGCTTGCCTTCTCAGTGAGAGGGGAGGGAGAGAATTTGGAACTCAAATTAAAAAAAAAACTATTAAAAATTTTCACATGTAATTAAAAAAATAAAATATTAAAGAAAAGAATAAGAAAATTAAAATATGGTCATCAGACTGATATTTCTCCCATTGACAGTCAAGACTACATTCCCAGTTCTTTCCTAGAGTGAGCACTAGAATTACAGATCTGGGATGAAGCTTAGAAGAAAGAATGTCAGAGCTAAGAGAAATTGATGACCTTGAAGATCAACTTTGTCCAGTCTCCTTGATGGAGAATTTAGACCCCAAGAGAGAAAAGAAACGCAACAGAAAATCAGTAGCAGGGGTAGGACTGGAACCAAGGACTCCTGTCTTCTAGTCTAGAGCTCTTTGCAGGATCATCAAAGGGTCACAGATTTAGTCTGGAAGCTACCTCTAAGGGCCACCCAGTTCAAACCTTCCATTATACATGTAAGAAAATAAATCAAAACCAGGTAGGACAGCAGATGCAAAGGGGCATAAGCTAAGTGTTTTTGCCTCTATAAAAGAAGGCACTGGGAGGAGTTTGGTCCTTTGCTCTCTAGCCCTCCAATCAGAGAGGAGAGAAAACTTAAGGGAGGTGGTGACAATTGGAGTTTAAGTTAACAACACAGTGGTGAATTTAGAAGTGACTAGCTAGTCCTGGGAGGGCACAGATTCCATGTATTTGAAACTGGGAGGGGCCTCAGACGCAAAGTGGAGTGAACTGCAATCTCAAAGATGCAAAGTTAAATGATCTGCTCTAGGTCACACAGATAATAAATGGCTAAATTAGGGGTGGAAATCTGGTCCTCTGATTCCAGATCCAACTCTTTTTCTCACAGCATCAGGAATCATGTGAAAAAGGCTTTCTAGAATGTTGACAGGAAAGTCCAGAAATGTTTATGAGAAAAAAATGCAAAGATTTTTCTAATGTCTTTTAAAAATGTTTTTAATCTTGCAAAAGAATTTGAGATCAGTAAAGATTATTTAAAGAAAGCAATACTTATTAAGATAATTTGATTTTACTCTAAATTTTCATCTTCCCCATCGCCAAATGCCTAGTAAGTTTGGAGGACAGAGGGAAAGAGAAATCTTTTTTTTTTCTCTATAGCTTAAAAATTCCTGGAAATTTTACACTTCTTCGAAACAGAAATCTTTAATCCCTAGGAGGTAGTAATGAAAAATATTTACGCAAACAGGGGTGAAATCATGTTTTAAAGCAGTGGTTCTCAACCTTCCTAATGCTGCAACCCTTTAATACAGTTCCTCATATTGTGGTGACCCCCAACCATAAAATTATTTTCATTGCTACTTCATAACTGTAATTTTGCTACTGTTATGAATCGTAATGTAAATATCTGATATGCAGGATGTATTTTCATTGTTACAAATTGAACATAACCCACAGGTTGAAAACCGTTATTTTAAAGCATTGGAGTCAAAAGACCCAGGGGCTAGTCCTGGTTCTGAAATTTATTTTGTGACTTTGGATAATTTTTTCCTCCCTTAGGTTTCAGTTTTGATGGGGTAGTGGGACCTGGACCCCTAAAAGGAAAAGACAATGTCTTTGAGAGCAACCAAGTCCCGGAACTTTCCCACATGATCCAGTCCCAGGTATTTCACCAGAGGCATCTGGCCCAGTCCATCCCACCTAGATATTCAATAATTCTTTTAACAGCCCTTTCACTGTAGCTCTTGACCACTTAATTCCTTTCACTGTTTGCCCCTGGCCCACCCCAAGGTATTTGCCACTCCTTAATCTCATCTAGATCTTTTCACTGACCCTTTTTCTCTTTTTCATATAAAAATATCATTCTCATCCTTATGAAGCTGCAGATTTACTAGGAATCTTGACCACCATACTGGTGTTACAATAAACCTCTTTGCTTTGACTGAAAGTTTGAGGGATTGAATTATTTCCAGGCAGATACCCCTGTACCCTTATATTTTGGGGTTCCCGTCAACCCAAATTGCAACAGTTTGACCATTCAAAAAATGAAAGAATTAGACTTGAATAAAGGTACTTTGTTTTATTTTTTTTAATGCCATGGATCACATTAGCATTCTAATTAAGCCTTTGGACCACTTCACAGAATATTTTTAAAAGCATAACATAAAATTCATAGAATTACAAAGATCACCAATTATATTGTAATGATTATTAAAAAATTTTGTTTTAAAGGTCAGGGTCCCAAGGTCAGGAACCTGGTAGAAGATCATTAAGATCTCTTCTAGATCTGACGTCGTATGTTTTTGTTTTACGTTCTATTGGCATCTTTTAAAAAATATCACGGTCATATCTACATAGTTCCTTCTTCACCCTGGCAAGTCTTAATCTGTAACAAACATTAAAAAAATTTCAGCAGGACAAATTGACACATCAACCAGGATATTCTGAAAAAGTATAATACAGTGTAAAAAATAGTGGTTTTGCACCTGGATTCATTTTGCTACTTGCTATCTTAGTGACCCTGTGCAAATCTTTAAGTGTTTCTGAGTTGAAGTTTTCTCATTTATAAAATGATAATACATACCCTAGTTAACACAGTCTTATTTAGGAAAAGCACTAGTTAAATGAAAATAATCATCATTATTTTAAGACCTGTTCCAATTATACCAGCGGTTCTCAACCTGTGGGTTGGGGTCAAAGGACCCTTTCACAGGGGTCGCAGGGGTCGCCTAAGACCATCGGAAAACACATATAATGAGACACTGCTCCTCTATCCATCTCCAGGCGGGTCCGCCCACATGCAGATATGCCCACATAGGAGTATTAAAGGGTCAGGGCATTAGGAAGGTTGAGAACCACTGAATTACGCCATTCCATGTTCTAAGGGACACTACAACTCTAATAGTCTGTTATTAATAATTCACCTGTATATAACACTTTACAATATACAAAACACATTCTTCACTGAAAATGTTAAAGTTTAAGGGTTAGGGGTGCTCGAGAGCCCAAAATATCAGCACACCAAATCCTGCCAAATGAATTCAGCTCAGGTCTTCTCTCAGCCAAAGTACAGCAAAGTTTATTAAACATTCGCCATAATGGGTAGATTCTTAAGGAGCCTAAGTATATATAAAGCTTGTATTGACAAGCTGGCCAGAAAGATTTGACAGAGTGAGTCTGTACTAGGTAATTCTCAGCCAACTCATGGAGCCAAGATGGAGCTTATATACAGAAAGATTGTGGGAAGGTTCTAGGGGTGGTCTAGAGGAGGAGTTTGGAAAGGGTCTTCAGGAGGAGTTAATGAGGTAAGTGAGTGATTAAGGGTGGGAAGTTGCTAGAGGCTACCTGGAGCCCTACAGAAGATGGTGGGCTAGGTCTTTTCAAGGATAGATTGATATTTTGATAGGCTTAAGGGTGGGCAATGGAGGACTAGGTTAGTAAAAGTAAGAGATTTGCTCCCAGCTATAAAGAAAGTCTCATGGCCTCAGGCAAATGCCTCATCAAATGGGAAGATTCAGAGTTCAAGGGGTTTCCCAGAGCCTGTACCCCATCACAATGGGCACCTACATGGCACAGTGGATAGAATACTGGGCTTGGAATCAGGAAGATGGATCTTCTTTAGTTCAAATTTTACCTCAGACACAAGCTGTGTGACCCTGGGCAAGTCATTTGACCATTTGCCTCAGTTTCCTCATCTGTAAAATAAGTTGGAGAATGGCAAACCACTTCAGTATCTTCACCAAGAAAATCCCAAAAGGAGTCGCAAAGAGTTGGGTACAACTGAAGAGCAACTAATATCCCTAAAGTCCATCTTTTAACTTCTAGTCCTACATGACTAACCACATCTGGAAAGCTCACCAGCATCTCACATCAAACATATATACACAAAACAGAACTCACCACTTTCACCACTAAACTTGCAGAGTTTCCACATTTCTTTTTGGGAAACTACTATCCACCTAGTCACCTGGGTTCATAGACTGCTCCTCCACTCCTCCCTCTCCCTTATCTACTGTACTGACATCTGTTTAAATCCTCAGGTCTGGTCAATTCTATCCCCATAACAACTGATATCTTTGAGTTCTCCATTCACAAGTCCTAGTACCCCTAGAGTTTATCCTGCTAACTCAGAAAAGACACACCCTGAAGTAGTCCCAAGCTCACATTTTATAGTAATTGTGAAGATAAGATGACATTCTATTGTGGTCTAACAGCAAAAGTACATCCTTTCATTAAGAATTTTTAAAATGACTAAGAGACAGCCTGTAAAGTGGAGACTTACACCCAACCTCTTTCAGTCTGGCCAAAGATAAACAAAAGAAATACCTCTCTTCATTTAGTTAACAAAAAGACACTCTTACTCTCCCATTGACTGGGTGCATTCCCTCAGGTAATCCAGACACTGGCTTTCTTTAGTAAATTAAGGACTATACAGTTTTGATTAAGTAAGTATTCTTATTCAAGGAAGACAGATTAGATCTTCCTTTTAGAGAAAGGACTTCATACCAGGACTCAGTTCTAACACTAATTCTTAATTTCCATAACACCTCTGAAATTTCCATGCTGCTGTAGGCTTCCATGCTCCCTTTTTACTTTATCTTTTTAAAAATAGGGTCAAAATATTTTCATAATAATATTAAGATGTTTTAAGTTCTGATGTAGTAAATATCTATAGACGTAACTCACATGGTCCTCAATAATTTAAGATCCTGAAACCCAGTTGTTTAAAGTGAGGATAATAATAATAATGCCTACTTCCCAGGGTTGTTGTGAGAGTTCCTACTGTAAAGTGTTTAGCACAGTGCCTGTCACTGAATAAATGCTTTCTAAGAAAAGCTATATGGCCCAGTGGATACAGTGTCAGGTCTGCAATCAGGAAGACTCATCTTTCTAGGTTCAAATCTGGTCTCAGACACTTACTAGCTGTGTGACCCTGGGCAAGTCACTTAACCCTGTCTGCCTCGGTTTGCTCAACTGTAAAATTCCAGTATCTCTGCCAAGAAAACTCCAAATGGGATCACAAAGAGTCAGACAGGACTGAAATACTAAACAACAGCAAAATACTGATTCCATTCTCCTTTCCCCCTCAGTGTGGTGCATAGGGTGCTGGACTGGGAGTCAGGAAGGCCTGGGTTTCAATCACTCAGCTGCTGTGAATATCAATTTCCTATGCCCAAAATGGGCATACAAATATGTGAACTCCCTTCCTCACAGCATTACCCCAAAACTCAGATGAGTTAATAATATATTGCATCACATGTTGCAAATCTTAAAAAGCTATAGAAATAGAAGCTGTTGGCAATGTTTTCTCCTTCCTAATCTGTGTGTGTGCATATGTACATATATGTATATTTTTAAAATTTACTCTGAATTCATGACAATCAAAAAAAAGTAAAACAAAGAGAATATTTTTATATGCAAAGTGGAACAGGAAAAAATTAGGATTATACATGCGACCACAAATCCCTATTATGTACAATTTGTTTTTCAAAAGTGTATAATAAATTCAACATGTTACTTTCAAAGATATCCTGCTGTACTTTCTTTCCTTCTGAAATTCCTTCTGCTCTCATTTTCTGTACTTTGACACAGAGCCTCAGCTTCCTTCTCAGCCTGGAATCTCCCTTGGGGCCTGGGGCTTCCACCCTGGAAATATCTCATAGCCAAGGTGGCCTTCTAGCTCGGCAACATCCCTCGGCTGGGCCGGCCCCCTTGTCCCATTGGGGATTCACCAATGAATCCTTCCCCGGAGCCTCCATTTTGGGGAGAGGTGGCCATGGCCAACTGCTATTGTTCTCCGGACTTGCCAGATTTCAACATCACATTCCTATGCAGGCTACCTCCCTGCCCACTTTTCAGCTCTCTTTTCTGGGCCTGATTCCCCTGTTCGATTGTAAACTCCTGGGGGCCAAGAATTCATCTTTTTCCTTCTAAGTGCATCCCGAGTGCTTAACATAGTGCCTAGCTTAGTAAACATTTAATCAATGCTTCTTACCGGGCCTCTTTTTTTCCTGAGCATTTTTAGGAATCGTTCAATGAGTTTTTCTCCTCCTCTTCCTTCCCCTTCTCTAATTGCTACCTCTCCTCTCCTCCCCTTCCCTCAATGAAAAGAGGAAAACATGTCTCTCATGAGCACAATGAAGAAAAACTAATCTCCACATTTGCCTCTTCCAAACATGAATTTCTCATTGTGCACCTTGAGGCCGTTGCCCCTCGTTCAGGAAATGGGTAACAATGGTAACTGCACAGCAATGTCATAGTCATTAATGTCCCTCCTGATACACTGGAGAGTGGAAAGAATACCAGTTTTTCAATCATAGAGTATGGGTTCAAATCCCGCCTCTGACACTCCAACTAAACTGTGTCAACTGGGGCAAAATCTTAATCCTTCCTGGACCTCATCTGTAAAAATGAGGGTGTTGGGGACAGCTAGATGGTACAGTGAATAGCGAGCCGACTCTGAAGTCAGGAGGACCTGAGTTCAAGTCTGGCTTCTCTTACTAGGCTGTGTGACCCTGGGCAAGTCACTTATCCTTCTCTGCCTCAGTTTCCTCATCTGTAAAATGAGTTGGAGAAAGAAATGGAAAACCACCCCAGTATCTTTACCAAGAAAACCCCAAATAAGGTCACAAAGAATCAGACACAACTGAACAATAATACAGTTTATTTGTACAGCATGTTCATATGTCATCTCCCTGTTAGCCTGTTAGCTCCATGAGATGGAGGGATTATTTTTGTCTTTCTTTGTGTCTCCAGTACTTAGCACAGTGCCTTGCACACAGTAGGTGCTTAATAAATACTTATTGGTTAACTTACTGAACTACAAGTTATTATTTACTCCACTTCACAGATTGGAAAACAGGCCTGCAGCAGGAAAGTATTTTCATGACATAATAATTGATAGAATTGGAATTTGAACTCAGGTCCCCAGATTCCGAGTTTAATTCTTTTTATTACTTGACACTAACTCTGGCCTTACCTGAGGTGAGGTGTGGGAGGAAAAAAAAAAGTCACTCGGGATTACTTTGGGGGAGGGGGTATGAGGAAGGGGTACGGGGGAGGGGAGGTAAATTCTCTTGGTCTGGTCAGGCGCAATTCCAGCCTGGAATACATTTCCTTCTCACTTCTACCCTTTAAAATTCTACTTCATTCCTCACATCCAATGAAGTGCCAAACCATGTCAATTCCATTTCCACATGTCTCAACTCTCTATCTACTCACATAGCCACTCCTGCTTCAGGCCCTTATCATTTCTCCCCAGGACTATTGAAATAACCTCCCAACTGTTCTTCCTACTGCTAGTCTGTTTTCCCAAATTCATACAGTTCATAAAACCATTGAGAAAATATTCCTAGAGTACCCATCTTTCTATCCCTTGATCAAGAAGTTTCAGGGATTTCCTATTACTCTTAGGATAAAACACAAAGTTAAATTTCTCAGTTGGGACTTCCTTTCCCCATCTGGTTTCCCAAACAGAACAGTAAGGGGCTCAGTCTCTTTCCCTGCTTCACCATCTCTGGGTACTTTTCCTTTCTCCCCTAAAGCATGATGAGATTCTAAATGGGAACCATGACACGAGATGAGTTTCCTGCAGGGCTCAAGTTGGAAAGAGAAGAGCTGCCGGTGTCCGGGCCAGATATCTGACTCAGCAGTGCCTTGGCCCTCCTCCTGGGTCCCTGCTTGGCAGCCACGCTGTGTCCTGCCCTCTGAACATCCTGTGCCCAGGAACTGGAAGGCAGAAGTTGAAAATGTAGAAAGTATGATTTGGTCCTCCCTGATCCAGGAGAATTGGTAATGTGGGCATCAACTCTCCTCCTCCCTCTTGCCCCCACTACGTACCAAGATACCCCTATACCCTGGGAAATACCTTATATTTTGGATCTTCTTCCCTTCCTCCTTATCAAACCCCACTCTCCCCTAATCATCACACTGTGCTAAACTCATTCTAATGAGTTACCAAATGCACCATTATGTATTTGCAATCCCAGAGGAATTTCTGTTTTCATAGGGGCTTTTGATGCCACAGTTCAGTGAAAGTCAATTTGGGAATTACTGCACTAGAACATCCCAAAGCTCTCTTCTACCTCTGACCTGTAGTCTAAGGTTCCTTTTTGTTTTGATATTCTGGGTTTTAAGAGTCATTTCACCTCTGACATTTTCTGTCCCAAGAATCTTTCCAGTTTTACCATTCTTTATCCTAAAGGCCCTCTCAGCTCTGACACTCTAAGATTCTATTTTATAATATTCTAGGAATGGGAGGAGGACTTCAAAACGATTGTTCATTCCGATCTTCCATACACTTAGTGGGCTCTGAGTAAATATTGGGTGAATTGAATTAAATCAGCTAAAAGCTGTTTCTGTCAGAACTTTTGGAAAGATGGCATTGTCCTGCTGTTCTGGAATGTGTCTACTGCTCATGGTAGCAGGCTCCTGCAGAGCTAGAAGGCTGGATATAAATGGAGGTCCAATCTATGCTACCCTGCCCAGCCAAGCAACCTGAAAGCCTGCATCCCATGGTGACCGCCCCTGCACTCCAAAAATGCTGCCAAACTTCAAAGTTTCTTGGATGAAGATGCTGCCATGCTAGAGAACATCTCCACAAAGCCTGTCTGAGTGCCTCCGCACAATCACTGGAGATTGGCTGGGATACAGATGGCTGCAACCCAATCCTGAGAGAGGGTAAAACACTTTCCCTTTCCCTGCCCCACCCTTTCTCTGTTTCTGTCTGTCTCTAGCTCTGTCTCTCTCTGTCTGTCTCTGTCTGTCTCTATCTTTCTGTCTCTCTGTCTCTCTCTCTGTCTGTCTGTCTCTCTCTCACACACACACACAAACACACACTTTCTCCACTCTGAAATGATGCTTAGTCAGCAGGATGAAAAAAATCGTAAGCTAAATTTCCTAAAATGTTGAATTGACCTTGCCACTCCCCTTCTACTGAACTTTCAAAGATTCTGTCAACCAATATTTATTGAGCAGCTATTACGTGTCAGGCCCTGAGGATACAGAAGCAAAAGTCCCTGAATTCCTGCCTTCCAAGAGCTTACTTTCAATTGCAAATCTTAAGACACTTAACCTATCACTCAGGGATTCCACTTAGATGAAGAGATAAATGTAAAGTCTTGCTTTCTAAAAGGATCCGAAACCAATTTTACCAGTACATAATGGGGAAGCATAGTTAGAAAGCAGTTTGTCTGCAAAGGATCTGGTGTTTTAGTGCTTGGCAATTTCGAGATGAGTCAGGAGTATGATGTGGTCACTGAAAGAGCTCATGTGATTTGGGGCTGCATTTAGAGAGGCAGAATTTCCAGGAATAATGAAGTGATAATCCCTCTGCACTCTTCCCCGGGTCAGACCACATTCAAAGTATTGTGTTCAGTTCTGGGCACCATAGTTTAAAAAGACCGTCAATGATCACATGATCAGAAAATATGGCAAACTACTTGTTTTCCTCCTACCCCTCAAGTCTCAGGAAAATAAAATTTGATTTTCTTGCCACCATGTGCCTTGCCCCAGAACCCTCGGAAACATCCCAGACTTCTAGAGATTGTGCCCTGGGGGACTGAAATATTCAGGTTTAGATCCAATGAGAGCATGCTTCATGTCTCATCCAACCACAGGTGTGCCAGTAAATGTTTTAACAACTGGCTCCCCCAAAACAAAACATGTACCTAACACATTTTGAAGTTGAATATTAATTAACACTTTCCCCATCACATTCCTAAGTGTAAACAATCAACGAAAAAATCAAACCTTGATTTGTAGTGGGTTGTGGGTTGTTTTGGGGGGAGTGCGGGGGGAGGGTTTGTAGATTTCCAAGGTGGAAATGCTCTAGCTGAAAATGTAATAGTCAGGTCTCCTGAGCTGGGTCGACCATTTCCAGGACATTCCAGAATTCCAGCAATCCACCCCAGCCGTCTTCTTGTCATCTGCCCTGCTCCTATGCCCATACCCTCCCCTGTTTCCTCTGCTTGTTCTGGAAACTATCACAAAATCAATACTCCTATTGCTTGTGGAAAGAGGGTAGTAATCTATTCTTCTCTGCCTCCACTCCACATCCTTTGTGACTTCCGGGACTGAAATACCTTTTAGTAGCCACTACTTCTACACACACGTATGTATACATGCACATGCACACACACAAGAGTCAGTTATGCTACAACATGACACATTCTTAAATATCAGGACACTAAGCAAAATATAGGAATAAAAACCCCAGGGCTCATGGGGAAAATAGGTTTGGGGTATGGCCCTCAGATACTTCATCAGTGACACAGTAAAAAAAGATAGCAACCTAATAAAATGGTAGCACAGTATTATGCATGTTAAATGGTTAAGAAATACATAAATATTGCCACAAATACTGGTGGGCTCCTTGGCCTCACTGAGGTCAGGTCAGCCTCCCAGCAAACTGGATCATTCAACAGACCTAAAGTATCCCAGGTCAGTGATGTGCCCTCAGTATCTGGGGGGACAGCCGCGAAGGCCAGGCTTTTCCCAAGGGAGGTGGCTAAAGGGTGAAAGGCTCAAAGGGGTTGGATCATTGTAGGATAAGTGTAGGGAGGGGGTGGTCTGTGGGAGTGTGGGAGGGTGGGGAGAGGGGCTGGGTGTAGAGAACCATAATGGAATCCCTCTCTCTCTCTCTCTCTCTCTCTCTCTCTCTCTCTCTCTCTCTCTCTTTCTCTCTCTCTCTCTCCAGTGCCAAATTCAAAGTCCCACTACCTTTGACTTTGTATTTTATACTTGTGTGAATAAATATATATATAGGCATAAATATATATGTATTATGTGCATACACATATTTCATAATTGCCCAGATCTGTGGTTTCTTTAGTGTAGGGAACTCCTGAGATAATACATGAAAGACAAAGCAGTGTAGTGGATAGAGGGCTAACCTGGGGGTCTCAAAGAGTTGACTCTGATATAGACTAACTGGGTGACCACCTCCCTGGCGAGTTCCTTAAATTCTCCATATTCCAGGCAACTGTCTAACTTGTAAGGTACAGAGCGATTATAGATGTCTCTTAGCAGAGGGTATTTCCCTACCAAGAGTCCCCTACCCTGATTTAATCACAGGCCTGGACAAATATACACATGGATCTACATGTAGGCAAAGATAGTAAAACGTCTCATAGTAACCTAGCAAAACGTAAACCTTGAGGGCAGGAACTGTTCTTCGCTTGTCTTGAATGTTCTGGTCCTGGGCATTGTGCCTTGCCTGTCGCATGTGCTCAATAAATGGTTGTTGAGTTGACTTTATTTTAATTGAACTTCAGCCAACATTAGAAAGGGACATGGAACAAAAGCATCTTTTGTTTGTCCTCTTCTACTCCATTTGATAAATTCTACTTTGTTCAATGCCTTATAAGGTTTGTATATGTGCTTTTATTCCATATTATGTAAGTTCATATAAACACATATTGTATTGTAGAATATGTGGTCAGCTCTTAGGTGCCTGTGGATTTCACATCTGCAACACCTCACAGGGACACTTCCTTCTCTCCTCTGACCCAGGTACCATCACTCTGGTGGTACAGCTTCTTGTCACCTCACATCTGGGCTACTGCAGTAGCCTGCTGGTAGGTCTGCCTGCTTCAAGTCTCTCCCGACTCTAGTCCATCTTCTACTCATCTGTCAAAGTTATTTTCCTAAAGTGGGATCACTACTTCTCCCATCCCCCCACCATCAATTCAATAAACTCCAGTGTTTCTCTATTACCTTCAAGATCAAATATAAAATCCTGTTTGGTGTTCAGAGTCCTTCATGTAAAATCTTCTGCTTGTCATTCAAAGTCCATTATCTCCCCTTCACACCCTTCTAGTCATCTTATATCATAACCTCCCCCGTAAGATATTTTAGGTATTGGCTAGAGCACTGGGCCTGGAGTCAGGAAGATTCATCTTCCTGAGTTCAAATCTGACCTCAGACACTTACTAGCTGGGCAAGTCACTTAACCCTGTTTGCCTCAGTTTCCTCATTTGTAAAATGAGCTGGAAAAGGAAGTGGAAAACACTCCAGTATCTTTGCCAAGAAAATCTCCCAAAATGGGGTCATGAAGAGTTGGTCTAATAATTGGCTAGAGTTTAGACAGCCCTTTTAAGATTTGCAAAATGCTTTCTATATGTTAATTCATTTGGAGTCTCCCTCGGCTTGGCCTGGTCAGCCACGGAGTCCAAGGGGCTTGGGTAGATAGGAGGATTAGTGAGCTTAAGAAGTATTAGAGAGGCTGAGTACAAAAGGGAGGGCAGTAACTGCCCACTGTCTATCAAGGATAAACCACCAGTGTATAAAGGAGAATTGACTGAATAAATACTGTAAGAGGGAGAGATGATTTCACCATTGTATTCTTCCTTCTGATGCTGCTCATAACCCACCGTAAGGAAGTACTTGCTATGTGCTAGGCATTGTGCTGAGAGCTAGGGATACAAGGAAAGGCAAAAATATAGTTCCTGATCTCAAGGAGCTTGGGATTTGAAGTCCTGAGACAAGGGTTCAATTCCTGGCTCTCCTTCTTCGTGTTATTGTAAACTCTCTGGGTCTTGCTTTCAATGGTCAAATGAAGGGATGAGACTAGATCATGCCTAAACTCTAAAACTGACGATCCTGTGAATGGCTGGATTCTATGATGTATGTGGCTATAAATCTACGACCTATGATATGTGATCATATAAATCTGTGATCTTAGGAACTGCTATATATACTACATATGTTGTACATTGTACAATATACATTGTACACATAATATATGTTGTATTGTGTATGTACAAATCCTTTATATCCATGTAATATATTTCCGCATGTGACCTAGGAAGGAAGGAAATAAGCATTTATTAAGCACCTGTGTGCTAGGAGTTGTGCTAAGGATTTTACAAATATTTTGTCATTTGATTCTTATAGCAACCATGGGGAGATTTGTGCTGTTATTATCACTCCTTGCGGAAACTAAGGAAACTTGAGGAAGTTAAAGATCACATAGGTAGTAAGTAGTAAGTATGTAGAGCAGGATTTGAACTCAGGTTTTCCTAACTTCAGCTCTGGACACTATCACCTATGAAGACCTATTTGCAACTTTCTTATAAGATGTTATAAGTTATCTGGGGTAGCTAGGTAATGGTTTTTAGCTACTGTTTTTATTATGACATCTTGGTAAATTCTTTGCTAAGAGCTAATCATGGTCCAACGAATACAGTGTCTAGCCTGGAGTCAGAAAGATTCATCTTCCTGAGTTCAAATCTGGCCTCAGACAGTTACCAACTGTGTGACCCTGGGCAAGTCACTTAACCCTGTTTGCCTCAGTTTCCTCATCTGTAAAATGAGCTGGAGAAGGAAATGGGAAACTAGTATCTTCACTAAGAAAATCCCAAATAGGATCACAAAGAGTCAAATGTGGTTGAACAACAACAAATGGAATGCTTATTTCTTTTGGGAGGGCAATTGGAGTTAAGTGACTTACCCAAAGTCACAGGGCTAGTAAGTGTGTCAAGCATCTGAGGTCAGATTTGAACTGCAGGTCCTCCTGACTCCAGGGCAAGTGCTCTATTCACTGTGCCACCTAGCCACCCTGGAAAGCTTATTTCTTGAGGCTCATCTTAATTTTATGCAACATTGTAGTTATATGCATTGACCAGATAAGTAATGAACCACGCAGCCTATTTCAGGGACTATACTTTCTTTCAAAGTTCTTCCAGCTTAGTAAAACCTACAGAAATTTACACTCCTCTAGCATAACCTTCAAAACTCAAGATCACCTCCCCACCACAATGATGCATCAAAGGAGGACTTAAGTGGAAAGACTATCCTCAAGGAACTGAGATTCTAACAAGGGTTATACCATATATACACAATTCTTAAGTGGTTATTTATAACCAATGATTTGGGGAGATCCAGAGTTCCCCTTTTTTCTAAAAGTCCTCATTTCAGGGCTCAGCTTCTGAAGGACAGGACCACTGAGAGTAGATAGAATTGACTTTCTCAATCTTATTCAACCCCCACCCAGGTGGGGAAGCCCACGGTACTCCACACCAGTTTGGGAGGGGATAATTTCTTTGATTAGATGACTCAAGGCTGAGCAATTTAGAAGTAAATGACATAATGAAAATTACACCCTCAAATCCCTCATTAGAATAGATCCACCTCTCATTGTAATATTCTTTCTTTTCATTAATTATTAACCAATCAGCGTTGATTGCCACCCTCAGGAATATCCACTCTTCCAAGGGCATATAAACTGTGAGTCCACTGCTGTAAGTTATCTTTGGTCTTAGAGAGAAGGCCAAATGACTGTTTCTTTTATTAATACAATGCTAGCATTATTAATATGATGATTAATTACCCAGAAATTATTTCTCTCTAACCTTTTGAACACCACAGTACTCTAACACTACACAATAAGGAGAGTACAAGAATTTAGTCAGATGCTACTTAATAAGAAGTAGGAGCTGTGCTAATAATCACCAGGGATATAAAGAAAAGGGGGAAAGATCGTTTCCTACTCTCAAGAAACTCATCTATTAAGAAAATAGGAGAGGTATGAAGGTATGAGCAGATATCAGACAGGACCATTATAACTTCCTATACTTTGCCCCTGTGCCTTAGCTGCCTTCTCACCCTCCATGGCTCCCTCCTCCTATTGCTGAGTTCTTCCCCAGAATCTCCACTTGTGAAAGAACACATACCAGCCATTTGCCAGTCATCCATTTCCTCAGCAGTCTCTACTTCTGCCTCTCCTGACCTTATACCACCATTCTTCCAGGGCTGTGCTTCCCTCCCTCTACTCTCCTTTCAGCTCTTATGTGTGCTATCTTCCCCCATTTGAATGTAAGCTCTTTGAGGGCGTGGACTTGTCTTTGTTTTTGCTCCTATTTGCAGCCTCAATACTTGGCATACTGCTTGGTACATAGTAAGTCTAACAAATGCTTGTTGTTGACATGCATGACTGGAAAGGGTGATGGACTGGCATGTATCTAGAACAAAGGACATCCCAACGTAAGGACATCCTGAAGAGTCACATAAAATATTTTTTTTTTAAATCCATAGGAAAGTTCTTGGTGCATTGGGCAGAGTCCCTTTGGAGCACCTTAAAGACATGGACAAAAAACTCTATATTATAGACTGTGATCTGTACCAGGCTATCCATGTCAGAGAGATCAAAGTACTATTGATATATTAGAGATATAAAACACTGAAGCAGGACATCTAGGTAGCACAGTAGATTAAGTACCTGAATTCAAATCTTACCTCAAAGGCTTTATAACTGTGTGACCCTGGGCAAGTCATCTAATGGTCCCTCAACTTCAGTTTCTCCATCTGTAAAATGGGGATAATATTAGCAGCTACCTCATAGGGTTGTTGTAAGGATAAAATGAGATAATGTGTACAGTGTTTTGTAAACCTATGCTGTTATTATTCTAAAACTACTTATATACGTGTGTATACACATACACATAGATATAGCATCGTTATCAGAAAGGGGAAAGACAGTCAATCAACACTCATTTATTAGGTGCCTACTATGTGTCAAACACTATGTTAAGTGCTGGAGTTAAGTCAAAAGACAATTTCTAGGGCAGCTAGGTGGCACAATAGATAGAGCACCAGCCTTAGAATCAGGGGGACTTGAGGTCAAATCTGACCTCAGATGCTAACTGTGTGACCCTGGGCAAGTCACTTAACCCTGATTGCCTTTTTAAAAAAAAGATACTTCCTTTTCTCAAAGAGCTCACCGTGTAATGGGGAGACAATCTGCAAACAGCTAGGGCAATTGGGGTTAAGTGACTTGCCCAAGGTCACACAATTAGTTTTTTTTGTGTTAAGTGTCTGAGGCTGGATTTGAATTCAGGTCCTCCTGACTCCAGGGCTGGTGCTCTATTCTCTGCACCACCTAGCAGCCCCCGAAAAGGAGATAAACAACAGAAGGAAGGTGCTAGCCTCAGGGAGCATCCGAAAAGGCTTCTTGTAGAAGGTGGAATTTTAGCTGAGATGTTGTTTCCGTTGTGTCCAACTCTCCTTGATCCCATTTTGGGGTTTTGTTGGCAAAGATACCGGAGTGGTTTGCCATTTCCTTCTCCAGGACATTTTACAGATGAGGAAACCGAGACAAACAGGGTTAAGTGACTTGTCCAGGGTCACACAGCTAGTAAGTGTCTGAAACCATATTTAAACTCAGGTCCTCCTGATCCTAGGGCCAGGGCTCTGTCCTCTGTGCAGCCTACCTGCCCCTTTTCACTGGTATCCAGTGAGGTTTCTGGGAGGAGGTGGCATTTGAGCTTGTCCTTGAAGGAAGTAGCATTTCAAGAGGCAGAGATGGGGGAGGCACTTTAGGCAGAAGGAAAGGCTTTATATGGTGAGGAAAGAAAAAAAAAAGACTACCTTTGTACTTTAGTGTAATCTGTCCTAGACACATTATTTACTCAATAATCTGCCTGGAGGGAGTTTCTGAAGGGTTAAGAGGAACATTATTAGTCAGAAAAGACTGCTCCCATCTCAAATGGTTCCCAACTCACATTTTATAGTAATTGTGACATAGAAGATGGGAACTCAAGAGCCAGCTTAAAACAAAAGGACAGAATGAAGTTTCCATGAGAGTTCTTCAAGTCGCTAAAGAAAACATTCATGTAAATGTGGGCTCGCACAACACTCTTGGAAATGACTTCATCTAGAAACAAACTACAGGAAAGAAACTGCCTACTCCTCCCTCTTTAAGATGGTCAACAGTAAACAAAAGCGCCACCCACCTTGCTTTGCTTTATAAAAAAAGACCTTCCCACCCTCGATTTAGTCACTGACGAACCGGAACTCCCACAGTTAGTTTGGCCGCCTTAAACTCACTCGAGTGATTCAGCTAACTTTAGTCTTCAGGAATTAAGTCCACTTCCTAATTACATTCTATCTTCCACTCTAGGGAGACTGATTAGGTCCTCTAAGAATGCTGAGCACTTCGGACCAGGACACTCCTACCTATATTTCTGGCTTTCAGTAATACACCTGATGTCACAGGGCTCCATGTTTTCATAAGGCTGAGTAGTCAGTTTGGCTAGACCATATATAGTATGTGGAGTAGAGAAAGGAGGGGTCCAGCATGAGACTGGAAAAAAGGAAGTTGACTCATTTTGTGGATGGCCTTGAATGACAACTAAGGAATTTAAGTGGTTATTCCCTAGGCTTGAGAGAGTCACTGAAATGTTCATTCATTTATTCATTTGTTCATTCCAGAAGCATCTATTAAGTACCCATTGTGTGCCTAGGTACTGTGCTATGTGGTCAAGATAGAAAGACAAAAATGAAACCATTCCTGCCCTCAAGGAGATTTCATTTTAATGCAGGGAAACAAAATATACACAATATATATACAAAGTAATCTGGAGGGAAGGAAACACTAACAAAATTGAAACAATCTGTTGCCATCAAAAAGACTGGATTTGCACCCTCCTAGCTCTGACTGACATTCTATTTTCTATGCTTTATGATAGAGTTGGGGAACCTTTGACCTCAAAGTCAAATATGACCTTCTGGGTCCTCGGGTTCAGCCTTTTGACTGAGTTCAAGTTTTACAGAGCAAATCCTTTTATTAAGGGCATGTGTTCTGTGAAGTTTGGATTCAATCAAAGGACTGCACTTGAGGATCTAGAGGGCCACACGTGGCCTCCAGATGGAGGTTCCCCACCCCTGCTCTAAGGTCTTCTGCAAGTCTAATATTTTGTGTTCCAAAGGCCCTCCTGGCTCTAACGTTCTATGTTCTTTGATGATGTAAGCTTTGTTAATTAAATCTCTGTTATATATTTTGCTAATCAATCAATCAACAAGCAGTTATTAAAAAACTCTAATGTGATAGGCACCGTGCTAGGTACAATCCCTCTCATAGGGAGAGATAACATGTAGACATACTAAGCATATGCAAAATGTATGCAAGTTTTTCAGGTAATAATTTGGTGATGCCCTAGCAGTAGAGGGAATCAGGGAAGGTTTAATGTTGGAGGGTATGTTTGAGCTGAACTTTGGTTTTGTTTTGCTTTTTTTTTTGGAAGGGGGAAGGCAGAGCATTTGGGGTGAAGTGACTTGCCCAAGGTCACACAGCCCCTGTAAGTGTTAAGTGTCTGAGGTCAGATTTGAACTCAGATTCTCTTGACTCCAGGGTTGGTGCTCTGTTTCCTGCCACCTAGCCACACCATTGAGCTGAACTTTGAAGGCAAGTAGAGATTCTAAGAGGGAAAGGTGAGGAGGGAGTACACGACATGCATGGGGGACAGCCTGTGCAAAGGCCCAGAGATGGGAGATGAATGTCATGTATTAGGGACAATAAGAAATCCAGTTTGTTTGGAGCAAAAAGTGAATGAAGAGAAGTGGAAAGGTAGGTCGGAACCATATAGGGAAGGGTTTTAAAAACCAAAGAGAGTGGTTTGTATTTGTAACCTCATGGTACTAGGGTGTTACTGGGGTTTATTGAGGAAGGTGGTGACATGTTGGAACCTACTGTTTAGGAGTTACTTTGGCAGCTGTGTAGAGGGGAAACTGGAGACCAGGAAACTTATTAGGAAGCTACTGAAATAATCCAGGCAAAAGGTGATGAAGGACTGAACGAGGGTGGTGGCCACTTGTATAGAAAAAAGGGGGTGGTTTCATGAGATAGTGTGTATGGAAAAGCCTTGGGTTTGGTGAGAAAGAATGAGTTGAGTTTGGGACATGTCTTGAGTTCAGTTAGTGTTTGGGCTCTTCAAGAGTGAACTTGAACTTTCTGCTGCCTGATGCAAATCATGTTCTGATGAGGATAGGAGCCAGGAGAGCTGGTTAACAATAAACTCATGTTTAAGCTCTGATTGATAAAAAACAAACAAACAAACAAACAAAAAAACAAGGTCATCGTCTACTCCCTTCTTACCTAAACTCAAAGCTTCCTAGTCACTTATCTAATCTCTTGGATCATGGAGAGGCTGGTGTCCTGGTTTTGCCTAGCCTACACTTGAAAGATTACTTTAAGATTACTTTACTTAGGTTGGGATGGGGCTCGTTATCCCATTATTCTTGATTGTCCTATTAATTGAACTAATGCCAGCAATGATAATCTAGACATGTGTAGTAGTAGTAGTAGTAGTAGTAGTAGTAGTAGTGGTAGTAGTAGTAGTAGTAGTAGTAGTAGTAGTAGTAATAGTAGTAGTAGTAGTAACTAGAGTTTTACATATATTATCTAATTTGGTATTTACAGGGATGTAATAGAAATAGCTTAATGGCTGCAGTCAGGATACCTGAGTTATAGTCCCGGCTGTACCACTGATTTGGTGTGTGACTTTGGGTAGTAATCTCCCTTCTCTGAGCTGCAGTTTTCCATGAGCATCTATTTCCATGGAAGTATTTGAGATGATCAATACATACCATTCTAATCTTTGAAGCTGATGATCTCAAGAGTCCCTTGCAATGCCTACACTCTATTGCCCCACCCTGACCTTTCTGTCAGTTCAGACACTTACCAAATCAGAGTTCAAGGGGTTGGTCTCCACCATCTCCTCAGGTAAAAGTGGTTTGGTGTCAGGAGAAAATTGAGTTGCAGAAGGGTACACAAGCAAATAGAGCAAATTAACAAGTGTCTTGTTCTATCACACACGTTATACCCATACAATATTTCCCTCATTTATATGTGAAGGGCTGCTATCTATCCTGTGACCAAGTCATCTTTGAGTTTCTCAGTACTGAGACTGAACTGCTTCTTTTTAAATTATTTCACTTTCCCGTCTTTGCATCCTATTTATCAGTACATATGTCTCTGTTCCCTCTATTAGAACCCAGGATCACAGAATCTCCTGGTTGTGAGGAATTTCATAGGCCATCTAGTCCAATCTCTACTTAAGCAGAATTCTTCTCTCTATCATACTCAATACATTTTCATTAAGCTATTGCTTGAAAACTTCCATTGAGGAGGCACTCACCTCTTACTCGTCCAATAAAGCCCATCCCACTCCAGAGCATCTTGAATTGTTATTCTTACTTTTATTATTAGTAACAATAAGCTAGCATTTACATAGCACCTTAGGGTTTGAAAAACTCTTTATCTACATTATCTCATTTGATCCTCACAAAAACCTTGTTTGATAGGTGCTACTGTTATCTCCATTTTATAGATGAGGTTAAAGGTCACATAGACCTAATAAGTGTCTAAGGCATGATTCATGAAGTCCAGTAATCTCTCAGCTACATCATGCTATATCATCCTTCCTTCCTTTCTTGACTGGGTGTCTCTATCTTGAATAAACTAGAAGTGCAGTGGTCATTCATGATCTTGTTCCCTGATGTGGGCCTCTTCCCAAAGTTGAAAGCTTTGAACTGCTCCACATCCAATCTGGGCTCACCATATTGATGCAGGATTTAGTGCAGATACCAGACCAGCTGTAGTCTTACTGCAGCTCAGAACTCCTGAGCTCACGTGATCCATTAGCTTCAGTCCTCAGGAACAGGGATTACAAGTGTGTATTATCATGACCAGTTTGTTTTTTTTTCCTTAAATTTTCTATTTTTAGTTCTCAACATTCATTTCCATAAGTTTTAAGTTTTCTCCCCCTCCCTCCTCAAGACAGATTGCAATCTGATATGGACTCTACACATACATTCCTATTAAACACATTTTCACATTAGTCATGTTGCATAGGAGAATTATAACAAATGAGGAAAACCAAGAGAAAGAAAAAAAATAAAACAAAAAAGGAAATAATCTGCTTTGTTCTGCATTCTGTCAGTGTGTTTTTTTGTTTTGTTTGTTTTTCTCTTACATCAAGTCTAAATGTGTCACCTTTGCAACTTGTATTAATTTTCCTATTTCTGCCCCCAGGGACCAAACAGAATAGACCTACTTCCTTTGCCATGTGATAAACCTTCAGACATTTACACACAGGTATCCTATCCCCAATAAGTCTTCTCTTCTCCAAGCTAAGTATCTCCATATCCTTTAATCAATTCTCTCATAGCAGTGAACTCTAGTATACACCTTTCTGGTGGCCATTTTCTGGACATTCTCCAGCTTATTAATGTCTTCCCTAAAGTCTAGTACCCAGACCTGAACCCAGTGCTCTAGACTGCCCCTTGATATCAAAGTTTGGGTCACCTCAGGGCCGAAGTGGAGAGAACTTTGGCTTTGGAGACATGGAACTGGGGGCTTCAAGTCTTGGCTTTGCCATTTCCTCTGTTACCTTAAACCAAAGGAGCAAAGTCATAGATGATCTGAAGGGACAATGGAGAGAAACAAAGTGGGCCCAAGTAGACTATATAGTCTTTCTAACAATAACCCCATGAACAAGAAATGCCAAGGTGAAATATAGATTGAAAAAGGAGGTGGGCAAGTCACATGGCTGGAGAGGAAGATGATCAATGGATGACATGAGCGCTGTATTAAAGAAATGTAAATTTACCTAAATACCTAATAACCTAAAAATACCAAGAAATGTAAATATACCTAAAAAATGTCTCTAGAATGTTGGGTCAACCTTCTGTGGAGGATCTATGGGAAGAACATAGACAAGGATTATGCAGGAAAAGACCATAACTGGGCTGCTCCCTGAACCCATGGAAGAAATGCCTATATTGATGAAAGCTTAGATCCATTGGCATATTGAATATGCAACTTTGGGAATATTGATGTTTCCTTATCCTTAAAAGAGGAATAATAATACTATGCTTATCTTCTTCATAGAGTTGTTATGAAAGCACATTGTAAACTCTTAACACGCCACAGGAACGTGAAATATTATAATTATTGGTCTTCTTCAATCAATCAGTCAACAAACATTTATTAAGCTCCTACTGCATGCCAGGTTCTATGCTAAGATCTGGAGATACAGAGAAAGGGAAAGAGTTTCAAAATGTTGTCAGAGAGTTTCTAGTCTAATGGGGAAGATAACCTGTAAATAATCATGTATAAACAAGTTATACACAGAAGAAACCGATCAACAGAGGAAAGGCACTAGCCTTAAGGTCCAGTTCCTGCATAAGCTTTTCTACATAAAAGATTCTTAACAGGATTCTTGAACTGAACTGAATTGAATTAAGGAAGAAACTCAGGGGAGCAATAGTTAGCAGCACTTTTTGCAAACTTTGTGTGCTTGAAATAAAATATATTTATCTTTAAAATATGGTGTAATTCAGATTTTCTAAGCACCCACTGATTTTATCCTCAATATTACTGAATTAGGGAAGAAAGCTCTCCTTTTTAGGTTTTTTTTCCCTTAAATCTACCTTTCTACAACTTCTCTTTGTTCCTAGTTTGCCTTCTGAGGTCAAGTTACGCCACCCAAATATTTTCAATGACATGGCACCAGCCCTGTATCCTATGTCCTCCTCAGATGTGGTTTTCAACCTGCTATAAATGTCCATAGCATGCAAGGCCTGGAGCTGGGATGTGCCCATGAAGTTATTTTTGGAAACTGGGTTCCACCCAGTGTTTGAGAGGAACGTGTCTTTCCTGTAGACTTTCCTGGATCTCATCTCAACTCTAACTGGGGACATGCTGTGAAGCCATTTTTGATGTGAATTTTAACCCCTTGCCTTGTCATTTGACACATGAGGAAACTGAGTCCCTGAGATTCTGGCTGTTGTTTGTCCATTTTCAAAGACATCAGGAGGGTGATGCCTTGACTTGCAAGTGAATTGGATTTAAGTGAGGCAGAGCTGTGCAAAGTCACCAGCCTCACTCTCTCCTTCAGAGTCATCAGAGTCCAGTGGTAAATAAGACAGATCAAGGCACTTGGAGATGACCCAGATGCAACCTTTTTAAGCTAAGGTTTTTCTCAGGTTTTAGCTTGTCTGAGACAACACCCATTCAGTGATTTAAAGCTAGGTAAGAAATGAACAGATATTCTGGCTAGGTCACATAGTTCATGGAAGAGGTGGGATTTGAATCCGGGTCATCTCATTTCAAATCTAACACTCTTATATTTATTATATTATTGTTTAAATATCATTGTTAGGTGGTACAGTAGATAGAGTGCCAGGTCTGGAATCAGAAAAGATTCATCTTCTTAGGTTCAAATCTAGCCTCAGACACTTACTAGCTGTGTGACCCTGGGCAAGTCACTTCACCCTGTTTGCCTCAGTTTTCTCATCTGTAAAATGAGCTGAAGAAGGAAATGGCAAACCACTCCCAGTATCTTTGCCAAGAAAACTCCAGATGTGTTCACAGAGTTGGACCCAGTGGAAATGACCAAACAACAACAAAACTTCTCATTCTACATCCAGCCCTCTTTTATTTATTATATTATTGTTCATACATAGTTGTTTGCAAATTGTCTCCCCCATCAGATTAGGAGTTCTTTGAGAGCAGGGACTTCTTTTGCCTTTCTCTATATCTCCAGTGCTTAGCACAGGGGTGGGCACATGGCAGCTGACCTACTGATGGAAGCCCTGTACTTCACATTTCCAAAGCACCTGTCTACCTTCTTCTGCCTCTCCCTCTGATTAGACAGCTCCTTCCAGAACCTCTCATTAAGGAGCACATCCAGGCCAGCCAGATCTCCTTCCTTTCCAGAACATACTTCAGACTTTCTCTCCCATGCCCAGAGTCTTTGTACCTTTGTCTGGGTGCCCTCTCCCCACCCCTTTTCCACTTCCCTTTGGGGGTGGTCTTCCTCCATTAGGATATAAACTCCTTTGGAGTTAGGACCCTTTCTCTTCCTATTTGTTTTTGCATTCTCAGCACTTAGCACAGAACCTAAAGTGCTTAATAAATGCCTGTCAACTAATTGACTCTTTTCCTTGGGCCCAACTGCTTCCTAGAAGAGTCACTATCTCTGTTGGCTAAGAGAATACCACACTGAGGATATCAAATTGCTTCCATCTGGTCATTTCTACTCCTAAGCTTCAATGATTTTCCCTGTTCCTTCTAGAATACAATTGAAATCACTTTGATCTGATCTTCAAGGCCTTCCACAATCTGGCACCATCCTCCCCCCCTTCCAGTCTTATCTCATGTTAATTCTACATGCATTTTATAGCCCTGTTACACTGTTCTACTCACCAGCCCCTGGGCATGTCCTGTGTTTTCTGGTCTTTTGTGCCTTTGCACATGCAGTTCCCTATGCCTAGAACAATGTTCTCACTGGCTCACTTTTTCCCCACCTTCTCCCAAATCTTTTAAGATCCCAGAGCTACTTTAAGGCCAAATGAAAATGCTACTTTCTGCTTCAAGTCTCCCCCACCACCACTATGCCCCAGTGATCTCTACTGCTTGGAGCAGAGGGTTTTTTTTAGAATTTTTTTTGCACCTTTTTCAATGTAGTTACTTGTATTATGAGCACAGCACTATATGTCATCCAGCTAGACTGTAAGCTTAATGGGGCCGGCAGAGTCCCTTATCTACTATGTGACCCTCCTCCAAAGCCCAACAATACAGTGTTCTGCACATAGTAAATGATTAATAAGTGTGTGTTGAGTTGAACTGCAAGAAAGGGGGAACTTGGCAGAGGGGAAAGGGCATTGCACTGACAGTCAGAAAAATTGGGTCTAAGTCCTGACTGTGCCTATTTCTGGACCTGTAACTTTTTCCTTCCTCTACCCCCATAGCATTTAGATTAGATATATAGTTTTCAAAGCTCTTTGAATATGTTACTTCTTATATGCCTTGCTTTGGGTAAGTCTTTTAATTTCCCTTAAGCTAATTTACTCATCTGTAAAATTAGTGGTTTGGATTAGGTCCCTTCCAGTTCTGATACTCTATTTCTTTTTTCTGTCTTTAAAAAAAAATTATTTATTTTTAGTTTTTAACATTCACTTCCATAAGATTTTGCGTTTTAAATTTTCTCTTCTACCCTCTCCTCCCCCAAACCCCAAAATGGTGTGTAATCTGCTATAGGCTCTACTTATACATTCATATTAAACATATTTTCACATTAGTCATGATATAAAGAAGAATTTGAACTAATGGGAGGAACCACAAGAAAGAAGAAACAAAACAAAACAACAAAAGAAAAGGGGAGCAGATAGTACGCTTCTCTCTGCATGCAGACTCTAAAATTCTTTCTCTGGACATAGAGAATATGATACTCTATTTCTCAAGATCCTTCCTGTCTCTGACATCCTGTAGTCCAAGGTCCCTCCCAGTTCTGACATTGGGTCCTAAGAGTCCTCTCAGCTCTGACATTCTGGGCTCTGGGGTTCCTCCCAGCCTTGCTATTCTCTGTTCTAAGGGCCCTCCCAGCTCTGATACTCTTTGTTCTAATTTCCCTTCCATTTCTGACATTCGGTGTTCTAAGTGTAGCTCAGTTCCCTACTGCCCACTTCCCAACATTGAATCCTTTCCAATTCTGACATTCTAAGATTTTATGAATTGACTGGAGGCGGAGAAACCAGTTCAGCTCCAGTTTCAGGACTGGATAAGTAAGGGCTGTTTAATAAATACCTGTTGGAATAGAATTGCTACCCATCTATGCGGGTGTGGCTGAAGAAGCCAGTGTGTTCTGACACGTTGCCCAACCTAGAAGCTGCTTTGTGTTTTTATCTGTGGCTTTAATAGAGCTATTTACTGTTTTTAGTCCCTCCTCTTGGCTCCAAAGCTGGCCAAATCATCCACCCTCTCCCTGGTTTATATAGGCCAAGCAAGGCCAGGCCAGGCAGGTCTAACTACTCCCAAAGGAGGCAGATTTCATTTCAGGATAAAAAAAAAATCTTCCTAAGTACTAGCACTGTCCAGCAATGGGACTCTTTTCAAACATAGTGGACTCCCTAGTTGGTGTTCCATCCAAGATGGGATGATTTCAGTCAAAATTCTCATGGGTGAGAAGCTGGACTAGATGGTTCTTTGACCTTTTCTGGAGACTCATCAATCTAAAGTGACTTCTAGAGTTCAAAGTCAGGGCTTGGGGACAATGTATTGTAAATAATAATAGCTCACATATTTATGAAAAGGGTAGGGGGTTCTTGACCAGTTGATTTCCCCCAAACCTAGTCAATATCCGTGCATACTTTGGAGATATTGTGAGTTCAATTCTAGACCACTATGGTAAAGTGAATATCACAATAAAGTCAGGTACACGAATTTTTGGTTTCTTAGAGCATATGAGTTATGTTTACATTATACCATAGGCTATTAAGTGTGCAATAGTATTATGTATTAAAAAATGTAGGGGTGGCTAGGTGGTACAGTGAATAGAACACTGTCCTGGAGTCAAGAGGACCCGAGTTCAAGTCTGGCTTCAGACACTTAACACTAGCCATGTGACCTTGGGCAAGTCACTTAACCCCAATTGCCCTGCATTCCCCCCTCCAAAAAAGCAAAAAAAAAAAAAGTACATACCTTAGTTAAAAAATACTTTATTGTTACAAAAAAATTAGTAGTCATCATCTGAGCCTTCGGTGAGTCCTAATCTTTTTGCTGATGGAGAGTCTTGAATCAATGTTGATGGCTGCTGACTGAGCAGGGTAGTGACTGCTGAAGGTTGGGGTGGCTGTGGCAATTCCTTAAAATAAGACAACAATGAAGTTTGCCACATTGATTGTCTCTTCCTTCCCCTTGAACACTTAGAGGCCACTGTAGGATTATTAATTGGCCCAATTTCAATATTACTGTGTCTCAGGGAACACAGAAGCCTCAGAAGAGGTGGAGAAAAACAGGGAACAGAACACCTAGTCAATGGAACAGTCAGAACACACAACATTTATCAATTAATTTCTGCTGTCTTTTGTGGGGGTGATCTGTGGTCCCCCTCCCATAACAGTAGTAACATCAAAGATGATTGTAGATGTAATAATAATGAAAAAGTTTGAAATATTGCAAGAATTACCAAAATGTAACAGAGATACGGTATGAACACATGATGTTGGAAAGATGGCACCCTTAGACTTGCTCAACACGAGGTTGCCGCAAACCTTCAGTTTTTAAAAAACACATCTGCTTGGCAAAACAAAATGAGGTACGCCTGCAATTACAAGACACAAAGTTTGTAGCTACTGGTTTTATGTCATCTTGGTAAATCCTTTGCTAAGAGCTAATCATGTTTATTAGAGGTATCTTGGTGGTGCAGTGGATAGAGTACCTGACCTGGAGTAGAGAAGATTCATCTTCCTGAGTTCAATTTTCTGCTTCAGATACTATCAGCTGTGTGACCCTGGGCAAGTCACTTAACCCCTTTTGCCTCAGTTTTCTTATCTGTAAAATGAGCTGGAGAAGGAAATTGTCAACCACTCTAGTATCTTTGCCAAAAAAGCCCCAAATGCCCAAATAGGGTCACAAAGAGATGGACACGACTGATTAATTGCTTTTAAAAAAATTGTTTTTTTGTTTTTAATTTTCAACATTCACTTTTACAAGCTTTTGAGTTCTAAATTTTTACCCTCTCTCTCCCCTTCCCCCTTCCCCAAGACGGCATGCAGTCTGATATAGACTATCCATGTACAATCATATTAAACACATTTCCATATTACAACAGGTTTATTGTTAATGGGAAACACACTAGTGAAACCTTTTGAACTGTTGTGACAAAAGTATGTACCTGCAGGGTACCTGTTGAAGTGTAGAAGATTGTTGTCTTTTTTGCCTTCTCTGTGAGACTCAATCCAGGAGTTTTAGTGCAAACTGGAGAAATAGCTTAGAGAGGGTATTATATTCATTAAATGTTTTCAAATTTCCAAAGTATGACTATATACATCATCTCATTTGATCTTAATAACAACCTGGTAAAATAGGTCCTGTTATTATTGCCATTGTTCAGATGGGAAAACTGAGTCTCAGAGAGAGTAAACTACTTGCTCAGGATCCCACCCATAATAATTTTGAGAAGCTGGATTCAATCACAGGTCTTCCTGACTCGTGATTCAGTGATCTATTCACTAAACCATTTTGGGGACCTGGGTTTGGAAAGAGAAGGCCAGGATTTGAGACACCTTGTATTTGCTTTAAGAGTTAAAGAACACTTTGAATATATTATCTCATTTGATTCTTACAACAACCTGAGAGGGAAGAACTATTATAATCTTATAAATGTAAAAGCTGAGGCTCAGTGACTTGCCCAGGGTCACACAGCTAGTAAGTAGAATGGGGGGAATTCAAACCCAGATCTTCCTGACCAAGTTCAGGACCACATCTACACCACCATAAATCCTCTTGGGCTCTCAGCTGCCAAATGAGTAGGTAGGATTAGTTGCAATGCAGTCCTGTGGAAAGAGTATTGGATAATTATTATAGCGAATAGGTATATAGTCCTTTAAAGTTTGCTATAAATACATTTTATATTTACATATACATATGTATGTACATTTCAGATGTATTTTCTCACTTAGTTTAGTCAATAGTTAATAAACATTTATTAAATAAGTACCTACTATGATCCAGGTACTATATATGTCAAGCGCTGGGAAAACAAATATAAAAAAGCAAGGCAGTTCTTGCCTTCGAGGAGTTTACGATCTAATGGGGATTGATAATACCAAAAGAGAGTGGAAAAAGTGAGAGGGAGCTGGTGAAGTCAAAGAAATCCAAAATGAGGGAAGTCCTGGAAAAGGAGGGTTTTAGTTGATTTGATCTTCACAACCCTGGGAGGTAGGTATTATTCCCATTTTATAGATAAGTAAAGTGAGGCTGGAAGAGGTCAAGTGACCTGCTCAGGGTCACATTAATAATGAGGGTCTGAGGCAGAAGGACTTAAGTTTTTCTGATTCCATGGTCAGTACTCTATCTCCTATACCATCAACATCTTAATTATGTAAAAAAAAAGTGTTTTTTTTTGCTGTAGTTATCTGTAGCATCTGCCAATTAGTTGAAAAAGAATTGCAAGTATCAGTATCACTAAAACCATATTCTGAGAAACTGTGCAAAAAACTCCACTAAACCCATACATTACTTTAATATAATTACTAATTAAATCATTAATGAATTTTTATTTAATCAAATTAGCAACATAATTATGATTGTTATAAATATGTGATTTGCAAAGTATTTTTAATCAACAAATGTTTCCCTATTTCATGATTTTTGTGTTGTAAAAATTCAATAATGTCTGAATAAAATAGAAGCTTAAGTAAATTATTCACGAAGATGGTTTTATCAGATGTATGGGGGGGGCATAATTTTTATTAAGAGAGGAGTGTAATTACGTAAAGTTTGGAAACCACTGAACAAGAGAGTCTTTAAGGTCCCTTCCAGGCAGGGGTACAATGAAGCTAGCTCTAACCAGGTCCTAGAAATTGATTATTAAATGTTCAGTGTGAGGTTTTAAACCTCAGAAATTGGCAGATGCTACAGATCAGGGATATATTTATCGTTCTATTGATTCTCTAGACCAGGCCTGCACAGTTTGTGTTCTAAGGGTGGCTTAGGACTGTTGGGCAGCTTGCAGGCTCAAGGATTTTGGGTTGACCTTGAAAAAACATAGAGGGCCGGCTTGGCTAAGTGGTACAGTGAATAGAGCACCGGCCCTGGAGTCAGGAGGACGTGAGTTCAAATCCTACCTCAGACACTTAACATTTACTAGCCATGTGACTTTGGGCAAGTGACATAACCCCAATTGCCTTCCAAAAAGCAAAAAAAAGAAAAGAAAAGAAGAATGTAGAGGACCATAGGCCACAGGTTGTGCAGTCCTGGTGATAGAGAAAATGTTAAAAATGAAGATTAAACCCAAAAATGAGCTGTGGGGTTCATTTCCCCCCTACCTCCCAAGAAGTGGTTGTTAAAGAGGGGTGTTAATCACATCCCTGCTTCCTGGCTTAATTTTTAGGAATTGCAGAGCACTGGACCTGGAGTCAGTAAGCCCTGGGTTTTAGCCTTTCCTTATATATTTACTGTGTGATCCTAGATAAGTCATTCACTTCTCTGGAGAGTTTTCACTTCTAAAAGGAAGAAATCTTTCCAGCTCTAAATCTATGATTCTATGAAACATCTGGGTCAACATTCTCTTTTTAAGCAAAATATACTGCACTGGGCTCAGCATCAGGAAGACTCATCTTCCTGAGTTCAAATTTCTCCTTCAGATACTCACCAGCTGTGTGACCCTGGGCAAGTCACTTACCCCTGTTTGCCTCAGTTTCCTCATCTGTAAAATGAGCAGGAGAAGTAAATGGCAAACCACTCCAGGATCTCTGCCAAAAAAACCAAAACAAAACACAAATGGGGTCATGAAGAGTTGGACATCACTGAAAATGACTGAGCAGCAACAACAAATTTTTTATAATCTGTGATTTCATAAGTGAATTCTACATATTGAAAATCCACTCACTTTATGATTTAGTTCTTAGATCAATCCTGAGAAATACTCTGAGGCACACAGAGGCACATAGTGACTTGCCCAGGTTCATAGCTGGTCAGTCAGTCAACATTAATTAAGCACCTACTGTGTGCTGGATACTGTACTAAGCTCTGAGTATACAAAGAAAGGTAGCAGGCGATCTCAGATCTTGAGGAGTTAATAATCTAATGGGAAAAACAATATGCAAACAACTGTGTATAGGTAAAGTAAATGGGAAGTGGTTACAGGGAGAAGGCGGTAAGATTAAGGAGGCCTGGGAAAGACCTTTTGTAGAAGGTGAGACTTTAGGTAAGACATGAAGGAAGCAGGGAAGTTTGGAGGTAAAGATGAGGAGGGGGAGAATTCCAGCCCTGAGGGGCAGCCGAGGAAAATTCTGGGCAGAAAGATGGAGGGTCTTATTTGAGAGTCTGGCAAAAAAATCAGGGTCATTGAATGGAAGAGAACATGAGGGGAGGGGTGTAAGAAGAATGGGCAGGTGTTATGAAGGGTTTGGAAAACCAGAGGATTTTACTTTTCATCCTCGACCTGTTTCAAGGGAATCACTTGAGTTTTTGAATAGGGAGTGACATGGTCAGACCTGCACTTTAGGAAGATCGCTTTGGCAGCCAAGTAAATGGAAGATGAACTGGGGTGGGGGGAGACTTGTCCCAGGCCAACCCACCAAGCAAACTATTGTAACAGTCCAAGTATTGGGTGATGAGAGCCCACACCAGAGGGTAGCAAGGGCAAAGGAGAGAAGTGAGCATATTCCAGAGATGTTCAAAGGTGAAATTGACAGGCCTTGGGATCCTACTAGAATGGGGAAGAAGAGGCGGATAGGTGAGCTCTAGTGAAAAGTTGAAGATGATACCTAGGTTGGTAGTCAGAAACTGGGAAAGTGTTGATACTCTTAATTACCAGGGATGTTTAGGGGAATGGTTTTGGGGAAAAAATAGAGTTCAGTTCTGGATATGTTGAGTTTAAGATGTCTATGGGTCTAATGGGCAGCTGGGGATTTGAGACTGCAGGTCAGCAGAGAGTTTAGGCCTGGATAAAGAGATCTGAAAATCATCAGCATAGAGACGTTAAATGAATCCATGGGGTAGTGATGGGACTTGAATTCAGATCCTCCTGATTACAAATCCAGAATAGTAACCATTGATTGCTTTCAGCTTGCCTCTCATTTTACAGCTGATCAACATAGAAGTTTCAAAATGCTGAGATTGTATCATCAATCAGTTTAATTCCCTGGACAGAGATAGAAGGGTACATTGAGATCTTCTAATTGCTGCAACAAGAACAACAGCAATTGTTGCAGTTTCTATGATTTTTATAATCTCTCCCTTCCTGCCTGGTACGTGTAGATTTCAGTACAGATGCATCTTAATAGGGCCACTGTGGCATAAATGGGATCGAGGAGGACTCTAGGGAGAGATGTTGTGTTTTGAGCTTGGCTTATCGAAAGGTTTTCCTGGGACACAGAGCCTGATACTAGCTTCCTGGTCTACCGGTGCATTCTTGAGGATAGCTGCTTAAAATAGATGGCCTCAGACTGGCCCTGTTATGTAATCCTGCTTCACTCTGTTGGCTAATGGACACTACCATAGAGCTGATGCCTTTAAGGCCTTCGGGAAATTCCTTGGGCTCAGCCAGACTGGCCAAACATATGCTGGGCACTGAGCCTGTGTAGTATAGGTAATCAAAGGCTTTGGTCCTCCTTGCGGCAGAATTAGGGCCGATGGGTGGAAACAGAACCCTAGGTACGAATTTTTGTGCTAGAGACAAGTTCCAAAAACCTTCATAAAGACAGAGAATGAAACATGCTGTCAGTTGGGTGGGGGCTGGGAGGAGAATATGGTACAGAGGTAGGCAGAGTTTCTGGGATGTTTGGGTTAAGGTTGCTGTTAGTGAGTCAAGCCTGATGAGCCAGGTGGATTAGGGATGGAGTTTCCCCATCCACTCATTTGATAATTTTTCTACAATTAATGATTCTTGCTACTAGGTGGCCTTTGGTTATTTCCACACTATGGAAGGACTGTTTATCATTGTGGTCAGCATCTTTTAACATTGGCAGTATGAGCCAAAGCCCTGATCATACAACCTTAGCTAGGTATGGCTCTGGGAAGAATTGAATGTGATATAAAACTTGACTAAATACAGAGGAGGCTCCTAACAATGATAAATATTCAATCATGAAATCAGTTGCCTCTTCAGGCAGTGAGCTCCCCTCCCTGCTACCCATAAATGTGTTTAAACAGAGGTTTGATGGCCCTGTCTGGGATGCTTTACTGGGGACTCTTCCATGGGGTAGGACAGTGGACTAGATGATCTTTTAAGGTTATGATGAGATGGTATCATGGCATACACTAAATCTGAAGAGAACTTGGAGCTTAATCCTCTTCTCTGACCTTGGGTAGGACACATCTCACTTTTAGGACTCAGTTTTCTCAACAGTAAAATGATGGGGTTGGAACAGATGGTCTTTATGGTCTTCTCCCAATTGTAAATCCTATGATCCCTTTTTATCTCTTAAGATTCGCATAGCAGGATTTGCTGAGTGAGAGCCCGGAGGCTTAGAAAGACAAGTAATACATAATTTCCTGCATCAGGACCTGCCCTATGCAAAATCATGAAGTGAATTTTTCCAGTTTCCTTGTTCTGACCTATCCAAACCCCTTTCCCCCAAATATACAAATATACAGATTAAAATATTCAGCATTTGGCACATAAAGGACTCCTAAATGTTTAAGTGAAGGAATAAGAAATCATAAGAGTTAGCCTCAGTCCATCAATTGAATTAAATTTATTAAATATTTATTTAGTATCAAGTAAGAGAATGAGAACAGAAAAACAGTACTTCCCCCATTTTACCTATCGGGAAACTGAGTTCCAGAGAGCCATGGTTTCATTCCAAGTCACCCAGTCAGTTATCGATCAGCACAGAGATTAGAAACCAAGTTTCCTGCCTGCCAAGCCAGTATTTTTCCCCATTACACTACAGTGCCTCCAATGTGAGTCACCTACCTTTGACCTTATCAGGTTCCTTAGACATAAAATCTGACAAAACCTTTGGTAAAATCCTCCACCAAGGGGGAGTAGACTGAGTTTCCTCCACCCCCACTAGCTAGGATGGTGTTGGTGCAGGGGGTGGGGAGCAGTCAGGAAGTTTCTGATGGTTACCCTAAGACTGCATCCTTCTCTGAAATGCTTCTCCCCCGCAGGGATCCAGGAAGCACGTGGCAGGGGGTGCCATCTGCATCCTCAATCCGGGCTACTCCTTTTCTCACTCTGCCTGGGTATGCAGACTCACTAAAGTCACCTGCTTGGTGTAAGACATAAACGCTAGGACCACTGAGGTTCGAATCTCGCCCCTGCTACCCTTTTGAGACCTTGGACAATTCACTTCCCCGCTGACGGCCTCAGTTTCCCCATTTGTAAAGAGGATCGCTAAAGCCTTTTTCAAGTCCAAGCAGCGGCTGGCGCGTCTGAGCTTTCATCCCCGCCCCCATCTTTTGCAAGCTGCGGAGGCGGAGGAGCAGCTCAGCGGCTCGTGCAGGCATCCCCGAGGCTGGCCGCGGGAGGGGAGGAGGGAGGGCAGCTGAGGACAGGAAGGGAGAGCCTGAGGGGGCGGGGGAGGAGAGCGGGGAGGAGAGCGCGGCGGAGGGAGGGCGGGCCCTCTGGGGCCGTGCGTGCCGCTCGGCCCCGCCCCCTCGCGTCGGAGGAGTGGTTTCGCCCAGCCCCTGGCTCATTGTGCTCGCCTCACGCCGGCCCAAGATGGCGGCGGCGCTGGAGACCCGGGGGCTGTAACTACAAAAGAGCTAGCGAGCCAGCTAGGGAGGGAGCGAGGGAGGGTGGGAGAGACAGAGCCCGCGGCCCCGCTGCTGCCGCTGCCTCCGCCGGTCGTGACTCCCGGGCCTCCGCCTCCCCCTGCCCCCGCAGCCGCCTCTCGCGCCCCTCCTCCCTCGTTGCCCGCCCGCCCCCAGCCGCCCTCCCTTGGCCAACCGTCCCCGCGGTCGCCCGCCCGCCTGCCCGCCCGCCGGCCCCGCTGCGCCCGCCCCGCGCCCGCGCCCACTAGTATGGTGCAGCGGCGGCCGCGCTCGCGATCATGGGTGAGAAGCTGGAACTGAGGCTCAAGTCGCCCGTGGGAGCCGAGCCCGCCGTGTACCCGTGGCCCCTGCCGGTCTATGTGAGTATCCGCGCCCCAGCCCCGCTGTGCCCTGCGTGTGCGTGTGCGAGCGTGTCCCTCGGCCGACCCCGCGGGGCCGAGCGGGTGCCCGCGTCCGGACGTGTGCCCCCCGGCCCTGGGCTGCCCCGTCCCCATCGGGGTGTCCCCGGGAACCCCTTTCGGCGTTCTGGGACGCCCGGGCTCGGGGCTGCCCCTTGGCTTTCCCCGAGCCCCCCACCCCAGCTCCGGACAACCCCCTCCTCCCCAAACTTAGAGCTTCTGGCTGGCCCCTGCCGTGGGCTGCCCTGCTCGTGCCCCGCAGCGAGCCCCCCTCCCCCTCAGCCCCTCGCCCTTTGCTTCCAAAATCTCCTTGTCCCCCCTTAAATTTCTAGGCTCCTGCCAAGCTCCTTGCCTGGGCTACCACCCCCGTGCCCTTGAGCACCCTCTCTCCAGGCCCCCCTCCGGACCCTTCCCCCAACAAAACTTCTGGCCATACCACTAGGCTCACGGTACCACTCTCAGAAGGCTCCCTAAACCCCTTCAATTCAATTGAATCAATCAGTCAATCCGTAAACATTTATTAAGTGCCTACTGAATGTCAGGTACTGGGTGCTAAATCAACCTTCTTGGTTGACCTCTTTTAGCGCTCACTCTTAATTGCCGCTTCATTGCCTCCCCCTTACCCCTGCTTCAAGCCCCTTTCAATTCTGTACATTCCCCTCCTGAATTCTTTCCACCAAACCCTTAATCTCCTGGTGAGCCCTTTATGGGGTTACCACCCTTTTGCCCCTTTGGATTTTTCCTTCATTTCATACATGTTCCTCCCCACCCTTGGCTGTATCTCTGCCTAAGCCCTGTCTTGCTCTGTTTACCTGCTTCGGGTTCCCCCCCCTCCCCAATTCCCTAGGCACTCAGCGATGTTTCTGCCTTGTCCCAGGCAGGGCGCTCCCCCTCCCCTCCATTCTCCCCTCACACGTCTTCCACGCCCAGAACATTTACTACTCACCCACCCCTTCCCTTCCCTTCCCGGTCCAAAATAACCCACAGTGACTCCAAACTCCCCTTCCACCACGCTCCACTCTAATCTGGGCAGGTCTCTCCGAGCCTTGCCTCTGCCCACTCTGCCCCTGGCCCAGTTTTGTTGGTGGGGTACTTGGATATTTGGCTAGTCCTCTCTGCGGTATGGAATGAGGGTGGAGGTGGGTGGCGAGTGACTGAGGGCACCACATACTCTCATCCATCACACGAAGTCCCCAGGAACCTAGGCAGCCTGTGAAATTGGGCAGTTGAAGTTATTTTTGTATTTTTCCCCCCTGCTTTTCAGCTCCTCCTCTCTTCCCCCTCCCCTTCAGTCATGTGGGCATGATTCCTTTTTAAAAAAAGAAAAATGCAGAAGCAATAGGGGAATTTGGTTTCTAAAATGGCTCATCGTTTAATCTTGACAGTTAAGCCAAGGGTTGGGGAGGAGGAGGAAGAGAAGTCTGACTAATTAAAGGGGGAAAAGTTTTTTTAAAAAAATGGTTTTTTTCCTCGAAGAGCTCACAGTTCTCCACTGCTGAAATGTTGGTTTCTGAAACTTTCTAAGATGATGCATTTGTGTCTTCAGAGTAGTTGGTTCTTGGGGGCAGGCAGGCCATCAGTGCACACCTCTTAGTGTTTTTCTCCTGCCCCCAATCTCTTGGGAAATAGGACAGGGTTTCTGCGTGAGACTTTTTTTCTCCGTCTGTTCTACCTACGTGTATTTCTGTTTAATATTCACTATATAGAATCTCAGTTTTATCTTCCACTTGAGTGGATTTAAGATGGTTCTTGTTTTTAATCTGTTGTATTAATAGCCTACAAGCACTTGAGATTGTTCTGGAGGGTAAACAGCCTTTGTCCCCTCGTTTTTTTTTTTTTTACATTTCAGAATGGATTTGTGTTGTCTCCTTCTGAATTGTAGGATCTGTTTTATGACCTCTACCACCCCCCCCCCCCCCGTGACAGCAGCATCTAAGTTTAAACTGGAAAAGCCTCTCACCAAATGGAAATTTACAGATGGCTCACACACTTGATAAAACCCACTACAGTGGTTGGTACCACACTCCTCTACCCCTCAGGACAGAAATACTTCATTATGTTTCTTACTGCACAGGCTGAATTGAGTGTGTTGTAGAAAGAAAGTAAACAGCAACAAATGATTATCTGTTTTGGTGATGCTTTATTTGAAACTTTTGTGGGGGGTGGTGGTGGAGATGTTTGATGGAATCAAACCTACTGGAACTTGAACTAAGAAAATCCCTGTTAGGCCATTCCTCTTTTGGACTTGAATACATGTATGTGTGTGTATGAATTATTGGAAACGTCTCGCTTTGGGGTCCTGTAGAAATGGCCAGCACTTGACTTTGATACAGGGTTTTGGGGGTACCTAATTCTGGGCAACTCTGGTTTCCTGGAGTCCTGCTTGTACCACGACTTTCTATTTTTGGTCATACTGTTTCCAGAGAGATGCTGTGCCTTCCAGCACTCAAGCAGTTAATGCAGCTTTTCCTGTAGGGCAGCTCTGGGTGTGTTTGGGTCTGTGTATACAGTATAGACAGAGGGGGAGGGGAAATCTTTCAGTTGACTGTATAAGAAAAGCTTTTTTAACCTTGTCATCTAATCTTACTAGATTATAGACAAATGTTTTCTGGGAAATAGTACTAGTTACATTCAGGTTCGTACTAGTTGTGGTTAATTAACCTTTTAAAAAAGAAGATAAGTGCTAGGGTATTTTTAAACATGTTAAAGAGATTTTTCATGCCATTCTTTGCATTTCTCTTTGAGAGTTCTTTTTTTCAGGGGAAGGGGTCCTATTTATAAATTTAAGAAACATCCTGTTATTTGGATGAATTTGCCTTGCTGGGTTGCATTTTTACAAAAATAAAGTGTCATCTGGAGACAGTGGCATATTTTCTTTCCAGCAGCTTGGTTGAAGAGACCATATGCCTTTTTTTTATATTGTGATAGAAAAGGGTATTTGCACCTTAACTGTGGTGCAGTCGATGGCTTTTTGGCTTCTTGGGTTAGGAAGAATTCCTATTTGAATGTTGCAGTCTCCTGGCTTTCTAATGTTGGGCTGTCCTGAACTACAGACTTTTTCCCTCGCTGGCCCAGGCTTCATTTGGCAGGAGTGGGGTACGTGTGTTGCCGTCCTTCTAGAGCTGTTTGACGTCAGCTGAACATTTCTTAGTTTCACAGCACATTTCACTTTGGGTTCCTGGGTGGTAGGAGGACATTTGAGGTTTAGGAGACTGTATTTAACGAGCCTTAATCCAAAGTGACACCTTTAACATTTTTTTTTTTAGGCTTGCCTATTCCATTTTGGGTAAGTGCTTTTGAGGACTGAAACATTTTCAAAGGAAAATGGGTGATCTTTCTCTAATAGAAAAATGTATTTTGTGAATACTAATCTCGTGAAATTCTTATTTTGTGAGTACCAAGTTGAAGAAAATGAGTGATTCTTGAAATGTTAATGGAAGTACTAATTTGAATTAAAGTTGAAATGTTTAGCATATTTTAATTTTTAGGAGCAAACAAAACATGGTTCTCCATATTTTGGATTTAGGTGTAGCTACTAATTCGTGTAGCAAATTAGTGACTTTGGGCAAGTCCTTTCTGGGTCTCAGTTTCCTCACGTCTGTAAAGTCAGAGGGGCTAGACTTAATGGACTTCCAGGATTCTTTCATTTCTCATTCCAAACTTTGGACAGATTCTTCTATAGAAAATGGAAGTTTCAGTTAATAGAAAGTAAATACAGAAAAGCTTTTCTCACATTCGGTGGATAGTCAGATTTCATCAACAATTTACCTTACTATTTATTTAGGCTGTTGCAGTCTCTTTTTTTTTTTTTTTTTTAAAAGCAATGTTAGGGCTGAATCCAAGCTAGGAGCCCTAACCTATTTAAATGGATTGAAAATAACTCTTTCTGTTTAAGTGACACACATATGCTTGTCAGGACTTGGAAAGAACCTAGGAAGATGATGTAAAACATATATTTCCCTTCAAGACTAATTAAGGCAGTGGGAGGGGATGCAAGGGTGTTTCAGATATAGCCTCCCACTGGCTTATATACAAAACTGAAAGTATGACTTTTTTCCCCCGCCTTCTGCTTCCTTCAAAGGGAAAGGCCATGATTTTCTAATGAATACATGGTGAGCAGTTGTGTCCTTACCGTGCTGTGTTGAATAGAGCATGGTGAGTAATCTCTCCCTGTGACTCAGAAAATATTTTCTGATGCTGACCTCCATTTTTATGAGTGCCCTTCTTAATCAGAGCTCAAATGGGTTTACTCTTACTGAAGTACAAATTAACTCTTTGACTTCCTTTGGCGGACAATAAGTTTAAAGAAGGAAAACTAAATTGTTAAAATTGGGATTTAGAAGTGGGTGTCACAAATGGGATTAAAGCTTTTCTTGGTATTTATATCATTTAAATATCACATGCCCCAAATATAGTGCCTTCAAGGCCCAGCTGATAAAATTCTGTGTTAATCAACCAATAAAAATTCATTAAGCAGTTGGAGATTGGAGGTCAGCTAGAGAGTTTGGGACTGGATAAGTAGGTTTGAGAATCATTAACATAGAGATAGTAATTAAATCCTTGGGAGCTGATGTGTTGAGAATAATAACTCAGTTGAATACAGTAAGGCAGGTTTAGTGGCAAGAGAACACTGGCCCTGGATTTTAGTTCCTTTCCTGCCCCTGTATTGTAATGTGACCTTTAGGTAAGTCATTTGTCTCTCTAGACTTCAGTTTCCTCATTTGAAGAACAAATGAGCATTGGACTAGGTCGGCGCTAACTTTCAGTCTGTCTACCTACTGAACAGGTTCCTGCCGTCATCTTTTTTCTTAAGACGTAATTATCCAGTTCTTCTCCTTTTAAGGTATGTCTAGCTCTCTAGTTTTGAAAGCCAAACAAACCACGGCTTGTCTCCACCCCTGCTTTATCTGATGTACTTTTTCTTTTCTCATTCATAGCTTAGCTGCCTGAAACGTATAATCTATACTTTCTCTCCCCATCAGGATTTTTGAGTTGGAAAGGACTTTAATGGTCATCTTGTCTAGCGTATATACCTGGAAAAGAATCCTCACTGGGTGTCAAGAAATATACATCCTCGGGGCAGTTAGGTGGCGCAGTGAATAGAGCACTGGCCCTGGAGTCAGGAGGACTTGAGTTCAAATTTGGCCTCAGACACTTGACATTTACTAGTTGTATGACCTTGGGCAAGTCACTTAACCCCAATTGCCTTGCGGGGGGGGCCCCCCCCCCCCGGGCAAAAAAGAAACAAAGCAAAAAACAAACAAAAACAGACAAAAAAAAGAAATGGATGTCCAGTCTGTGCCTGAATGTCTTCAGTGAACAGGAACTGACTCCCACCCTGGGCTGCCCATTCCACTCTTGGAAATGTTTAAGTTGTATGGGGCCTAAGTTGACTTTGCAGTTTATATTCATTGTTTTGTTTCTGCTCCCAGTGGGGCAGTGTCAAATCCTTTCATAGGTAAGACATTAGCCCTACTTCATCTCTTCATGGTAAACATTCCCTGGTGGTTCACATTCTCATGATGGTGATCTCTGGGCCTTTTTCTTCCTGGTTGCCTCTCCAAGGTTATCATTATCTCTTTTATATTATGGCAGGGGCTCAGGGCTCAGGGAGAGGGACTGTCCCTTCCTCATTGTTGGCAGCAGTGCCCCTTTTGTAAATTGCATTCACTTTTCTGGTTGCTGTGTCATCTCATACTGCCCCGGCACATGGGTTTTACAGTCTGCTAAAGCCCCAGAACTGTTGGACAAAGTGCTGTCTAACCAGGCCTCACTCAGAAACTGCTCATGCCAAAGTGACCAGTGGCTTCCTGTTAGACAAATCTAGTAGTGATATCTCCTAATTTTTTGTCACCTCTTTGCTGCCTTTGTCACTAAAGGCTTTTGAGTTTTTAAAAATAGATACCCCTTTTGACCTCTTCTGTGACACCTACTTTGGTTTTTCCTCTGAGAAGTACATCTTGCCTTCTCCATTCACTGTGCTCTGTTTTTGATTCTATATTTGTCTTTTCCTGCCATCTCTGAAGTCCTGTCTGCTTATGTGGTACATATAGTTTGTTATCTCTAAGTGAATGAAACTCAGGTTTTCACTTCTAGCCTTTGTCTGTAGTGCATCTTGTCACCTCCTTAAAACAAGACTTTCCTAAAAATGAACTCATTTGCTTGTCCTTTATTCCCCATGTGGTTTGGTTTGCTTTTCCCCAATATCTCCATAAACTGACCTCCTACCTCATGAATGGCTTATTGTCACCAGCCTCTTTAAGTATGCTTCTCATTAGGGATCCCTCATTCTACCTGATCAGGATGTTCAAATGCTCTCTTGTACCTAACCTATCAAATCAAGGCTAAAAACCCATTCTTAATTGCATGAGGAGGCTAATTGGAGGCATTAGGTGATAACTTAGACATGACTTTCTGCAAATGGAATACTGTTGCCATGAGCTCTCCTCTCCATATCAGATCTCTATAATCTCCAAACACCCTGACATCTTAGCTCATCCCTTCTTCTTACTCTGTTTTCAGAGGAGGTAGGTGATTCTTTTCCTCACCAAGGCCTCTGCACCAGAGATTATTTTCCTGAGGTCCATAAACATTTTTGATAATAACTCAGTATAATTGGGTGGTTTTTTTTAATCCTTTGTATTTTCTCTTATGCATTTAAAAGCACACTTAATGGCTGTGTGACTTTGGGCGAATCACTTAACCCCAATTTTCCTGCCTTTCCCCCTTCAAAAAGCAAAACAACAACAACAACAAAAACCCCAACCAGGTTGATCTAGTCTATGAGACAAAAGCTTCGGAAAGTGCTCTCCATGGGTCATTGATGCCCTCCCATTTAACCAGAGAGTGGAAGGTAATCTTAGAGGGAAGTACCTGGAGGAGAGTGAAGTCGAAGGGGACTGAAAAGGTATGAAGGGGCCAGGTTACCTTGAAGTTTTGTTGTGATGTTATTTGTAAAATGCTCAGCACACGGCCTTGGCTGTAGTAAGCGCTTAATCAGTGCAATAATTATTCCCTTCCATCTTTCAATGCCAAACAGAATTTGTTTTGTCTTAGAATAGGGAGACCCTGTAATTTATTGAGCAGAGAGATGACATGGCTAGACACACTTTAGGGAAATCACTTTGGTAGCTGCATGTGGATGATTGGAGAGAGTGGTGAGACAGGGTGACCAGTTTAGAAGGCTGGAGACAGGTGAGGGAGGCCTTTGAGTGGAGAGGAAGGGACACACTAGATATATGTTGAAGATAGAAGTGATAGACTTTAACAGTGGATTGGCTCAGTGGTGTGAGAATGAGGAATCAAGATGGGGTGACTGTGTGGGGTCTTTGAAAGTTGGAAAGAAAGGATTTTATTTTGACCCTTTCATTTTACCAAGTACAGAATTCTGTGCTAGATGCTAGAAATACATGAAATCAGTATGGACAGTGCCTTCCCTCAAGGAATTGGCTCCTAGGGAGCTTACCTCACATATGTACACAGAAATAGTATAATTGGAGGTAGAAGACCATAGACGCAAAGAAGACATCTAACCAACAGACTGAGGAAAAAATGAAGCTGAGGATGGTTTCAATGGAGGAATTAAGGAAGGGTTATTCTGGGATAGGTGGCACCTAAGTGGAACTTTGAAGTAAGAGAATTTGATAGAGATGGGAAAAGTTTCTGAGGTTTTGACAGTCTGCCAGAATGTGCAGGGGTCAGGTGGCAGCTGGGAGCCCAGTTGGGCAGAAATGAAGAGTCATGAAAAATTAGGCAGCAAAGGTAGGCTGGAGCAAGGTTGTATACGAGGTTTCTGAAGGAGGAGTGATATAACCAGACCTGTTTGGGAAAATGTATCTAGGATGGAGAGGAGAAGGCCAGAGAATTAAGGTAGTGAATTTTGGAAGAGAGACAGGATAGAACTAAGAAAGGACCTTTTGAATGAATCAGCAGGTGATTGTTAAAGCACTTCCTGCATGCCAGGCATTCCACTAAGCCTCATCCCTAAGGGTGTTGGAGAAGTTGAAATTTACTTCTCTTAGAATAAGCTATTTTCTGTTTTCTTAGAGGAATTTACATGATTTGTTGTTTTTTGTTGGACTTCCACAAACTATGCACTAAAAATTAAATTTTAATTTGGTGAATAGAGTATACACTTTGAGTCAGAAACAACTCAATTCCATTCCATCCTCAGACACTTAATAGCTGTCAAACCCTGGGGTTGGGCAACCCCAAATTTAATAACTAATTAATTATTAGTGCTTTGCATCCCTTAAAACAGTATATCTTCTGGAAATTTGAACTAAAGAGTTTTTTGTTTTTGGAGGAAGAAAGGCAATTGGGGTTAAGTGACTTGCCCAAGGTCACATAGCTATTGAGTGTGTCAAGTGTCTGAGGCCAGTTTTGAACTCAGGTCCTCCTGATTCCAGGGCTGGCCCTCTATTAACTGCCCCACCTACCTACCTCCTAAATAGGTTTTTTTTTTTTAATTTATGGGACACTTAGAAAATTTCTAAAAATATTTTAGAAATACTTGTGCAAAGAAATGACAAATAATGACTTAGTGCCGAAGTTGTTGGTACATTGCATCAATCAGCATTTGGAAAGTCTTTTAAAGGTCTTCTCTTTTATATTATTGTAGTCATTATCTAAGGTGTTTTGCTCATTTCACTTTTGCATCACTTCATATGAAACTTCCCAGGTTTCATTTTGTTGTTGTGTGGTATTAGGACTACATTAAATTCATATTCTAAGATATGTTGTGCAAGTCTCTAATTTGTGGGAGCTCACCCCTTAGATCCAGACCTTTGATAGAGAATAAAAAGTTGCTGTACATTTTATTTCTACACATGGGCTCTTTCCTTAAGTCTTTGATCCCTTTGTCATATGGTCAGGTGTGTCCCTCTTTCAACATGGTGTACATAAGCCTGACTTACCTGTACTGTACAGTGAAATGGTTTTCCTTTGTTTTGAAAAATATGCTTCTGCTAATTCAGCCTAATTTTAGGGTGGAGTTTGTTCTTTCAGCCTAGCTTATGGTCAGTTGGTTGGTTCAAAATGAGCATACATTGCTACTGCTTCCTAATTAGTCTAATGCATCCTAGTTCTCAGGGTTTTTTTTTTCCTATTATAATTTTCTTTATAATTTATATATTTGAGGGAAATTTGTCCTTTTTCCAGTCTTAGAGATTTCATATTTGTCAACTATTGGAAGGTTCTCAAGTATGGTTTTGCAAACATTTTCTCACGCACACGATTTTCTTCAGAGCATGATTTTTATGGTTTTCCCCTCTTTTATCATTTGCTTCAAGTAGCTACACAGATGAGAATTTGGTTGGTACAACCAAAAGAGAAAGTGTCCTATTGCAGCAGGGAAGTAGTTGCTATCTGTTAGCAGCCTTTGGTTGCAATGAGCTGTGTAATGATTCACTGCTGAGTTGTTTTTCTCACTGAGACTTCTTCCCTGAGCAAAAAATGTTCTCTGGGAGGCAGAGTGAATCATAGATATCAATGGTAGAAAGCACTTATTAGATCATTGACTCATCGCCTTGTCTGAGTAGAATTAATTGAAGCAGCATCAACCTTTTTTGTCCTCCTGTTGCATTTTTATCTCAAGCCCACTTGATGATTAAACTGCTGAACTATTTTTTGAGTTGGCTTGACTCCTATTTCTGCATGCTCACAAACATGATATGATAAATTCCATCGTTGGAATTTTTTTTCTCAATAACTATAATTGAAAAAAATTCCAAATTCAATAAATCATTGGATATCTTTATGAGTGTGTCATTAAAGCAACTGCTTAACATTGTGGCCTATTGAATAGAAAACCCCTTTTCCAAAATAGAGATCTTAAATATTGTTAGATATCTAAAGAAAGTGGATGACTTTTTTTTTTTTTAAACAGGCAAATGTATATTGTGAATCCCTAGATGGAGATATTGTTAAGGAGATTGAGAGTGGAAGAATTGACCTGAGGTCCTGACTGAAACTAGGGCTCTTGGCCTAGGAGTATACATCAAAACTGCTGAGCTGTAAGGGAACTGAGGATGATAGGCTAATGAGAGGACCTCTAAGGGGATGAAGAAAAGTCAGAAGGAGAGACCTAGATGTGGAATCAAAGACTAGGAATAGGGTCTTCATTTCACTGGATAGAAGAGAGAAAAGAAAACATTTTAAGGTTAGTCAAGTTTGTCAAGAGGGACGCATAAAGTCAGGAGTCAAAGGGATCTCTTTGAGAGATCGTACAATTTTTAAACCTATTTTGGTTGGAATTGAGGTGTGCTTGAAGAGGTCTTAGGTAATGGAAATTCCAGTCATGGAAACTGGGTTATTTCTCAGCTGTGTTGATGATTCTCTAATCTACCTTTCCTAACCCAATCTCTGCTGATCTCCACTCTCCAGTTGCTTTTCAGACACATCTCTTCAGACATCTTCCAGACATCTCTGGGTGTCCAATAAACATCCCCCACCTCCTTTTTGCTGCTGTTGTATTGAGGCAACACCATCCTCCCAGTCATCAAGCTTGCAACCTGAGAGTCAGCCTGGATTCCTCACTATCTATCTCTCACCTCCTGTCCCCATATCCAAGCTGTTGTCAGGGCCTGTTGATTTTTATGTCTTAAGTATCTCTCCAACATTTCTCTCTTCTGACACTGCCATCCCTCTAGTGCAGATCTTCATCACTTCACATCTGACCTATTGCAGTAACTTGTGGGGGGGGTGGAGAGGAAGGAGGATCTGCCTACCTCAAGTCTCTCCCCACTCCTATCTGTCAATCACTAAAGTGATTTTCCAATTATGTCACCTCCCCCTATTCAGCAAACTCCAGTGGCTTCTGTTGCTTGCAGGATCAAATTCGAAGTGTTCTGTTTGGCATTCAAAACCCTTCTTACCCTAGATATTCCCCCTCTGAGACACCTTACCAAGGAATGAAAAAGACACTTAGTCGGCCTGTGCCCCATGCCTGGAAGTTCTACTTTTACTTTGACTGCTGACCTCACTGACTTCCTTTAAGTCTCAACTAAAATCCCACCTTCTACAGGTACCTCTCCCCAACAGGGTTAAGTGACTTGCCCAAGATAACACAACTAATAAGTGTCAGGTGTCTGAGGCTGGATTTGAACTCAGGTCCTCCTGATTCCAGGGCCAGTGCTGTTCACTGTGCCACCTAACCACCCCCCAACTTCTCTTAATTCCAGTTCTTTCCCTCTATATCGTGTGTATAGCTTGCTTTCCATATAGTTGGCTTTCTATATAATGGCCACCCCCATTAGATTGTAAAGCTCTTTAACATCAGGGACTGTCTTTTACCTCTTTTTCTATTACCTAGTGCTTAGCACAGTGCCTCACTCATAGCAAGTCTTTAATAAATGTATAGCTTTATGCCTAGAAATTATTACATATGAGGGAATTTACTTGTTTACTTAAACCATGTGAATGGAAGAGAGGCCAGGGTGGTGTTCCCTTCAGAAAAAAAAATAATCAGCCCTTTCTTTTCATTGGAACATGTGGAGGCAGTGAAAAGGGAACTCACACAGGAGGTGGGGGTTATTTTGATTTTTTTTTTTAATTTCAAATTTGGACCTAAAAATTTTTTGAACAGGAAAGGAATCTTCATTAGCCTGTCCAGCTTGGTCATTTTACAGATTGGGAAACTGAGACTTAGGACAAGACTCCCTTATCTTGTTTTCCCCATTTAAAAATGGGAATACTTGATTTAAATCTCTTGTTTTTGTGAGAGGAACTGGTGTACTTGTTGAAATTCACTTAACAGATTTTAGTGTTTTATAGACACCTTGAAAATGGCTCTCTTTGGATTATTGTGTTTTTCACAGAATGTTGTGCTTTTTGATGTTTTAAGACAAGATACCGTAGTTATCTGCCAAGATCTAATGGGATGATGTCCCATTAAAGCTAAGGGATGTTGCTTAAACAGGGTAAATTTTTTAGAAGCCTGGGCAAAGCAGGTATATTATATCCACCCACCCTACCCGCTTCTTGGTTACTCTTGAGTTGAATGGCCTGATGGAAGTACAGGTGGCATTCTTAGCATGAAGGTATAAGAGTTTGGCCACATACCAGATGCTATTCTTGAAAGGAAAGTTTAAACGTAGGGCCAAGGATGTGATGGACCTAGATATGACTGCTGCATTGGCATGTCTTATCTCTTTCTCCGGTCACGGGATCAACCTGCCAAATTGGGGCAGCTAGTGCCACAGTAGAGAGAGATATGTTGACAGACAGACATTGGTCTTAAACCAGATTCAGCTAGGGAGTCGTTCTCAGTGGTCACATGCCCAAACCTGCAGTTTAGTTGAGGAGCCAACGTGTAGCAAAGTCTGAATGGGAATCACCTTCTGACCCTGTTAGGTGGTTATGCATCTTTCCACTAACTTGAGGGCAGCTAGGTAGTAGCTGTATATAAGTTGTAACTTGAGCCCTTTCTATGTCATTGGCTTCATGTTTGAAAAATTTGGACAGGAGCTAGGGATGAACAAGGCAAATCTGGAGTGAGCCTAGATGTGACCACTGCTTCAGTAACCTACAGGTTCTTTACAGTTCTTGGCCATTTGGAATAGTTTCAGGTCCTAGATTTAAGCTGTAGTTTGCTAACATTATTTGTGTCTACTGAATTCAAGGAAGGACTTGGGAGCATATGGCTGCATGCCTATGGTAAACACCAGTGATATCTAGGAGAGCCTTTAGAACATGTGATTGCAGTACTCTGCAAGTATTGGACAGTCACTCAGTTATTTGGCATAACTGGAGAATGAAGTACATTCACCCCAGTTGATTTTCCCAGATGGGGACAAGATGGGAACAATTCCCCTCTCCCCCTTTCTGTTTTTTGATTAATTTATAACTCTTAAATGCCCACTGCCTGTGGAATGTTGCTAGCCTAGAGGGAGGTAGGAGATCATGGTTGTAGAGAGTTCTCAGTTTGGAGACCAAGGACAGCACGGAATTCTGGCTCTGCTGAGTTACTTTGTGACTTTGGGTGAGTCATTTAACTTCACTGGAGTTGTAACATTAGGTGTTAAACGAGATTTCTGAGTTTTAATTTTATACACCAGCTATTTGTACAAACTTAGATAACGATCCTGCAGTCAAGAACTAATGGGGATAAGATATCGACATAGCTGGCCTTCCTAAAGTTACAGAAGGGCATAAAATCAGAGTTCTGTGAAACTTGAGGGGGACTGAAGGTGATTACCAGCTGACAGGATTTGAAATAGACTTTAAAGAGTAGGTAGGAATTAAAGAGGAGGGAGGGCTTCCCAGGCATGGGAGACAAAGTGTGTGTTATATATTTCATTGCTTACCTAAGGAGGATTCTGAACCTACTTAGGGGGGTGGAATGGGCACCCTTGGTTTGAATTTTCTAGTTCTAGGTGTGTGTAGGTGAGTGACTGCTGTTATAGGGGTGATCATTTAACCTTTCTTATCTACAAGTGAAGAGACTGCTTAGGGATCCACATAGTTGGTTATTTGGGAAAGCCCCAAAGGCTATAGAAATATATACTATTTGTTTTTAAAACTGAAAACCGTTGTTAGAAATGCTTTACTGCGTCATATTGTGATAAGAGGGATGACATCAGCGGTTTCAAGGTGCCTGGGGTTATTTGGTGCTTTTTGAGTTTGAGAGGTCTGTTTTCATGGTTCCTCTTTTACCTGGTGTTCAGCGAGTCTTCCTTTTAATATTCTCCTATGGTATCTTTCTTATTTACGGGCCAAGTTAGAGAACCAAATTTGTTTAAATTGTTTATAAAGAATCAGTGGTTCTGAGGAACTTATTCCTATGAGTATAGTTCAGGTTTCTTGCCTACTTTAGAGATCTCTTATTTTTACAGAAATATTTATCTTATCATAAAAGTTCAGCAAATAAAACAATACAACAGTCCATGCACAGATTCAAGTTATACAGAAGACACATTTAAATTCTGGTTAAAACAGTCTTCTCAATAGCAGGGAATTAAATTGATGGGACCAAGTATCTTTAGTGAGAGATGTATTGATCTATATATTTTTAATGGTGGATAACCCACTCCTGTGACCTGGGTAGGTATAATACTTCTGCATACTTAACACTCCCTGCATACTACCACTCCCAAGTAGGGTGCTGGGGGTCAGTCACTACAACATCAGACACCTCAAAGCAATACCTCTTAAAGTTGGAGATTTTCAGAGATCTCTTATGCTTCCTTCATTGTTCTTTGGATCTGCTTGAAACTTCATGGTGCTCATATGACTCATAGATCATATAGCTCAAATAACTTTATCCTGAGAAGTTGGGTATTTCAGAGACAGTAGCATATTTTACTTCTCTAATGAAATATAACTTTCTCCAAAAAATAAATGGTCCATGTATGAATTATGAAGAAAGCATTGAAAGATGAGAGAGATCTCTCCCTCTCCACACACATATATCTGTATGTGTATACTTGTGATTTGAGACTTTTGTACTGAAAGCTAAAGCTCTAGGAAGAAGCACATCTCTACCCCTCAGCTTTTTCCACACTAACTTATTCACTACAAGTAGATGAAATCAGTAAAGCATATTATATCTCCTGAATTTGCAAATGTAGAATATTTCCTAAAGTTGACTTTGCCAAGGTCCAAGAGGTTGTACTGGACTGTGTGTGTGTGTGTGTGTGTGTGCGCGCGCATGTGTGCATGCGTGCGTGCACGTGCACATGTGCAGAATTAGAATCCCAGATTCCTTAGGACCTCATATTCCATTGTGTTTCCCATTAGAATGTGTTGCCATTCTTCTTGAGTTCATAATGTACATTTTGGCATAACCTGTATCTGGGAAATATAAGTGTATGGTTAATTAGAATACTCAGAATAGGATGTTTGGGTTAATTGAATTATATACAGGGTGTTCTAAAAGTCTCTGTGCAATTTTAAGCTGTTAAAGTTTAACACAGCACTGAGACATTGGGAACATCATATTTTTAAAATGTTTATTGAAAATCTTGATCTACTTTCCTGCCTTCCAAATTGGTGAACGTATGACCCATCTGACTTTGGACAGATTGCTTAACCTCCTGAGCCTTAGTTTCTTCCATTTGTAAAATGTAGGTTTTGGGACTTTGAACTAATTTTTGTAAGGGGGCTTAAAATTCTTTCATTATATCTCTCTCTTGATCATAACCTCAGGGTTATAATTATAAAGGGTAGAGGTATTTTGCATTGACCATCCATGGGCATAAAGGATGTGTGAGTTTGGGTTCCATACATTATTCTGGTGACCTCTTGAGGCCATTTGATTCAGCTTCTCTCTGACAGTCCTCCCTACAACATTCCCAAAACAAAAAGGTCATACAGCTCTCCTTTAAGGACCTTATTGAGGTTACACCAGTATGTTTGTGGATTATCTTAATTGTTAGGAACTCTTTCTATTCCTTCCCCTCTTCTCCTCTTAAATTTAGTAGAAATCTGTTACAGGAATTTAGCAAAGCTCCTCCCTCCACCCCCTAGTTCCTCCTAGTTTTGCCTTCTGGTGCTAAGAAGGATGAGTCCAGTCCTTCTTCTGTTGAATCACATGCCCCTCTCATTCTTCTCTGGGCTCCATACCTTGTTTGACCTCTTAGAGCATGACTTTTACCATGCTCATTGCCCTCTTGGATGTCCTTCAGTCTGTTAGTGTCTTTCCTAGATAGAAAGTCTTTGCAAAATTCCTCATGAGTTCTTTTTCCCCTGTAGAGATGATGTACAATTTAGTGGAAAGAGAGTTAGTTGGCTTTGGGATTGATTGAATCATTCACCGGTTTTTGTTCTTGCACAAACCATTTAACTTCGGTAGTTAAGTGGGGGTAATATAACTTCTAATGCCTTGCAAGGATTGTTGAGGAAAGTGTGTTTTATAATTTTTTTTGGATCAGACTTGTGGTTTCCTAATTAACTCCCCATTTACACTGTAAATATTTTGTACCTTATTAGGTACCTGTCATTTTGCCACCATTGTAATGTGAACTTGAGGGAAGATATTGGATCTTTACCTTTGCATTCCCAGCCCTTAAGCACATTGCCTGCTACATACTAATTGCCTAAGAAATGCTTATTGACCATTGTTTGACTGAGTCCTGGTGAAGAACTCCATGTGCCAGTGCAGATCAGCACCTACTTTGCCAGTTAGATAGAGTTTTGGAGAGTTGCCTGGGACCTAGAAGTTGTGACTTGCCCTGTGTCACATAGCTGGTGTGTTGTCAGAGAAACTTGAACCAAGGTTTTCATGATTCTATCCCTATGCCATGTTTCCCCTTCAAAAATTATTTACTGAGAGTCTGTGTATGTCAGACAGCTGGGGATAAAGAGAAAAAACTTAAGTAATCCCTGCCCCTCAAGAGGAACCAACATTTTGTCAGAGGAGAGAAACATATCCATCTATAAGTATGTACAAAATAAAAGGCAAGGTTTGGGGGGAGCATTAACAACAGGACAAAAAGACTCATGTGGAAGGCAGAACTTGAGCTGAGTCTGATGGGAAGCTAGGGATTGATTCCATGAAGTGAGGAGGTCTGGGGGATGCCAGAACCGAGAGACAGAGGAAAGAACAGCAGATGTCAGACGTAGGTTGAAGCCCGTATTTTGAAGGGCTTTAAATGTCAAAAAGGAGTCCCGATTGTAGTAGAAAGGGAGCCATTGGAGTCAAATGGACTCGAATGGCTATGGATAGATTTGTACTTTTGCAGCTATTTTAAGAAGTCTCATTCTCTATGGTCAATTTTAGATATCACAACTTGGTAAAAATTTCCAGGAATGTTTTATCTGCATAATATAATTAGTGTTCTCAGGATTGTAGATGGTGTTGAAGAGACCTTAGAGGTCATTCTCATTTTACTTGAAGAACCTGAGACACAGAGAGATTAGGGTAGGTAGGTCGTTTGTCTAAAATCCATCACATAGGTATTATGTGGGAGAACCTTAGGTATGGATCCAGGGCATGTCACTGCAAACCCTGTACCTTCTCCATTCCGATGTACTGCTTTACTGCTCCCCTTCCCCCATCTCCTCTAGGCTTCTTGAAGGCAAAGGGCTGTGATGGTTTTCTTTTGGCTTTCTAGTGTCTAGCATGGCGTATTGTACTCTAGTAGGTGCTGAATACATTTTAATTGAATTGAATTGAACTCTTTCATGTAAAATTTCAGTACAGAAAAGTTCTAGTGATTTTTTTTTTGAGAGGTAATTGCGGTTAAGTGACATCTCAGTTACCTTTGCTGGATTTTCATCCACATTGAGTTTTACCAACCCTTGAGTGTCCCCAAGGCATTGTTTTGGATCCTCTTCTCCTTTCCCTCTTTACTGTTACCCTCGGTGATCCCAATCAGTTCCATGGGTTTAGTTATCATCTCTCTGCAGATTATTCTCAGTTCTATTTACCATCCAGCCCTGACCTCTTAACTGACCTCTATTCTTGTGTCTTCAGATGCCTATTAGATGTCTTGAACTGTGGTTCCTGTAGATATCTTAAACTAGATGTGTTTAAAACAGAACTCATTATCTTCCTTTCCCCTCTTTCTAATTGTCCTATTGTACTTATTGTGGCTACCACTATCCTTCTGGTCATCTGGGCTCAGAACCTGGGTGTCATCCTCAGCTCTTTACTCTTTTCCCCTGTAAACCAGTCTGTTTGCATGGCCTGTGAATTTTATCTTCCCTCCTGACACTGCGCCTAGTTGCAGGCTCTTATCCTTTCACAGTTAATCTCCCTGCTTCAGGTCTCTCCCTACTCGTCTGTTCTCCATTCAGCCACCAAAGTGATCATGAAAACAGGTCTGACCAAAGGTCTGTAACTTAGTTCTTTCCTACTTTTCCAATCTTCTTACACCTTACTTCCTCCACGAACTCTGGGATAGTACAGGCAGCGTTTGGGATTGACGTTTGTTTTTCACATAAGACACGTTTTCCCAAAGCTATGCATTCATTGGCTCCATCATGTCTAGAACACTGTCTTGCCTCAGGTCTGCTGGCTTCCTTCAAATCTCAACTGAAGTCTCGCCTTCAGAATGAAACCTTCCCAGTCCTCCTTAATCTTAGTGCCATCCCTGTGAGATGATCTACAGTTTATTCTGGTTATATCTTGTCTGTACATAGTTGTTGGTGTGTTGTATGCCTCATGGAAGCTCCCAAGAGGGTAGAGACTTGTCTTTTGTCTTTTTTTTTTAAATCAGTTCTTAGTATAGTTCCTGGCACACAGTAGGTGCTTAATAAATAAATGCTCATTGAATGGGTGACTTTACTAGGTAAATATTCATTTGAATTTGCTAGTTTGGTATAAGATGTTTATCTGAACCTGATTTTTGCCGGAGTACTCTCTAATTTTCCCAGAAGCTCTATCAAATGGGAAATTGTCTCCTAGATAATTTGTTTCAAGTTTTTCAAATACTGACTTACTGAGTCCCACTATTTTTGGTTCTTCCTTCTCTAGTCTTTATTTATAAATACATAGTCTTTATTCACAATAAATTTTTTGCCAGGACCAAATAGTTCTGGTAATTTCTCTCATCATTTGAAGTCTGGAAGTACTGTCTTCTTCATTCCTACCTTTTAAAATTATTTTCCTTTATATTCTAGATCTCATTTTTAAAAAAATGAAATCTGTAGCTCTGAATGGTATGCCTTTAGAATTTTGACTATGTCTATGAATTTACTTAGGTAAGTAAATATGAAAACATTACCTAACTGAGCATTGAATATGCCTCCAGCTAATTTTCATAGCTCTTCATAGAGATTGAAGGTGCTTTGCTAGGATGTGATAGATTAACTCCTACATATGTCTGCATTTCATTTTTATTTTTATTGCATTCTGGGTTTTGGTATTATATAAAAGGACTGTTGATTATAATTTTATTTTGTAGACTGCAACTTTGCTGAAGGTATTGATATTTAGTTTCTGATTACCCTTGGTTTTTTTTAAGCACACCATCTTCTTATCAGCGGTCTCCTTTTTCTGTTAGATTTTGCTGCTGTTAGTATTTCTAGAATTGTGCCAAATAATAGTGAGGAAGGGGCATGCTTGACTTCTGTATTCATTGGCAAAAAAGCATTTGTATTTATACTTGTATAATGCTGCCTTTTGGTTTTAGAGAGATACTTGTCATTAAAAAAACTCCCTTTATGCCTATATTTGGCATATTTAGAGTTTTTTACATGTATGAGTATTATAGAAAAACCCTTTGACTAAGTAACAGCTGTTATTATATTCTTGTTCTCATTCATCTTTTAGCCCTTACTTTCTTTTTTTTGTTTCTGTTTTTTTTTAAATTGACTTGTTTATTTACCTTTAGTTTACAAGATTCAGTTCCACAATCCCTTGGGTTTCTAATTTTCTCCCCTCCTCTCCCCATGGCGGCATGCAATCAAGTACAGGATCTGTAAATACTTTCACATTGGACATTAATCTGGTTGTATAGAAGGGTTGTAACCAATGGAGTGAACAGTGGGAAAGAAGAAACAAAACCAAACATGGAAAAGAACGATAGCTTTTTTGCTTCAGTCTCCATTTAAACTCTGTTCTTTCTAGATCTTTCTCTGAGTGTAGATATCTCCTTCCATCCTGAGACTTGTAGAGTTCTTATAGCTGTGCGTTGCTAAGAAGAGTCCAGTTTATCAAGGTTGGTCATCACACATACGATATGTCTGTATAAATTTTTCCTGGTTCTGCTCTTCTCACTTAGCATCAGTTTGTGTAAGCCTCTCCAGGTAAATATGAAGTCCATCTTCTCATTTCTTATAGCACAACAGCGTTCCATTACGTTCATATACCACAACTTGTTTAGCCATTCCCCAATGGATGGGCATCCCCTTAATTTCCAGTTTTTGGCCACCACAAAGAGAGCTGCAATAAATATTTTTGTACATGTGGGTCTTCCTCCCACTTCTATGATCTCTTTGGGATACAACCGCAGAAGTGGTATTACTGGGTCAAATGGTATGCAGTTATTTATAGCCCTTTGGGCATAGTTCCAGATTGCTCTCCAGAATGGTTGAATCAGTTCACATCTCCACCAACAATGCATTAGTGTTCCAATTTTT
>CM053587.1:309233670-309266089 GCA_028646515.1 Pseudochirops corinnae | reverse complement strand
ATTGATTGGTATGGCACTAAATATGTAATTTAGTTTAGGTAAAATTGTCATTTTTATTAGCTCAACTCAGCCACGAGCAATTGATGTTTTTTCAATTAGTTAGATCTGATTTTATTTGTGTGAAAAGTGTTTTGTAGTTGGGTTCATATAGGTACTGGGTTTAGCCCTTACTTTCTGTGTGCTTGTGGGCTAGTTACTTGACCCTTCTGGTTCTCCAGTTTCTATTGTATAGGATATTGTTGATGATAACTTGAGTGTTAAATGAGCATCATAGCACTGTTCTTCCTTGTTGGAGACCTTTTTTGAAAGTTTCTTTTTTCTTCCCTACTTTTAGCCTTAAAGCAGTGGTGATTTCATTTGAGATCTGCTATTTTGACTACTGCATAACTTTAGGCAAGGTCCAGGTATAGTCTGGGTGAAATGGGTGGTTAATAATTTCTCTGCCTACTTCATAGGCAACTTCAGCCTGAAATACCATTTGATGGATATTTGGTTTTTAGGTGCTGGAAGTGCTGTACTTGAGATACAAGGTTAGAATTGTTTGATTACACCAGACTGGGTCGAAATTGGAAACTTTGTAGTCCATTTTCTTTAGCTGGGAAGGGCAAACCCTCTTCAGTACTGTAGGTCCAGTCTGTTTTTGTTTTTTTTTTTGCCTTTTTAAGTAAAACTGTGACCTTCATTGATATGATACAGCACTAATTCTTGTATGCTGTATCACTGAACTGTAAGAAATGATTTTCAATAGAATAGGCTTTTATCTTCCAAACAAGGACTGGATTGAAAAAATAGTGACTGTCTCCTGTGTCTCATTCAGGGCCAGTCTCTATAGGGCAAGGCACCCCTCCCCCTTTATTGTCTAAGTTTATAGTTACATTCTCTTCCTCCTTCCAGCCCCTCCCCCACTGACTGAGAAGGCAAGTAATACTATATCAGTTATTCATATGAAGTTATGCAGAGTATTTCCATATAAGCCATGTTGAGTGCCCCCCTCCTAAAAAAAAAACACCATGAAAAATAAAGCAGAAAAAGTGCTTCAATCTCCACTCAGTTTATCAGTTTTCTCTTTGGAGGAAGATAGCATTTTTTTTTTTCATCATAGGTCTTTTGGAATTGTCTTCCATGCTCCCCTGAGTTACTTTGGTCACCATTTATCATTGTGAACTTATCTTGGTATGTGGTATTAAGATAGTTCTATGCCTAGTTTCTGCCAAACTTCTTTCCACTTTTCCCATTAATCTCTATCAAATAGTTGAGTTCTTGCCCCCAAAGCTTGGATCTTTCGGTTTATCAAATACTAGTTTACTATGGTCATTAATTACTGGTATTGCATATCTAATCTATTCCACTCTATTTCTTAGTCCATACCAGATTGATGATTACTACTTTGTAATATGGTTTGAAATCTGTTACTGCTTTTGGGGGAAGAGATAAAGATAATTTGGAATCTATATATACATATGTATCTATATGTATATTTGGTAACACAGACTTATCACTTCTTAGATCTTAGGGAGTTGTTTTACCTCATCACCTCCCATTTTGTCTTCATATTGTTTGGCTTCATATTGAGTTCTGTTATGAAAGCCTATCAGAGCAATAGGAAAGAAGATTAATCATTATTAATCACTGATGGGTGATTTCAAATTGCATGCCTTGTGATGTGTATACAGATCAGTTCGTGGCTGATAATCATTTTGAGATTTGTTCAGTTGTTGCAGAAAATTTTGGTAAAATTATTTTAAATTCGTGTTTTGAACTTGGATAACTCCCTGTCTTCTTTGTAGGGGGATTATGTCAGGTATAGATTGTAATACTGTCATACCTCGTAGAATTATTTTTGCTCCATAAAGTCCTAAAAGGATTATCTACTTAGAATAGGGAAAGATCTGAGTGATTCTACGGTTTTACAGATTAGTAAACTGAGGCCTCTTTGTGACCCCTTCTGTGGTTTTGTTGGTAAAGATACTAGAGTTGTTTGTCAGAAGTTCAAAGGTGAGATTTGAACTATTATCAGATACTAGCTGTGTGACTCCAGGCAAGTCACTTAACCCTGTTTGTCTCAGTTTCCTCATCTGTAAAATGAGCTGAAAGAAGGAAATGGAAAACCCCTCCAGTATCTTTGCCAAGAAAACCCCGAATGGGATCATGGAGAGTCAGACACAGCTGATTCAACTGAACAATAAAAACTGAGGCCCAGAGAGAAGGCAAGTGAGCAGGTCATATAGGCAAGCAAGCGCAAACTCACTAGTCAAACCTTAGGTCTTTCGAATTTGATTCTAGAGCCCTTTACGCTGGACATCAGCTGTCTCTTGTTCTATTTGACTTTGAACTAAATAGAATGAAACTTGGAATCCAACCTTGTTGGAGATGTTGAGGCAAAACAGCTATCATTATTTTTTTCCCCTACCACCCTTTATTAAATGTTATTTTTATTGCCTTCCATTGTGGTTTGAAAAGGATGCATTTAGTATTTATGCTTTTTTGTATTTGAGTGTGAAGTTTTTATGATATGTGGTCAGTTTTAGTGGTGTCATGTACAGCTGAGTTTTCTACACAGAGGTCTGTCATATCTAACTTTTTAAAGATTCTATCCATCTTCACTTTTTTAATTATATTTTTTCCCTTTATTTAGTATTTTATTTTCCCTGAGTTACATGTGAAAAGAATTTTTAACTCAGCTACAGTTCTTTTAGTATCTTTGAGATATTGGGATAGTCTGGATTTTGGGGTTGGCTTTCATACCCTTGTGTATAGGTTAATCTGTCAGTCTGAACATGTCTATATCTCTTCCATCTCTCAGCTGTCGTTATCCTCTAGTATGATAATGGTGTTCTAGCTCCTTGTCCATGTGCATGTTACCTTTGACATCATGCTATGGCCAGCTGGCCAGCTTTGCTCACCTTGGGTCTTTTCATTGCCCTTTGGGTTTTCTGTAATTGTAATTCTACTGAGATCATAGTTTTCTGGCTTTTGTAACCATATTAATTGTATCATCAAGAGAATATTGACAGAGCTTTGCAACAATGAATAGTTTGGAGTTGTTGAAAGCATTGATTCCCTTCATTGTTCATCTACAGTGTCAGTTCTAAATACATTTATGGATCAGACTAATGTGACAGGGTGTTTGTCATCTGGCTAAGATATTTTTATCTACTTTGTTCTTTTATTAGATTGATTTTTAGTGTGTTGTGGATTTCATTGGAAGCTTTTGGTCTTTGCAGGTATTTCAGTGTCAAATGTGACTGAAGCATTTACAGAGCTTCATCATCATATAGGGAATTCTTGCTTTGTTTATTGATGACATGAGGCAGCCAGGTAGTGTAGAGGATAGAATGTTAGCTTTGGAGTTGGAAGACCTGAGTTTGAATCCTGACTCTGCCACTTACTAAGTGACTGGACAAGATGTTTAGTCTCCTAGCTTGAGTTTCCTCATTTATAAAATGGGAATGATAGTATCTATTCACATGACCCAACATAATGAAAAGTGCTTTGCAAACTTAAAGCATTCTTAATGGCTAGCTGGTATTATTATTGGCGCATCATACTAGCAGAAATATCTTTGTTTCACATGAGATTTTTGTTCATAGACAGTAACAGTGGACATTCATGTAGCCCTTACTGTATGCCAGGCATTGTGGTATGCCTTTTACAGTTATCTCATTTGATCCTTACATCGACTTTTGAAGGTAGGTGCTTTTGTTTTTACAGATGAGGAAACTGAGGCATACAGGTTAAGTGACTTGCTCAGAGTCACAAAGCTAGTAAATGTTTGAGGCTGGATTTGAACTCTTGTTTTTCTGATTCCAAACCATTTTGTAGATGATGAAACTGACAAGAAAAGCCACTTGTTATAGTAATAAGTGATAGAATCAGGATTTGAACCCAGGTTCATTGACTGTAAATCCACCATTCTTTTTACTGTCTCACACTGCCTTATCTAGGCATGACGTGAGGTTCTGAACTGAAGTGGCAGTGAGAATTTGGCAAGGAAACCAGAGACAAATCCAGCAAGGACCACTAGTCCTTGGTCATTGATTTGAATCTGGAGGAAGAGGGAAAAACTGAAGAAGAATCTTAAGATTTGTCTTAAGAGAAGCACCCTGTCAAATTAGTCTATTTAGAACTGACAGTGTAGATGAACAATGAAGGAAATCAATGCTTCAATAACTCCAAACTATTCATTGTTGCAAAGCTCTGTCAATATTCTCTTGATGATACAATTAATATGGTTACAAAAGCCAGAAAACTATGATCTCAGAAGAATTACAATTACAGAAAACCCAAAGGGCAATGAAAAGACCCAGGGTGAGCAAAGCTGGCCAGCTGGCCATAGCATGATGTCAAAGGTAACATGCACATGGACATTGAGAGAATGTTGAGATCATTGAGTTTCCAGAAATCCTAAGTTTGTTTGAGGATAGGAGAAGAGGGATGAATGAATAATAAAGCAACTACGTGGAAATAGCAAGGCAGAGTACATGCGGAACTTAAGCTTGCAGGTATAGTCAGAACTGGAGGTGTAGATTTGGGTGATAAAGCGGATAGACTACATAGACAGGAAGTAAATGTAAAGAAATGGGAGCAAACTCCAAGAACATAGAACCTTGATAGGAAGAGGATCAAAATTAGAGGGGTGATACAGTAGCAAGAATAAAGTTAAAAAGGGAAGGTTTTTAGAGATGTTCAGTTCTGCTGGAGTAAGGAAAATAAAGAACAAAAAAACCCATTTGATTTTGGTGAGGTGCCAGACAACAGGTACGTGTTGCTGTAATAGTCATTATAACTTAAGATGGTCACATTAGTGTGATGGACAATAGTTTTCCCTGGTATTCTTTCTTTTGTTAATCTACCTTAAAGACTGTCAATTTCATGATACAAAATGGGTGAATAAAATGATCCTTTTTTTTTTCTCCTCATAGGACAAACACCATGATGCTGCTCATGAAATCATTGAGACCATTCGGTAAGCATTTAGCATTCTGTCTGGACTGTCATCTGTGTTTTTCTCCCATGTCAGGATACTTATGAAGAGGAATCTATTTACAAAGTGATGAGTTAATCACATTTTTATAACCCCAAGCTCTGCTGACTCTCCATGCTTACTCACAAATAGCTGATTCAGATTATTGCACAATACATTTGGCTTCATTTTCCACTGGCATAGAGATGTTTAAAAAAAAAAAAGCTAGATTACTGTCAAATAAACCTAACCTAAATTTGTAGGTACTTCCCCTTCAGCGTCTTAGCCCCTTACTGGTTCTTCTCTTCCCACATCCTCTCCCTACCTTTCCTTAGTCCTGCTCTTAAAGCTTTTTCCTTCCTTATTTATTATTAGAAAACCTTTAGGCCCTTCTATTTGTTGCACTTTCTCTTGGGCTTGTTTAGGACTATAGCAGTGGAGTTGGTATAGTTGAAGGGTATTGTTGGACCTTATTTTTACATCAGTCCAGTCCTACCTCTGACATAGTTAAGTTATTGTGGACTGTTAAGGTTGTCAGTCAGCTGGAATATACTTCAGCAGATATTTTATTACAGAAAGTAGGGGAGAGGATGGGAAATAGTAAGAATAAAGATGTGGGGAGAATAATGTTTCTTTTTTCTTTTTTTGCTTTTTGGAGGGGGAAGGGCAGGGCAATTGGGGTTAAGTGACTTGCTCAAGGTCACACTGCTAGTAAGGAGAATGGTGTTTCTTTTAAACAGTCATGTTGTTTTCTACATTAGCACTTTCTGTCAATATGGGTTCCAGTCTTTACATTCTAAATGGGAACAACAGAAAAAACACAGGCATCCCTCCTGGAGACAATACTATGGCTACATGATTATGTTCTTTGAGCTGTAGTTTTCTTGCTCTATATGTTGTACCCACTAGATTTTAGAGGGGGCACAACAAATAATTGCCACCTGAAATAGATCATCCTATCAATATTGTTTCTGCTATATATTTCTTTACCTTTTTTTGGGGGAGGGGTTGTGTGGTGGTGGTAGTGATGGTGGTAGTGGTAGTGGTCATGGTGATGACTGCTTCTCCATCTCACTCAGTCTGAAAGTGTAGTGGTCTTTTGTGGCCCCAACTCCACTTCTGATTGGCATGGAAACCTTTAGCTGCTCCATTTCTGACCCTGGGTCTTTTCATCTGTTCTTAGGCAGCTTGCTTCCTGGGCCCCTTACTTCCTTGGGCTTACCATGTTGGTGTGGGCATCTAATCTACTAAAGCCCTAGTACAGCTAGGTGGTCCACCATCTTTTGCTGAACAAAAAGATTGTATATAAAATTGTGCACAGCTTGGGTTTTTTAAAAGAACATATTAAATTTAACAAGGTAGTATCAATCAAGCATTTGTTAAAAGCAATTGCTCTTTCAGGCCCTGTGCTCTATACACTGGGGATACATATATAAAGAATGAAACAATAGCCATTCTGAAGGAGATTGTATTCTATGTGGAGACAAAGAATTGCCCTATTTGTGTCCCTTTCAATTTCTTGTCTGGGTATTTTAAAATGTGTTATTTTTTTTTCTTCTATTTCAGTACTAACATTGCCCTTCCCCATTAGAAGCCCTCTCTTATACACATTTGTTACAAGAGAGGCTTTTATAATAAATATAATGAAGCCAAACAAATGCACACTTTAACCATGTTTAAAAATGTCTTCTTCCAGATGAAGTCATCCGACTTCCAAAGTCAGCATTGGTTACCGTTGATCATTGTTTTTTGTGTTCAGCTCATTTTCTTCTGTATCACCTCTTAAGTCTTTGCAACAGTATTCTTTTACATTCATGTCCCATTTTGTTCAGTCCGGTCCTAATTAATGGGCACCCACTTTATTTCCAGTTCTTCACTGCCACAGCAGATACTGCTATAGACAGTGTTGTCTTTGATCGCTTTGAGGTAGAAACCTACTGTTGGTATTCCTGGGTCAGTAGAGTGATTTTTGTGAATGTGGTTCTAAATGACTTTCCAAAATACTTGGATCCAGTCAGATCTCCCAGCTGGGGCTGCCTCATTAGTATGCCTTGTTCAACAATTGCCACCTGCCTTGTTTGTCATCTTACCTGTTTGATGTGAGTTACCACCTCAGCTGTTTAAATTTGTGTTTCTCTTATTAGTGATTTGGAGTATTTTTTTATGTTTGTTGATTGCATCCCCTTGAGAACTGCTTGTTTATGTCTTTTGAACACTTATTTATTATGGGAGAATAACTCTTCATATAGGGAAATTTGTTGCAGTTTTTTAACCCACAATCCACTTTAAGTGACGTCCCCAGGGTCACACAGTTAATAAGTGTCAAGTGTCAAACTCCAGTCTTCCTGACTCCAGGGCTGGTGTTCCATCCTGCACCCCCTAATTATTCTTTCAATTCTTTGCAATGATGTTGCTCATTTGTAACAACTTTTCAGTTTTTATTTGATCTTCTGATAATCTCTATTGTTCAGAATTCTCCCTTTTGCCTTCATTAGTTATTATGAAAAGCACGTGTTTAAAAAAAATATGACATGACTTTTTATATTTAGGGCATATATCTTTGGAATTTTTTGTGGTATATGGTTTTAAGAAGTTGATTGAAGCCTAATTTCTCTTAAACTATGCTTCTATGATTGCTTCTTGACCTTGTTTACCTAATCTATTTGATTAAGCAACTTTTTATGTTTTAACCATTACTAAATAGTTTAGGTTACTTCTTTGTATATAGCTTGAGATATGGTACATTTTCAGTCCCCGTGGTCCTTTTTGTTGGCCCCTGATTTTTCATGCAGATAAATTAAAGGTGGTGGTTAACTACAATTGTGTCAAGGTGAAACCTGGTAGTAAGGTGGCCTGCACCTAGAGGTGATGTGGGCTTCAAGATGACCACTGTGCTGAACCTTTGTGAAAGGAGCAGCTTGTTTACTGCTCTGTGACCTGGTTTCTTGGAACTGGTAGCTCTGTAATGCTGTGTAGAGAACTCTATGCTTGGGAATCACTGAGGTTGTTCATTCTTCTGTCTTCCTCACCAGCTCTTAACATGCTGAAAGTTTTTCTTAATGTTGCTAAATGTCTTGTACTAGAGTCTTTTGGCCTACCATAAACTGCGGACATTTTGTGGTCATGAATCCTGTGCTTTATTTAGCAGGTAAAGTTCATCTACATGTAAATTTCTGTTGTTTGTGTAAACAATAGCAGAAGGGAGAAGAAAGGATGGAAAGGAACTATAACCTATGAAGAACCCTTGCATCCTGCCTCAGTACATCACTGGAAGTCTTGAATTGTATCGTGTGTTACATTGCAGGGCACCTTAATGTGTCACCTCATTTTATCTTCTCCAAAACACTGAGAAGGTATCATGATTTCCCTTTTGCAGTAAGCTGAGGCACATTAAATTTGATCGAACAAGTTAATTTGTGCTGCTGGGTTGAAACATATCTTTGGAGTTAATAATGGATGTTTTTTCCCCCCAGTAAATCATGCTGTGAGTTTGGTCAAGTCCCATTTTCCCTCATGTAAAACAAAGGTATTGGGTGAGTTTCAGCTTTGTTTGTTAAATATGAACAGGGTTGGTGATTTCAGTGGTACAGGGAACTCTCAGGTGAGGAAACTTTCTATTATTGTGGACTAGCAATTTTTAGGCTTGCCTAATGCACTGAGAGGTAGGTTTTTATCAAATAATGAGTTCTTACACTAGAAGATAGAGCGTTTGAGTTTATCAAACAGATTAGTGTAGTCAATTTACTGCTATGTCTTTTGTGCCTAACCTATTCCACTGATCAGTCTCTTTCTTAGCCAGTACCAAATAGTTTTGTGCTCGTGTAGTTCCTAGGTTTATCTTGGCAGGTAGACTCCTAAATATTTTGTATTGTCTACAGTTATTTTGAGTGGAATTTCTCTTTTCTGTCTCTTGTTGCTGGACTTTGTTGGTAATATATAGAAATGCTGATGATTTATTTGTTTTATTTATTTATTTTTTTGTTGGAGGGGGGAAGGCAAGGCAGTCGGAATTAAGTGATTTGTCCAAGGTCACACAGTTTAGTAAGTGTCAAGTGTTTGAGGCTGTATTTGAATTTGGGTCCTTCTGACTCCAGGGATGGTGCTCTATTCACTGCGCTAGCTGTCCCTGTGCTGATGATTTATGTGGGCTTAGTTTATATCCTGTAACTTTGTTAAAGTTAATTATTTCAAATGATTTTTTTAGTTGATTCTCAAGAATTTTCCAAGTATACCATCATATCTAATTTGCAGAGAGTTTTATTTCATCATGGCTTATTCCCATTCTTTCAATTTTTTTTCTTCTCACTGCTGAAGCCAACATTTCTAGCACCATATTAAATAATAGTAGTGATAATGAGCATCCTTGTTGCACCCCTGTTCTTATTGGGAAAGCTTTTAACTTATCCCCATTACATATAATGCTTGCTGATGGTTTTAGATAGGTACTACTTATCATTTTAAGGAAAACTCCATTTATTCCTATGCTCTATAGTGTTTTTAAAAGGAATGGGTGCTGTATTCTGTCAGAGGTTTTTTCTGCATCTATTGAGATAATCATATGATTTTTGTTAGTTTTGTTACTGATATGGTCAGTTTTGGTGATAGTTTTCCTAATATTGAACCAGCCCTGCATTCCTGGTATAAATCCTACCTGGTCGTAGTATATTATCCTGGTGATAAATTGCTGTAATCTCTTTGCTAATATTTTATTTAAAATTTTTACATCAATATTCCTTAGGGAAATTGGTCTATAATTTTCTGTCTCTTGTTTTGGCTCTTTCTGGTTTAGGTATTTGTGTTATAAAAGGAATTTGGTAGGACTCTTTGACTATCAGGGCAGTTTTCCTTTCTTGAAAGATGCTGTCTAGGCTCTTTTTTTTTTTTTTTGATCATTGCTTTCAGGTGGTCTGATTATCTCCTGGATCTTGTTTTCCAGGTCAGGTGTTTTTCCAGTGTGGTATTTTACATTTTCTTCTTTTTCATCCTTTTGATTTTGACTGATTCTTGATGTTTCATTGTCATTGGCTTCCTCTTGCCATATTCTAATTTTTAAGGAATTATTTTCCTTAATTAGCTTTTGTACTTCCTTTTCCACTTTGCCAATTTTGCTTTTTAAAAAGCAGTTGTTTTCTTCAGTAGATTTTTTTTTTCCCATTTGGCCAATTGTATTTTTTAAGGAATTGTTTTCTTCAGTCAATTTTTGTCCTTCCTTTTCTAAGCTGTTGACTCTCTTGCATAACTCTCATTTCTTTTTCCCAATTTTTCTTCTGCCTCTCTTATTTGATTTTTAAAATCCTTTTTGAGCTCTTCCAAGAAGACTTTTTAGTTTTGAGACCAATTCATCTACCTCTTTGAGGCTTTGTAGGCATTTTGACATTGTTGTCCTCTTCTGAATTTGTATTTTAATCTTACCAGTTCCCATAGTAGCTTTCTGTTGTCAGGGCTCTTTCCTGTTTTTTATTCATTTTTTAGCCTATTATGTGACTTTTAAAGTTAAGTTCTGCTCCTGGAGCACAAGGGGTCACTATCCCAATCTTCTTGTGAGCAACACAGAAGTGTTGGGGCTTGGGTTCTGGCGGCTTGCCCACTGCACTGGGGTGGCCTGGCCCAGTAGTGCCTGTTGTGTTGGGGGGTTCCCAGGCTGACAGTTTGTCTTCTTCCCTGAGGCTGGAGGCATCACAGCTAGCCTGCTGAGCAAGGACAATGAGGCTTCCATTGCTGATCTGTGCTGTGACTAAGAGCCTCTCCCTGGCTTGCTCAGACACTCTCTCTACTGGGCTGTGTTCCCCTTTTACCCAAAGTGAGAAAGAGCTTTCCCAAAGTCCTTTCCCAAAGTCCATCTTAAGATAGAAAATTGTTGTGTTCTTTTTGTAGGTTCCTCACTAGAATCTCTTCAGAGCAGGGCTTCTTAAACTTTTTCCACTTGCAGTTCCTTAAATGCTTTGCATATGGGGTTGTGACCCACGTTTTAAGAAACTCTGTTTTAGAGTCTGAGAGAAATTGGGGAGAGCTTAGGCAACTTCCTGGCTTTTTTATTGCCTTGGCTCCCCTTTTGGCCAGTTTTTAATGTCTTCAAGATAATTTTGAAACTTAGCAGAAAAAATTTTAAAAATTTATTTACCAAATGTGATTTTTAGGAACTACACAATGGTTTTGATTTGTTTAACATAAGCAGTGAAAGATATATGTGATTCATCTTTTTATCCTTTTCAGTATTGTGAAAAGTACAAGGCTGAATAACTCAAATAATCTTCTGTGTTTGGTTTTCTATTCCCTAGGACAATTCTAGGAACTTTTGCCTAGATCAGAATTTTTAACAAATGAAACTGATTTTTCTTTTCCCTATATGTTGAATGAGATACATGGAAAATGTAAATGGTGTATACCAGGGGTGGGGAACTTGTGGCTTCAAGGTCCTCAGGTGGCGTCCTTTTATTGAATCCAAATTTCACAGAACAATTCCCCTTAATAAAAAAGGATTTGTTCTATAAAACTTTGATTCAGTCAAAAGACCTAGAAGGCCACATGTGGCCTCTGAGGCTGCAGGTTTCCCTCCTTTGGTGTATGCTTTGTTCAAAGTACTTTACAAATTGTCAGCTGAGAACTGAATGTGAAACCTGCTGGGATTTGTATGAACAGAATCATGAGAACAAGTATACATACAGTGACTGCAAAGATTGTAAAGGAAAACAACTGTTAAAGACATAAGGGCTTTGATCAGTAGAATTATCAGTTACATCTCCAGATGAGGATAATGAGAAATTCACATGCATATATGTATTTTCAAGCTTGGTCAGTGTGTAAATGTTTTGCTCAGTTATATTTCTTACATAAGAAGGCTTTTTGGGATATGAAATCTGTTTGAGGAAGAGGGGGGAAAATAGTGATATCCCCCAAAGGAAGAAAAGTATCAGTGAAACTTTAAGAAGTTATGCAGAATAGTGGAGGAAGATCAGAAGTTGATATCTATAAGCGGATCAATATTGGAAATACTGTGTTAAATTTATTATATATTTAGGGGCAGCTAGGTGGCACAGTGAATAGAACACCGGCCCTGGAGTCAGGAGGACCTGAGTTCAAATCTGGCCTTAGACACTTGACAGAAAACTAGCTGTGTGACTTTGGGGAAGTCACTTAACCCCAATTGTCCTCCAAAAAGCAAAAAAAAAAAAAAAAATTACTATATATTTAAACTGTATACTTATTTTTTCTTCATATATATGAAAATGTTCATGTTTGTCAAGTTCATAGAGAAAGAAAATTTAAATCTTACAGTAATATTTAAGGTTTAGAAGTTTCTATTGTAGGTACTCTTAAGAACATTTTGTAAATTACTGGGATATTTAAATTTCTTTGACATTGCATTTTACCATCACTACCAATATCTGGGGGCTTGCCTAGAAGATCCTTAGGATTAATAGCTGTTTTGAGATAATTATAGTAAACTGAAGTTTGTTTGGGAGAAAAATTAGCAATGTCCTAGCAAATCAGGATTCTCACAGTTTAAAAAATGGACACGTGCTCTGGTCAACAAAATGCGTATTTTTTTCAGAAGTCTCAGTATCTTGATTTGATATTTTAAAAGCTTAAACTCCTTTTATTGACTAATGAAGTTTTTCTTCAGGCACATCTTTACTATTGCTTATCTCAAATAAGTGCTTCTTTCCCACTAACGCCCCTACTCTCTAGAAAATACATTCTCTGGTAGCAGTTACTGTCTATTGAAAATGGAGGACTGTGCCTACCTTTGAGGATTGAGACTAAAATTAAGTGCTGTAATTGACTAGAGCTTTGTTGATGCTCCACGTTGTCTTAGAATTTCCATTATTGTCGTTGCATCTCACTTTATTTTGCTCAGTCTCTCTCACTTCATAAGTTTCCCCATTTCTTAGAATTCTCTCTGTATATTTACCATTCCCATTGTTTAATTTTATTCATATGCCATGATTTATTCAGCAGTTCTGTGATCATTGGACACATTGTTTCCTGTCTTTTATCACAAATAATGCTGCTAAGAATGTTATTATATATACCTGTTCTGGCTTTCAGTAGCCTCCGTAGGATATAGAACCAGTCCTTCAATCTCGGCTAACGTTTCCTAAGAGCAAATGAGCAAATATTGATTTGCCAACTTTCAGACACCTTCTAATGGATTCTTTGAGTGTGTTCAGTTTATCATAAGTTATAAGTAACTCATATTTGCACTGATAATTGATGTCAGTAGTCATGGTGCCTAAGATAATATGAACACATTCTATTTTGTCTGTGGTTTTTCCTGACTTGGAGGTTAAAGGATTGCAAATGCTTCCCTAGTAGTCAGTGTCCTGCTCACTTGAGCCCTTGTCCTAAAGAAAGAATATCTTTCCTTTTCTGCAGATAGAAAAGAAACGCAGCAAATCACTAACACTGAATTAATTTCTGCCATTTCCTTCTTACTCTCGCTCTTCCAGGGGTAGCTCTGTGAGTCTTCTCCGTGTCCCTAATGAGAGCTTTCTTAAGTCCCCTCCATTTTTTTATCCTGCGGTTCTTTTTGCTAGCCCTTATCTCCATTAGGGATTAGAGCAGGAGGTTGGTATGTACCTTAGATTATAATTTTCATGTCCTGCTAATTAGTTCGTGTTAGCCCTTTGGAAAAACATTTTCACCTCACTGTCTTCCTGTCCATCCCAGTGCCTTGACACATGGTAACCTCTTAAGTGTTGCATTGACAGACTTGTTACCTCTACTGAAGTGCCTTTATAATCTCCTGGGAAATCAGTATATCTCTGCTTCCTAAATAAAACCCATCCAGGTTCTCTTATTTAGTGTGTGGGATGCTTGTCCTCATCTTTCCATTGACTGACCTTGAGCCCTGCTGGTTTCCAGTAACCAGCTTAGCTAAGTAGAGTCTCTTTACCAGAAATTTAGCTTTTAGGTGATTGTTCTTTTAGCTGTAGGAACCCATGTATCAAATTTGCTAAGTTACAAATAGTATTATATTAATGTAACATGAACACACTTATTTGGTCCACAATGTCCAGGCCAGTGATTCTGTAGGTATATATTTTAAATAGTTGTCATTCTCATGTTTTTTCTTTGCCTTAAAATTTTATTATTTATTTTTAACATTAAAAAAGTTTTGAGTTCCAAATTCTTCATCCCTCCCCCAACTTCTGAGTTGGTGTTTTCTTAAAATAGATTTTTATTACTGGGTTTTTGCTTTTGCATTACCTAGATTTCCCTCTGTCTCCCTTTTCCACTTCCAGAGAGCCCTCCTTTATGTAGTTTGGTTTTCAAAAGGAGAAAGAAGTGGGAAACAAAGCCAGGCAAGTCTACCAATGTAGCAGATACTTATCTTTGTATATCTTTGTCAGTTGAGGCTTGGGCTGAGTTGTTAGGCACTTTGCTTGCTGTTCTTTCCTGAAATAATCACAGCTCCACAAGGCATGATGTGTAGTGTATACTCTGCTCACTCTGGCTTCGTTTGTGCTTCAGATGGGTCTGCGAAGAAATACCGGATCTCAAGCTTGCCATGGAAAATTATGTTTTAATTGACTACGATACCAAAAGGTAAGCTGTATGTTCTGTGCTTTTCATTACACATTGAGGGCGGGCCGAGTGCTTTGTGACACAGCAGCCTGTAATGAATTATCCGTGGATACTTTCAGGGCAGGGAGAGTTCTCCTTGCCTTTTTAAATGGACTTTGGGTCTCTGTCGATGGGTAAAAGAAAGACTGGCAGAGGTCGACAGATTAAGGACAAAATTGGAAATGACCTAGTGAGCTAGATGTTATATGTTGGAATTATGATCAGCATCTCCAAATGGGTGGTGGCCAGAGGTGAGTTTTGATCTGGCTCTGAGTCTTCTGTTTTTCTGTAGAAATAAAGAGCTCTTACTTGAAAGCCTCACACCAGAAACCCCTTCTTAGGAGTAAATTCCACCTGCATTGTGGAAGCAGCTGTTTTTGTTGTGCTGCTGCCACCACAAGGTGCAAGAAAACCTTAAACTGTGAGAACACTTAACTTTTCACAGGTCTAAAGGTACTTCATGATTTCCAAAGGACTTTTCTCAGAACCACTACTATATGTATATATAGTACTCATGAGCTTACCAAGTACCTTACATTCAGTGCCTCCTGGGTCTCAGATACAGCAATCCTGTCGGGGAGGATCCTCCAGATTTTATTGTCCACATGTTACAGATGAGGAAACAGGTTCAGATGTTAAGAAGGGATGTGCTTCTGATCCTCTGGTCAGTAAGTGTCATTGTCAGGTTTTCCATATCCTCTTCTCCTTGCTGCTAGCTAAAATTTCAAGCTGGCACGAACCTTTGAGAGATTATCTAAGTTCAGCCTTCTCTGACAGGCGAAAGGTTAGGAAGCTAACTCTAATAGAAGGAGTCACACACAGAAGATGTAAGGACCTGAGTTAGGAAGACCTGAGTTTCAGTTTGGCCTCAGGCACTTACTAGCTGTGTAACTCTGGGCAAGTCACTTAACCCGTTTGCCTTAATCCACTAGTGAAAGAAATGGCAAACCGCTCTAGTATCTTTGCCAGGAAAACTCCTTGGACAGTATTGCTAGGCTCATGGCGTCACGAAGAGTCAGACTCCAACGAACAGCAGCAAGAAGGATCAGAGCCATGTTTTATTTGAATCTAGGTCCTAAGGCTTGAAATCCATCAGAGCAAGTAGTAGTGGCCTCAGTTTGTATCTGAATGTGCCTAATATGAGTAAGACCCCTGGAGTTTTGTGACAGCTATTAAGTATATCAAGCCAGAACTCCTGTTTTTGCACTGAATTGCACAGGCTTTACAATGTTATTTGTAAGAACAAACCCCAAAATCTTAAATTGTTTTAGAAAGAAATTATTTTGGTCCAGAAAAGAGGTATATTTGTTCCCTACAAGCTCTGGAAGGTTTATCTTCTTATAGGATTTAGACGAGGGTACCTGCATAGGAGCCACACATAATGCAGTTAAGCAATTTTGCCTAGAGGCCAGTTTGTAAAGCAGGGTAGATTGAGATGAATATAAGTAAATGTAACATTCAGTAAAAGTTGGGTGAAGCCAAAATACAAGGGGAACCCAAAACACAAGCTTGGATGGATCCAAAGTAAGACCTTTGTGGAAATCCAACATGAGAAGGGGTGAATCCCAGGACCTGTGGGAACTCAAAATTCATCTTAACCATCTCTTGGATTTCTGGAGAGTTACTGAGATCAGGGAAACATCCTAGATTCATAAATCTCTAGTTAGATTTAAACAGTTTTCTGAACAATATATGGTGTTGCACACGTCATATCTATTTCTTGAACTAGCAGAACAGTGCTTTATTTGTGAAGAGATATACTTGGCAAACAATTATTGTGAACCTGTTACCTCCAGGAAGCTTTGTGCTGCGGGAGAGTCAAAGTTTATAGAAGAAATGACCTCCTGCCTCATTGAGTTCAGAGACAAACACTTTTTTGTAATACACAATATGATGCTGGTCACTAAATATTTATTAAGAGTGCTTTCTTGTGCTAGGCGCACAGTAGGAGGAGGAAAAGAAGGAGGAGGAGGAGAGAAGAGAGCAGTGCTGTTTGGAAGCAACTTCATGAGCTGAGCAGGTGGGGGTGGGGGTGGGGGTGGTACTAAGGGAGGTTTGGAGGAGAGCTTCTATGGTGAGTAGTAGGAAAGTGGATACATTCGAGAGGTGTAAAGAGAACAGCCTTGTTACAATGAGGGCCTCTGTTTTTTTTGAGACTCTTTTTTCCTACCCTCCAGCCTCCTTTAGCATCAGATTATAAATAGAGTTGGAGAGGCACTGTGGTAAGAGTAGTTCATAGTTAGGGTTTGCTTAAGGTGTGATTGGTGATAAGATAGGGGACACAAAGGGTGAGTACATTTTGAGAATTGGGAGAAAATGTCCGGTCTGAAGCTCATGATTGTTATCCACGAATTATAGCTGCTGTGGAGAAGGACACAGGGAAGGGTTGAGTGTCTCCTGTAATGTTATAGCAAAGGGAGAATTTTAATAGAGAATGGAAATGGGAGGGGACTGTCTCTGGAATGTCTTTCTGGAACTTTTTGTTTCTTGTTGTGAAGTAGAGAAACAGATATTTGTTTCACCTGCTTCTGTGGTAGCTCTTAGCATGTGTGAAATTGATATGGGGGTTAGCTAAACAAAACCAGGAGTGCTCCATTGGCAAAGTGAGGTGTTCTCGTGATACCCTGGATTGCCTTGGAAGAGGCCAGTCTGGTTCTACATCCAGGTTTCGTTTTACTGTATTCTGGGCTGCCTTTTATCTTCTGAAGAGAAATCTTAGTTCTTGGTTTGCTGTTTATGGCTGTGTCAAGCCATTTGATATATTTGCAGGGTTCTTCATTTTATTTTTGTCAGATCAGTTTGTCTTCAGACACTGGAACCTTCTATGTTTCGTTCCTCCTTCCCCTTCATATTAAAATGACTAATTTGGAATTTTATACATAATTTTTGCAGGACAAACTTGTTTAGGAAATCTCTTTTGTCTTTACCTTTATAAAGCCTGGGTAACACGAAGGAAAATCACTGTGATTTCTGACTTGAAGAATTTAAACATTTTTGAAAGTTAGATTTTTGCCCTCCTAGGTCTATTTTGACCTACCTAGTGTTTAGAAATCCTAGTACTGAATTAGGTGGTTTAGATTTTCAACACCTACTGACTAGAGGGCTGGCTTTGGATTGAATTCTAGCTTTTTATTGCTTATTTGGTACTTTTAAGGTTGTAAAGCCCTTTACAGAAATTTTTTTTTTGGAACCATTCAAAAGCCCTGTGAAGAAGGTGCTTTTTTTGTTGCTATTTGTTTGGTATAGAAGTAGAAGCAAAGCAGGGGGTAGGAGCTGGGGTGGAGTCCCTTCTCATGGCTCTTCTCTGGGGCCCAGCCTTTTCTTCAAAGCGTTCACTTTCCATTTTCTTTGTTCTAGTCACTGTGTATATTGTTTTCTTGGCTCTGCTTGCTTTACTTTATGTAGATCTTTCCTTGCTTTTCTCTTCATAATCATAGTTTCTTGTAGCCTTTTAGTCTGTTAGCATTTATTTGCTGTTGCTGTTGAGTCATATCCAACTCATCTTTCTTACCTCATTTGGAGTTTTCTTGGCAAGGTTACTGGAATAGTTTGCCATTTCCTTCTCCAGCTCATTTTACAGACCTGGAAACCGAGGCAAACAGGGTGAAGTGACTTGCCCAGGGTTACACAGCTAGTAAGTGTCTGAGGCCGGATTTGAATTCAGATCTTCCTGATTGCAGGCCTGCTGCTGTATCCACTGTACCACCTCTCTGCCCATGGATTTATTAAACCCCTACTATTAAACCCCTACTATCCTGTGCTAAGCGCTGAAAATACAAAGGGCAGAAAACATCCTCTGCCCTCAAGGAGCTCACCATGTAATAGGGAGTCAACAAATGAATATGTAAAAACAAGCTACCGATCAGATGAATAGGAAATAATGGAGAGAAGGCACTAGAAGTAAGAGGGGGAAAAGGTGGAAGATAGATTTTTAGATAGTATTTGAAGGAAGGGGAGGGAAGCTAGGAGATGGAGATGAGAAGAGAGAACATTCCAGGTATGAGGGACAGCCAGAGAAAATGCCAGGAGTCTAGATATTTTGAGGCATATTAAGGAAGAGCCCATTATCATTAGATTGAAGAGTACACAGCAGTCCCAGGTGGAGGGTATAAGATGTAAGAAGACTGGGGTTGGAGGCTTTGAAATGCTTTGGACTCCAAACAGAGGATTTTGTATTTGATCTTGGAGGTGATAGGAAGTCACTGGAATTTGTTGAGTATGGGAATGACATGGTCAGACCTGTGCTTCAGGAAAATCACTATGGCAGCTGAAAGCAGTGACCATAATCAATGAGAGCCTGCACTAGAGGAGTAGCAGTGGCAGAGGAGAGAAAGGGACATGGTGAAAATGAAGCAGCTTGGATGTGGGGGTGAGGAGGGAGATTGAGGAGGCCAGGATGATTCCTAGGTTGTGAGTCTGAGGCCCTGGCAGGGATGGTGGAGGGTGTTGCCCTCTACAGTAATAGGAAAAGTTGGAACAGAGGAGGGTGAACCTGGGGGTTATATTTAATTTGTAACAATGCAAATACATCCTGCATATCAGATATTTACATTATGATTCATAATAGTGGCAAAATTACAGTTATGAAGTAGCAACAAAAATAATTTTATGGTTGGGGGTCACCAGAACATGAGGAATTATATTAAAGGGTTGCGGCATTAGGAAGGTTGAGAATCACTGGTTTAGGAGGAGAGATGATGAGTTCAGTCTTGGACATGTTGAGTTTAAGATGTCCATTGGACATCTAGTTAAAGATGTCTAAAAGGCAGTTGGAGTTGGAGATGCAATTTGGGAGGTCAACAGAGAGGAATTATTCCCAAATGTATGGGTGTCTACTTTGTTTTCACTTCCTTGATACCGTAAAAATAAAGTGCTACTAGATACATTCTGGTATTTATGGAGTGCTTTTTCTTGTCAGTGACTTCCTAGTATTTGCCTAACCATGGAATCCCTGGGCAAAAGGGCCTGGGCATTTTAGCTACTTTATTTGCATAATTTCACATTGCTTATTATAGGAGTCTCTGTTTGATAAGAACCTTTGGGAAAATTGGAAATAGTCTGGAAGAAGTTAGCTTTAGACCAACATCTAATACCATGTTGTACATTAAATTCAAAAATGATCTGTGACCTGAATATTTAAGATCATATTTTTTAAAATTAGAAAGCAGATCATTTACTTTTTAGAGCTATCAATGGATTAATTCTTAACTAAACAAGGTAGGTTTAGAAGCAACTCTAAAAGATGTAAATAAAATCATGTTGTTCAGTCATGGCTGATTCTTTGTGACCCTGTTTTGGTTTTTTTTGGCAAACATACTGGAGTTGTTAGCTGTTTCATTTGACAGATGAGGAAACTGAGGCAGACAGGGTTAAATGACTTGACCAGGGTCACACAGATAATAAGTGTCTGAGAGTGTATTTGCATTTGGGAAGATGACTCTTCCTGACTCCATTGCACTATCTAGCTATTCAAAATAATAATTGCCGGCCCTTAAGATGCTTTGCAAACTTTAAAGGGAACTTGGTAATTACCAACAACAATCTGCATCAGTTGGATATTTGAAGCCATATAACATGTTAAGGGGAAAGGGAAAAGGAACGGAGATTTAGTCTTAGGAAAACCCCACAGAAGGAACAATAACATTAACAGTAGCTAGCATATTTATAATGTATCTCACACTGGGCGGCAGGCCCTGTTATCACCATTTTATAGATGGGGAGGATGGAGGCAGACCGTAGCAGGGCCAGCTTTGAACTTGTTCCTTTGCCCTCTCCACCGGGCCCTGGCTGCCTTTATTAACAAGAAGCTTTTGATGACATGAAATTGAAAAACATCTGCACCCATGACAAGAGGGGAAGCAGTTGAACCGTTTAAAAGAAAATCTTTTTACCAACTTTCTTAGATAAGATTTGGTATCCAAAATAGACAACTGACAGATACAGGTAAGATCCAGTTCTATTCTCCAGTAGGGAAGTGCTCAAAGGATAGAAACAGGTGCCAGAATTGCAGACATTTAATCATGGGAAGGAACGGTTCAGGTCACTAATAATCAGTGACTTGAAGCAGCCTGCCTGCCTCCTGCCATTTGAAAGGTTGTTAGGGAGCTGGGAGGAGCTGCCAGACAGTGGAATAAGGTTGGAGGCAAATCTGCTTATATGTTGGGTTTCTTTTTTCAGATGGTCCTGGGACCTGTGTTTTCTTGTGTGGGCAAATCCCTCTGTTGAACTTAGTCTGTATTTTTTAGGCCTGTGTCTCTTGATGGAGAGTTGTCTGGGCCCTTGAGATATGAAGTGACTTGCCCATGGTCCCACAACTAATTTGCTGTGGCAAATCTTGTGCCCTCCCCCTCTCCCTTCCTCCCCCTGCACTCCAGCCATCCACTCTCCCAATCCTTCCAGGATAACCATTTGTTAATTCATTCAACAAACATTGCATTGAACTGTATAAAAAGCATTATGGTGAGGAGCCAAAAAGGTTGGAGGTTAAGAGAGGAAGTGGGATATGTGCTCATTGAGTTCAGTTTAATAGGGAGATAAGGCAGTAGGATTAACTTAAATGTGTAGTAGTTCATCCTCTATGCATTATAGACCTAGTTTTCTATGAGGTCTGGGGAAGGCAGTTTGCTTTTGAGAGGAATGGTGGTCTGAATAGACTTGGGTGCTTGCCCTACTTCTGACATTTATTTGGTGTGCCCAGCAGTGTTTCACTTATCCTCTCTGGGCCTCTATTTTCTTACCTGTCAAATGGGGACAATACCGAGTGTGAAGCGTATATTTTGCATTTTTGTTTGTCTCCCTCTCCACAGTGTAAACTCCTTTTGGGTCGGGGTCATGTAATTTTCTTGGTTTTGTTTTTCGTATCTGTATCCCCAGCCCAGAGCTTAGTTCTTAAGTACTTAATAAAGATTCCTCTGATGGAATTTGAAAAATGAGTCTCTCTGGGAACCCAGGTGGAACGACAGTGCCCCCCCATGACTGGATGTCTGTATTTGAGCCTAATCCGCTTCGCAGAGGGATATCTCTGTGTCTTAGTGCTGCACAGGTCCCTGTGTCTCAGCCAAGGCCCTGTTGAGCCAGACAGGGCAGCCTGTCCACTCTGGTGAAGGCCTCCTTTGTTGCAGCTGTTGTTCATCAGCAGGGCTGGTTCTTTGCCAGATTGCGTCTTTTACCGATTTAATGGAAAGCAAGCCTTGCCCTTTAGCTGCCAGGGGAGAGAGGGAGTCTTCATAACCAGAAGACTGACAGATAGAGATGTCTGCTCCGTGGGGTAGTAGGGAGAGGGCTGGATTTGTAGACCAGTCACCCAGTCATTTACTTAAGAAGAAGATATATCCACGATGTATCTCCTGGTAAAGTACATTTTACCTGAGTGGGAGCTATTTCCTTTTGTCTTTGTATCTTTAGGGCCTGACCAAGTAACTTGCCCCATGGAAGTGTTTGACTGAATATAGAATTGAATTGAACTTTACCAGCCACACATAGCCCCTTTGAGTCCTAGTTTTCCTTTGGAAGAGATAATGAGATCAAATTTGAGGTGCTCTGTAATCAGAGGGTTGTTTTTGAAGATACCCAGGATGATGTCATTTTTCTTTTCTTAGGAGTAGTCAGAGCTATTAGCCTTATTAGCCAACAAAATGCGTGTGTTTTTCTTGTCATATTACTTCATTGTATTTTTTCAAGGGACCTACTCCATTACTTCCTAGAAGCTGAGGGGAGGGCAAAAGATTTGTCTTGAAAATGGTTGAACTTTTGAGCTATTCTTGCTTTTTTGGCCTAAAAGCCTAGATCATTCATAGGATCTACTAACCTTGATTTCTGAGTCTTACCTGAGGAGTACTGGTTCTGTTAATGGTTTCTTTTGAATTAAGTGATGATGAGACTTCACTTTTTTCAGCTTTGAAAGCATGCAGAGACTCTGTGACAAGTACAACCGAGCCATTGATAGCATTCATCAACTGGTAAGTATTGACTTTTGTTATGCTCCTGGTTTTTTGTGCTATTTAGGAATTTCAGGTTTACCTACATTGAGATGCCTTCCTAATTCACTTTTAGCACCAGTTCCTCATTTTTATTCCTTCTGGGATAGATAATGGTGATACTGACTGTACTCATCTTAAGCATCTAGTCTTGGGGACAATTAAATTGATCTCCCCTAATAGAAGTAAAATTTAGGCACCAGGTCTTTAGTTTTTGCATCTGGAAATGACTAAGTGAGCTAATTTGCCTCTGTGAGACTTTTCTTAAGAAATTTTTATTATAACATTCCTCTTCCAAATCACTTTTTCATAGGTATAGATTACAGGTCCCTTAAATGCTTAAGGAAAGCCATTACCTTAAATTTAGGAATCACTAATTAGTGTCATTACTTGAATATAGAGCAGTGATATATGTTAGGCCAGTTGTGGAACATCTTTAGAACTGACTTCACTTTTAATGTTTTAAAGGAACCTATCTCACCCTTATATCATAGGGAGCATAAACAGTCCCTATTTTGCATCTGATGATGCAAAGAGTTGAAATCAGAGTGATGCATCCACCCAGTAATTAATGTCAGAGTTGGACGTTGCCACCACACTCCTGACTCTGCCTCCTTGAAAATGCTAAAGAAAACTAGTTTCTTAACTTGAGTCCTTGTAAATGCTTCTAGCTACTGTATCTGTTTGGGACAGCATGTGTTGGAGCCATCTTTCTGAACTAAAGATTTGCTTATTTGCATAAGTGATACATAATAAAATATTTAAATACATGGAATAGGAAGAACATTAGACTTAGAGTCTAGAGAACCTGATTTCTGAAACTGTCTGGGATCCCATGAGCAAATCACTTCATTATGGAGTTAGACTGCCTAGTGTCCAAGTCCCCTTTTAGCTCTCATTGCTATTATCTTAGTATGTTTGGAATGGAATATTGATATGGCACAATGGACTGCATCCCGAATGAGGCCTTGTGTGGGTGGTCTCACTGCTTCCACTGCCTTAGAGGACCTTAGACACATTACTTAATCCCTCTGGGCCTCCATTCCTTGTCTTTAAAATAAGTGTGAATTGGACTGCAAGGCCTCCAAGGTCCTTTCCTTGGCTAGTTGGGGGCAGTGCATAGATAGATTTTGTGGCCCACGAGACACTGAGTAAATGAAGTTTTCTGAGGGATTTGTAGTCATTTCTGACTGATTCTGCTGTATTGTTTTTAGGTGCCTGGATTGGCTTTCAGTTCACAATTCAAAATTGAGAGAGTTTTTCCACATATCTCATTCTAGGGATATTAAAGTGTCTAATTTATACCTTTAGGAAAAAAGGATTTGAATGTGAATTATTACTTAATGATTTGGCCCAATTTTTTGTCATTGTTTTTCTATTATTCCTTCCCTCGAATTCATTTTAGTGGAAAGGAACCACCCAGCCTATGAAATTGAACACTCGGCCATCCAATGGGCTTCTTCGACATATCTTGCAGCAAGTATATAACCACTCAGTTACAGATCCAGAGAAACTCAACAACTATGAACCCTTTTCTCCAGAGGTATATGGAGAAACTTCATTCGACTTAGTTGCCCAAATGATTGATGAGATTAAAATGACAGAGGATGATTTGTTTGTTGATTTGGGCAGTGGTGAGTATATGGCAGCAAATGTTGGGTGATTCCATGTTAACCAAAATGTGTGGGATATTGCAGACTAATTATGCCAAGGGGAGAATCTTCATGGGCTAGTAAAGCATAATGGGAGCCCTGAGATGCTAGTAGGATGAGCAGATTAAGCTGACCACAGCACTGATTTTTGTCCCCCATGTTAAAGCCATTACCCAACCATCCACTCCACTGACCGTAAAAGCCAAGGGCAGGGGCTGACAGGGCAAAAAGAAGTTCCGTTTGAGAAACTTGGTTTTACTCAGGTTTCTCAGCAAACGTGTCCCATATACTGTGCGAGGTGTTGGGAATACAGTCTTCTTGGTGTTATTGGATGTTTTTTTTCACTAATAGCCTTAACTTCTAGACTTTTTTATCTAGAATTTCTTTTCCTTGTTCTAAAATGACAACTTTTGAGAACAGTTGAAGTTTTGAGGTCCCTGAGATTTGACCTAAAACTACTTGTGACAAGAGTAGGGCATGCATTCCCCAGTAATTGTGCTTGAGCAAAAGGCAGATAGATCCTAATGTAGAGGTTTGCTTTTCCTTGATGCAAGTTAGGATGGAGCAAGTATAGATGGATATAACCTTCATTGTAAATAAAGGCAGTGCTTAGAAATTTATTTTAATGGAACTTACGCAGTAGTAGAGGGATTAGTTTTATTTTTCATTAGACCTTTCCTGTTAAGGTTTTTTAAAGTATCTGGTACCCCATTGCACATGTAATCTGGTGTGTGACATAATCCAGTGAAGAGGTTGCTTAAAATAATAGCCATAAAGATACTTTTACTGTTTTACCATTCTTCAGAGCAGTACTTTTTAAAGGCACAACCTCCCAGCTGTTAGCATTTTTTGAGGCAGTGAAAATGGCTAGCCCATCCCCAATTCATTTCCTTTCTTGGGATGTATTTTAAATGCAAATCTCCTGGCTAATCATAGAAACATATATTTCTAATTTGGCAGTAAAGATCAGTCATACTCATTGCACTAACTTTGTTTTAACCTTTTGGGGGGGGGGGGTGTGAAAATGTAAATTGGAATATCTGAATATTTGGATGAGATAAGCCCTCCTTTGGTGGTAATTGCTGACATGTACCTTTGTTTGGAGATGTTAAGTAATAAATAAGGATGATAATGATGAGGATTATAGGGTTTAGAGTTCCAAAGGACTCAAGAAATTTTATCTACTTCCCTGTCCTGACCCTGCAATTACAAATGAAGACACTGAGGCCCAGAGGAGTTGACTTACCTGAGCTCAGGTTCTGACTCCAGTGTTCGTGTTCATGTTCTTTCTCTTTGCTGCCTCCTATAGTGTTTCATTCTGTTGCTTTAAAAAAAGAGTCTTCTTATTTCCTAGTGACCTCCCCTCATCTTTCCCACTATATACCCAGCTTGGCTTTACAGCTGGGCCTTCCAGGCCAGCCTCCCTCATTTTACAAATGAGGAAACAGACTGAGAGATACTATTTTTTCATACACATGTACAAGGATGGTTCTTCCAGCCATTATGTGGTCATTTCTGGGGTGGAATATTGTGGCTCTTTTAGGCCAGAGTCATTACACCATAGTTAAGAACTAAAGTGAAAGTCATCTAAAACCAATTGAATAATTAACAGGGCAGTTTTAGGGAGACAGAATGTAGTTCACTGTATCAGGAGAGAAAACTTTGGACACTCTCAAGGCTGTCAGAGAAACAGAGATCTAAGGGCTCCCCAAAATCACATAGTCTGTTCTCTTCATTTAACACCTCTTCCCCTGTGAACTTGTTATGTTTCTGTAGACGTACCTATAAGGTCACTATTAAACATGAATCAGAATTGGGTCTGAAACCCATTTAGATTTAGATTGTGGAGTTTTTAAGGAAGGGGAGGGTGATGAGTGTCATGCGTCAGATCAAAATATATTAGAAAGCTGAAATATTTCTTAATGGCTTCAATATGCAAGGTTACTGAGGTTTTACAACCCATATGTTATTAGTTCATTTAAAAAAAGTTATTGGGTCAAAGGCAAAAGTTGGCTTCTCCTCACCCATCTTATCTGAATTATATCTCAAGAATATTCTGAAAGAATTCATGCCAAGTTTCTCCTTATGCTCACAAGCCAGATTCTTTTTTGAAGTAAGCCTCTGCGTATTACTATAATTATTTTCCCTCTTAGACACTCTGTGCCAGAGTGTGATGCCAGACTGAACTATTTTGGTATTTTCTCCTAAAATTTTACTTCTTGTAAATTCACTAATGCATTGGAATCACATTAATAAAACAGGCAGAGAAACTGCTCTCCTTACACTATACATACAGAAAGAGTTGGCTGAAATTATTGTGTAATGCTGTATGAAGGCAGAGGCTTTAACTCCATGTAGTCCCAACTCTGCCAATAACTACCTCTGGGACTTTGGAGAAGACCCCTAATATCAGGATTTCAGTTTTCCCATCTATCAAATGAGGCTCAGTGATGTCTAACCCAGCCTCAGCAGCTCTGAATAACGACTCTACAGCAATATACCAGAAGAAAGAATTCAATAGGTATGCTGACACTTGCCTTGTTTATTTATGCAACAAAATGAAATATTTTCTTAGGATTTAAGCTTTGGGGAGCATCATTTTTAGGAACTGAAAATTACCAACTATATCTTTCAACATAGTGATTTCTTCTTTCTCTTCCCCAACCCTCCTTCAGGGTCAGGCCTATGTGGCAGTTGCTTCTATATAGGAGTCTAAACTTTTTATATATAATTAAAATTTGATTTTCATGACCTACATTTTCCACTTTGTTCCTTCACTTCAGCTTCCTTCTAGTGTGCCATTTCTTATAATAAAGAATTTAAAAAGACAAAGACAAAATACTCAGCAAAGTGAACATCAAAAAAGCTTCATGTAGATCAGAAAAATTATATGAAGTATCTGAAAGCTATGGGCCCCAATCTCTTCAAATTAGTGGGAGGGGGAAAGGATCCTTCTCATGCTTCTTCTTGGGGGCCACTTGAATTTCTCAGCATTCAATTTTTATTATGCTGTTCTTTCTGTGTATCTTGTCACTGTATATAATTTTTTCTTGATTCTGCTTCCTTAATTCTGTGACATTTCATGTAAAATTTCTCATGGTTCTGTGTATTCATCATTCATTATTTCTTACAGCACAGTGATTTTCCATTACCCTCTTGTACCATAATTTGTTTAGTTGTAACCCCAGTCTATCAGCATTTACTTTATTTTTTTACCTTTGCTACCACAAAAACTATACGGTTAAGTTTTTTTTAGATTCTAGATCAATTTTTGTTTTTACATTCCTTGTCTTTTCACCTGGCATTTTCCCCTCCTTCCTTCAAATTTCACCCAGTTAAACACAAAGAAGTAGTCTGTTACTTTATATACCATTCCTTATTGAATTGTTTCTCCATCCCTGAGCACATGCTTGATTTCCAGTTCTTTGTTGCTTTGGCAAGTACTGCTTTAGACATTTTAGTGCATCTTGAACCTTTCTTGTCAGCAATCCCCTTGGGATATATGCCTAGCAGTGGAGTCTCTGGGGATGGACACTTCCATCACCCTTTGTAGCATATTCACAAGTTGTTTCCCAGTTCCTTTCTTGTCTACTCTGTTCCATTGAACAAATGGTTTGATGATTTTTGTTTAATAATATATCTTGAAGTCTGGAAGTGCTTATTTCTGCCTTTTCCATTATTTCTCTTGAGAATCTAGATCTATTTTTCCTCAAAATGAATTTTTTTAATCTAGGTCTTTGGAGTATATGTTTAACATTTGGTGTAGCAGTAAATCTGTGAATTAACTTAATTAACAATTAACCATTGTTGTTTTTATTATATTGGCACAGCCTAGCTATGAGCACTGAACATTCTTCCAGTTAAGTTATTCTTTATTTAAGAAGTGTTTTGAATTGTACCTATACTTATATAGAGTGTACTTTAATAGGTTGGCTCCCTGATATTTTATGCATTTTCAAATCAGTGGCAATTTAGCCTTAGTATTCATCAGATTCCTTTTTCAGAGTCATAACTTCTGCTAAATGTCTTTTTATCTTCCACAGGGTTTCAGGTTGATCATAATATTTCTTCCATTGTTTTTCCCTCTCTGATAAGCTATAGCAATTGTAGAGGGTCTCCTCTGACCTATCCAAGTAGATTTTCCTCACTTGTTCAGCTTAACTTTGTTTTAATAATTTTCCTCTCTCTAAAGGAGTGGGGCAGGTGGTTTTGCAAGTGGCTGCAGCCACAAACTGCAAACATCACTATGGTGTGGAGAAAGCAGACATCCCAGCGAAGTATGCTGAGGTGAGGAGCATGCCTTCTGTACTGTAAACCTATGATGGGCTTATCTTTGTTTTACTTTGTGACTGAGAGAGTAATTTCTTCTTCCAAAGTCCTATCTGCTTGTGATTGATTCAGTTACAGAATTGCCCCGAATCTCATTCTCGTTATTTTGCTGGTGACCAGTGTAAATGGATAAGGCAAACCAAGATAGTTGGACTAGCTCTGATTCTAGGCTCAGTGGATAGAACTTTGGGCCTGGAGTCAGGAATACCTGAGTGTAAATCCATTCTCTGGCTGTGTGTGACTTTGGGCAAGTCACTTAACCTCTGTTTGCCTTAATCCACTGGAGAAGGAAATGATATCACTCTAGTATCTTTGCCAGGAAAGATGGTATCGTCCATGGGATCACAGTGTGTCACACAACTGAACAACAACAAAATTCTGATTCTTTTAAAAAACTGTTTTATCTGACTGCATGTCAGATATTTACATGACGATTCATAACAGTAGCAAAATTACAATTATGAAGTAGCAACGAAAATAATTTTATGGTTGGGGGTCACCACAACATGAGGAACTGTATTAAAGGTCGCAGCATTGGGAAGGTTGAGAATCACTGCTCTATAAAGTCTGAAATTACTTGCTGGGTGGCATTGGGCAAGTCACTGAACCTCTTAGTGCCCTTAGAAACTAACTTTAAGATACAGTGGAGGTAGATAGCTCACTTCCAGTACCCTGTGAATTCATGGGTCTAGACCTAAAAAAAAAGAAACTGCATAGCAGTCCATCAGCATTCAGCAGTCTCTCAGCATTCAATTAATAAGTGTTTGTTAAGTGCCAGTCATTGTGCTAGGTGATAGGGATAATAGGTATAAAAGTGTCACTTCAGTGATGGTACTTGGGCTGAGCCTTGAAGGGAAGGAGTAGGGGTTCGAAGAAGGAGAGGTAAGGAGAGAGCACAGCTAATGAAAACACTTGGAGAGAGGAGACAGGAGCGGTACCTGAGGAGGAACAGCAAGGAAGCTCTTTTGTTTTGTTCTGTTATAGTGTATGAAGGGGAGTTGTCAGTTTGGAAAGCTAGGCTTGAGCCAGCTTTAAATGCCCACTGATTGGATGGGATTGAGTCAGGTGAGCAAGAGTGAGAGTCTAGGACAGCGTCCTAATAGCAGAATCATAATAGAACGGTTTCTTGAATAAACTAGGGAAGAGCAAGTATCTGGGAGGAAGAAGGTTTTCTCTGCAAGTGTCATGCTTTAGGGAGTTAAAACAATAGTGAGGTCTAAGAAGACACCCGGGATATGGCAATAAAGACATTGTTGGGGATACTGGACAAGTTGAAAAGTCAGGTAGGAATGTGGAGACAGAGTCTGTGCTAGGTGCTGGGAATGTGGACATGGAAACAAAGCAGTTGAGGTCTCGAGGGACTTCTCTTAGGAACAGATAGATGAAATGCATTGAGTGGGAGGATACTGTCTTTGTTATCATAGCCTGAAACAATGCCTTGTGAAGCTAGAGCTGGTTGAAGGGTTGAGTTAGAGAGAGAGAGAGAGAGAGAGAGAGAGAGAGAGTGTATGTGAGTGTGTGTGTGTGTGTGTGTGTGTGTGTGTGTGTTTGTTTTTCTGGGTCCCTTTTTAGGAATTGGTCATAATAGAGACTTGCTACTAAGTTTTAACTTGGGTCATTTTGATCAAGAAATCCTTTGCTATGGCTAAGCCTTTAAAAGTAGAAAGAATTGATCTTGGTCTGATCCTTTGTAATGGGGAGGGAGAAGTTAAAATTTTTTCATAGCCTAGTTTTCCTGGGAATGCAGTATTTTATACTGAATAGTTTCCTTTTTCTCTAATTTTAGACAATGGACAGAGAATTCAGAAAATGGATGAAATGGTATGGGAAGAAGCATGCAGAATACACAGTAAGTTACTATGCTGATTTGGAAGATTTATGTGCTGTTTTTTGTTTGCAGGGCTTTTTTTTTTTGTGGCAGGGGACCCTAAACTTAAATGCTTATCAATTTACTTACCTTTTTCTAAGGCGGAGTATAAATGAAAATACTAAAAAAGTTTGATTTTTAAAATACAATTTTTATTGATATCTTGTTTTTATTTACATTTTTATTTGGTTTTTTTTTTTTTTTGGCTTTTTTTTTGGAGGGCAAGGCAATTGAGATTGTGACTTGCCCAAGGTTAAATGGCTAGTAAGTGCTTAAGTGTCTGAGGTCGGATTTGAACTCAGGTCCCCCTGACTCCAGGGCCAGTGCTCTATTCACTGCACCACCTAGCCGACCCCTCCATTTTTAGTCACTTGATCAGCAAGCATTTATTAAGTACCTACTGTTTGCCAGGCAGTATACTGAGCATTGGGGCTGAAAAGAAAGACAAAATCTCTGACTTCAAAGAGCTTCTGAGACCAACTGAGGAAACTACAACACACACACACACACACACACACACACACACACACACACACACACGCGCGCGCGCGCGCGCATGGTCTGTACAAAACAAATGAGAAATAATTAGTGAAGAGAAGGCCCTAGAATGCAAAGGGATTGGGAGAGTCTTCCCAAAGAATTGGGATGTGAAAGAAGCAAAGATAAAGAGGGAGAGTGTTCCAGTCATGGAGGATAGCCCAAGAAAATGGGAGCTCAGGGATTCATAGAATAGCCAGGAGCCCAATGTCATTGGATCAGAGAATACATTAGGGATAGGGTAGAGGTGGGTATAAGATACAAGCAGGGGTCTGTGGATTGGCGAGTAAGGTATGTGGAAGAAAACTGGAAAGGTAGGAAGAGGCTAGGTCATGAATGGCTTTAAATGTCAAACAGTATTTTGTATTTGATTCTAGAGGCAATAGGGAGCCATTGAAGTATATTGAGTAGGGAAGTGACGTAGACCAGCATTTTAGGAAAATTAGTTTGGCAGCTGAACGGAGGAGGTAATGGAGTGGAGAGACTTGAGGAAGGCAGACCCACCTGCAGCCTATTGGAATGATCAGGGTGCGAGGTGACGAGGGCTGGCACCATGGTAGCGGCATTGTACAACGAGAGAAGAGCTGTATTCAAGAAGTGTTGCAAATGTGAACTTGACCTTATGGCAGCAGTTTGGACCAGGGGTGAGGGGAGAGGATGTGAGCTAAAGCAAAATTCAGGGATGATTCCTAGGTTGTGAGCCTGGGGATCTTGGGGATGGTTGTGGTCTGGACAGAAACAGGTAAGTTAGGAATGAGGAAAGGGTTTTGGGGGAAAGATAATGAGTTGGGTCTTAGATCTGTTGAGTTTAAGATGTCTGCTGAGCATACAGTTTGAGATGTCTAGAAGGTAGTTGGAGGGAGACAGGAGACTGAAGGTTAGTAGAGCGCTGGAAAGATAGAGATGATAATTAAATCCGCAGGAGCTGCAGAGATCACCAAGTGACAGCACCAAGGGAGAAGAGAAGAGGATACCTGTAGTCTGCTGAATACCCACAATGAATGGGAGTGAACTGCATGAGCATCCAACAGAGTAGCCTGAGAATGAGCAATCAGATAGTTAAGGGGAGAACTAGGAGAGAATGGTGTCCTAAAAACCCAGAAAGAAGAGAGAGTAACGAGGAATAGAAGGTGATTATTAGCATCTGAAGCTTTGGAAGGGTCAGGAAAAATGCAGGTTGAGAAAAGGCCATTGAATCTGGCAATTGGGAGAGCACGGGTAACTTTGGAAAAAGCCATTTCATTGAAATGATGGAAATCAGATTGTTGGGGATGAAGGGAGCAGTGAGAAGAGAGTAAGTCGTGACATCTGTTTTAAATGGTCTTCTCAAGGAGTTTTGCCACAAAGGGCAGAAGAGATAAAGGGCAATAGTGAGGATGGGAGGATGTATCAACAAGCACCCTAGCATACCTAGGGCGGCTACTAGCACAGGTTCTTAGATCTGCTCTTCTAAAGGAAAGCAACTCAAAATGGGTTAACAATCTTACTTTAATCAAGCATATCATTTACCTAGTTCAGGGGGAAAAGT
>CM053587.1:309200476-309216299 GCA_028646515.1 Pseudochirops corinnae | reverse complement strand
CCTGGCAACTGGTAAAAAATAAAAAAATCTGGCCCTCAAAAGAATGATAAGACCATGGAACATCCTGATCTTCAGAGTAGAGACATCAAACCTATGAAACAGATTAGTCCTGCCAAAAATACCAGTAAGATGAAAAACTGCAATATCTCTTCTGAGATGTTCAAAATTCCTCATTTCTGTGTTACTTCAAAAAGCAAGTTAGAATCATTATGGATTCTCTCTAATTTGATTAGGCTTAGTTTTACCAAGAGATGTTCTACTAAGGACAGAAGAAGAAATAGGTTGATGGAATAAATGAGTCATTTGCAGTTTTTCAAATAATTACTTAACAAAATAAAATTAGACATATCGCATTTTCTGTTTGACACAAACCATGTTGTTAACACCAGACTACTTCCAAAAATAAAAGCTAAAAGGTAAAAATGTTCAACTTAAGGTTGGGAGATTCAGTCTCTTTTCAACCAAACCATTATTTGGCCACTTCCTCACCAAATTCCTATTACTGTGTAAGTTTTTGTGTGTGTGTGTGTGTGTGTGTGTGTGTGTGTGTGTGTGTGTATATATATATATATATATGTATAATGTATACACACATACATGTATATATTCACATATTCATATACACACATATATTCAGATAGAGAGATCTAGTTACTTCTCTATAACTCTGTAAATGGTCTCTGAAAGCAGCTGCAGTGGAAAAATTCATCACCATAAAGTCAATAAAGGGATGAACCTCAGAATAAAAAGCACATCTTACAAAAAAATTTTTCTCAAGTGATTCTATTATTATTTCCACAACTGCTTTGGAATATATGTGTATGTGCATAGAAAAGCTGCCTCTTCAAAAACCTTAGCTCAGAACAGGAGGTGAAGAAAAAGATGTCTTATTTCTCTAATTGCAAGCTCAGTTAACATCTTTGGGATGACCCCAGAGAGCCCAGCAATGACCTTGCTAAAATAACTGCAGAACTAGAGAATTCTCTGACCCACTGGTATTTAAATTTCCATGGGTTCAGCTTTTCGGTACTAAGCTTATTCCCAACAGTAACTGTTTTCTTCTGGATCAAAGTAGACTTTGGTCATCAAAATCCAAAAGGTCATTGTGAGAGTAGCCCCTGTAGCCTTTGGAAGCACAGTAGGCAATGTCCAAGTGGTAGAATCCTGGTAGGAATACCAGAATTCCAATTATCAGGATAGGAATGAGGAATGACTCAGTCTACCCCACTCTCCACCCCCCTTCGCTGATATATCTGCTGATATAACAGCAGAGCACCTGTGATGAGAAAGATGACGATCATAAATAGCACTATGGCAAGAGCTATACCTTTGTAAGGGATTTTGGGAGAGTCCTTTTTTTTTTGGTCTTTTTGGAGGGGGGAAAGCAGAGCAATTGGGGTTAAGCGACTTGGCCAAGGTCACACAGCTAGTAAACGTTAAGTGTCTGAGGTCTTATTCGAACTCAGGTCCTCCTGACTCCAGGGCGCCACCTAGTGGCCCCTGGGAGGGCTCTTCTTAAACTGAAGGTCAATGTAGCCATCATCTGTGCTAGAAAGCTTGGAGTACTTCACTTTACTACTGGGAATCCCAGTAGTTACATTGTTACGGGGTGGCCTCAAATCAAAGAGACTGTTTCCTCAGTTAGATTCTCTGGCCCATCCCTTGTTCCTCAGACCCGGCAGAATGCGTCCCGAACAGCCTGCCAACGCTATGGCCCTTTGGGAAGGAATCGGACTGCTTCCCCTCTAAGGCAGGGGTTGTTTTGTTTTTGGGTTTGTTCCCTCAGTGCTCAGCATAGTTCCTGGCATACTTGTGGCATTTAATAATTTCTTATTAACTGATTGATTGATTGATCGAACCTGGTCAAGTCACTTAACAGCTTGTCTGTCTTACCTACCTCTTTGGCAAACAAACTCAGTGTCTGTGAAAATGCTTTGAAAGGTGTAAAATATTGTGTAAGTGTAAAAATGTTATTCTATGACACTGCTTCTTCATCTTCTTTTTATTCCTGCACTTAATGTTAAACTTTCCCACCCCCAAATCTGGTCCTTTTCTCTGCCTCTTTACTATTTTGTAGAGAGTTAAGAACAACACTCCCATTGATTCTAATTCTTCTATACAACATGACTAATGTGAAAATATGTTTAATAAGAATGTATATAGAGAACCTATATCAGATTGCACACTGTCTTGGGGACGGGAAAGGGAAGAGAGGTGGAGAAAATTGAAAACTTATGGAAGTGAATGTTGAAACCTAAAAATAAATTTATAAAATAAAAAAATAAATGACAAAACACACACACACAACAACAACAACAACAACAACGGATGCAAAGAAATAATAGGAAAGCATCAGAGGTGCCCTAGATCAGAGATATCAAACTTGAGGCCCATTGCCACAGGCAGAGTCAGATTAAAATGTCATTTGGAAACATTTAACAAAATAAAACTACAACACAAATCATGTTAATTTTGTGTTTTGGTAAGTCAATATGCAGTCAAAAGGAATCTGTTTCTATTGAGTGTGATACCACTGCCCTAGAAGAGTTACCAGATTCACAAAAATTCTCTCTCAGGATCTTAAAAGAAATAGCTTAAAAGGAAGCACAGATAACAGAATAGCTTTGAAAACAATATGTAGTACTTATTGTATAACTTTACAGTGGTTCTCAACCTGTGGGTCGCGACCCCTTTGGGGGTCAAACAGGGTCACCTAAGACCATGGAAAAACACATATTTCCAATGGTCTTAGGAACTGAGTCACCATTCCTCTATCTGTCTCCAGGAGGGTCTACCCACATGCAGATACGCCCACATACGAGTATTAAAGGGTCATGGCATTAGGAAGGTTGAGAACCATAATGTATAGGGGTTTTTTTTTTTTTAGAAGTAAAGAGTGTGAAACAAATTCATGGTTTTATAGATACCTCTTTTTATGTTGTGCTGAGTACATGGAAATGTTCTTTTTTCCTATGTATGTAAGGTCAAAATTAATAATAATAATTAAAAAAAGAAATAGCTTCTGTGACTCATGAGTCACAGTGATCTTGAGGGGGAAAGAAAAGTGGAGAATGGGCAGAACTAGGAGGGGTGAGTAGAAGAAGCAGAGAAACAGACGATGAAAATGGCAGCCAGTAGATAGAGGGCTGGTCCTGGAGTCAGCAAGATTCTTTTTTGTGAGTTCAAGTCCGACCTCAAACACTTACTAGCTGTGTGACCGTGGGCAAGTCACTTAAAAAGGTTCCCCATTTGTAAAAAGAGCTGAAGAAGGAAATGGCAAACTGCTCCAGTATCTCTGCCAAGAAAATCCTAAATTGGGTCACGAAGAGTTTGACAGGATTTGATATGACTGAACAACAACAAAGATGAGGAAAGGAAAAAATTTCCTAACAAATTAAAGCTATCCCAAAATAAGACAGGTTGCCTTGAGACTTAGTGAATGAGTGTTTGATGACCATTGGAAAGGTATAATAGCAATAACTACAGTTTACATAAACCTTTAAGGTTTATGAGATACATGTTATCTCATTTGATCCTCTCAACGGCCTTGTGAGATAGGTGTTATTGATATCCCCATTTTATAGATGAGGAAACTGAGGCTAAGGGATGTTAAATGACTTGCCCAGGGTCATACAACTAGTGTCTGAGGCAGAATTTGAACTCAAGGCTTCCTATCTGCCATATTATAAGAATATGTGGTACAGGTTAGATTCGATGACTCCAGAGGTCCCTTCTAATTCTGAAATTACGTGATTCTGTTTAGAGCTGTAGTTTGAGCTATAACACATTCTGTTACCACAGGGACTTGAAAGAACTCTTCTGCCATGGACAGTAAGGGAGAGTTGGTTCCCTGGGAAGAGAGGTGACCAACGCCATCTTCTGGGAGCTGAGGGAAACTGCAGGTGGAATAATGTGCCCAATTGGCCACTTTGAAGAGAGGAAGCCTAAGACCTCTGGTGTTGCTGTTTGTTCTAGTTCTCATAGAGGACCAATGACAACAGGAAGGTGATATCTTGACTTGCAAGTGAATTGTTTTTAAGTGAGGCAGGGCTGTGCAAAGTCATCAGCCTCACTCTCCTCCAGAGTCATCTGAGTTCAGTGGTGATACATAGGTTAGGACAATTGGGGATGGCCCTAGATGCAGGTGGAGACCTTGGACCACTTTAAGCAAAGGTCTTCCCTAGGTCTCAGTTTGTCTGAGGCAACACCCATTCAGTGATTCAGTGATTTAAGGCTGGTAAGAAATGAGGCAAAGATGGTCTAGTTTGCCTACTCAAAAGAAAAAACAATCACTCTGGGAGGGAAAGAACCTCAGGGTTCTGGCCAGAACAGATGCATTTGCTATTTACACTCTTTAAGCCATTAAACCCCAAACAGCTATTACTGAACAGTGAGAGCTAGAGAGATTTGTGTTTAAGGCATACTCAAGTAGCTCCATTTGAATCCCAATGGGCTTTATTAAAGTCTGTTTTTTCACAGCTGTTTTTCAAGAATATTTCAAGATCTCTGGGATAATATTTCAAGAACTGGGATAAAATCCTGCCTCTGTCACCATTCTGACTCAGTGCCTCCTTATGCAGTACACACACACACACACACACACACACACACGCATACCACATATATATATGATGACATATATGTATATAGCATATACATACACACACATATATTCTCTATATATTTTGGATATCAGACCTTTATCAATAGAAACATACTGCAAAGATTTTTCTAGTAATTCAATATTTCCCATACAGTTCTATTGATTTTGCATACTTAAATGTGTTTTAAGGTGGTACAGTGGATAAAGTACTAGGCTTGGAGTCAAGAAGACCTGAATTCCAATCCAGTCTCAGACACTTAATAGTTGTGTGACCCTGGGCACATTACTTAACCCTGTTGTCTCCCATTTATTACCTGTAAAATGAACTGGAGAAGGAAATTCCAAACCACTCCAGCATCTTTGCCAAGAAACCTCCCAAAAGAGTTGCCTTTTGGTAAAGAGTCAGACATGACTAAAAAAACCTAAACAACAACAATAATAAAATTGAAATGCTCCATTTGTTTAGTTAAGAGCTCTCCCCCATCCTCTTTCCCTTCTTCTCTAATTTGTTTAGTGTGATATTGTATGTTTAGGTCATATATCCATTTGGAATTTATTATGATATATGGTACAAAATGTTGATCAAAACCTAATTTCTGCCAGACTACTTTTCAGTTTTCTTAGCAGTTTGTGATGAACATTCCATTCCCCAATAGCTTGCAGCAGCTAGGTGGCACAGTGGAGTTAAGAAGATTCATCTTTCTCAGTTCAAATCCAGCCTCAGACAATTACTAGCTGTGTGACCCTGTGACCACTTCACCCTATTTGCCTCAGTTTCCTCATCTGTAAAATAAGCTGGAGAAGGAAATGGCAAACCACTCCAGTATCTTTGCCAAGAAAACCCCAAATAGGATCAAGAAGACATGACTGAAAAATGACTGACTAATAACAGTACCTTAGTCACTAGAGTCCTTGGGTTTGTCAAACACTAAGCTGCTGTGTTGGAATACTTCTTGATATTATTTATATAATCTGTTTTATTGATCAACTTTTCTATTTATTAAACATTCACTGCCTTTTCGTGAGAGCCCCTTCTCTCCTCAACTCACATCACATAGATGCTTTTCACCACTATCTTCTCCTCAATCCATATTTCACATGAAAAAAAAGTAGCTTTTCTTGAAGCCAAGGCAAACTCCTCTACACCCACATGTCATCACATTCCTTGCCATCCTCTCCAGCAGACTACCCCTTCCATTATCTCTCACTCTCACTAATCTTCAAACTCTCCCTCTGTCCAGGCTACTTCCCTACTGTCTACAAAAATACTCATATTTTTCCCAACCTCAAAAAATTCCTCACTTGTTTTGTCCATCCATGCTAGCTATTATCCTATAATTGTCCTCTCTTTCTTAGTTAGAATCCTTGAAAAGGTTGTCTACAATTATTGCCTCCACTTTCTTTTCTCTCATTCTCTTTTTAACTATTTGTGGTATGGTTTCAGACTTCATCAGTCAACTGAAACTACTCTTTCCAAAGATATCAAAAATCTCTTTTTTAATCAAATGAATTTTATCTAATTTTCAGCACTAAATTCTCCCTTTCCCACTTCTCTCTCTTTACTCATTGAGAAAATAAGAAAGCAAAACCTATAAAAAAAAAAAGCAGAGTCAAGGAAAACAAATTTGTGCAATAGCCATGTCAAAAAAAAATATGCCTCAATCTTCTCTTTGAGTCTATCACCTTTCTACCTGGAGATATGGAACATATTTCATCATGAGACTTTTGGAATTGTAGTTGATTATTATATTTATTAAAGTTTCTAAGTTTTTAAAAATTATTTGTCTCTACAATATTATTATTGCATAAATTGTTCTCCTAGTTCTGATCACTTTGCATCAGTTCATACAAGGTTTCCCGGGTTTCTCTTAAAACTTTCTCTTTATTATTTCTACAGCACAATAATATTCCACTGCATTTACCTTCCACAACTTGTTCAGACATTCCCTAGTTTATGGGAATGTCTTTAACTTCCAATTCTTTGCCATCTTGAAAAGAACTTCGATAAATAGTTTTGTATGGATGGGTCCTTTTCTTCTTTCTTTTATCTCTTTTGGGTATAGACCTAGTAGTGGTATCTCTGGGTGAAAAGGTGCAGACTATTCCTAAATTCAGTTTGCCCACTGAGAGTTTTTTCAGAGTTAGAGCAATGAACTATTACCTCTCCTTTGGTGTTGGTGTCCTGCCCTGGTCATTCCACTTATGCCCCGGCTTTTTCACAGGGCTAAAGGCTAGAGTTGAGTAGTTGCTCTTTTCTTTGACTTAGAGTCACACAACCAAGTTTCTAAAATTTATTCTGTACTCATTATTCAACTGGACTCTGCTCACTCATGACTGTTCCTCTCCTCCCTGCATCTGTGACCTGGAACAGGGTAATGAGCAATAGAACTGCCATAAGGCTTCCATTCTTGCTCCCAGGGATAGTTCATGGGTCCCCTGGACTTTCTTTTCTGCCCTGCTGTTCAGTCTCAGTTCCCTTATCATTCTGGAGTACTGGAATGCTACCTGCATGCTTCTGGCCAGCCCCCTGCCTCAGTGTCCATAGACCTTTTTGTCTTCCTAAGCTGCCCTAGGCTGGAAAATGACTCATTGGACTTTGTCTTGGTTTCCCTGTTCAGAATTCTGTCTTGCATGTTTTCTAAGTTTTCATAAAGGCCTGGGGAGCTAAGGAAAAAATGTTTTTTCTCACTCTACCATCTTGATTCTCCTCACTTCTTTCTCTTGGCTCCCCTGGCTTCCTTCAGGACTTAGAGCAGACCCTATCTTCTGCTGAGGACACACTGCTAGTTCCTACCTCTCTTGGATTTACCTTGTATATACTCCATCTACATGTTATATGTACTAATTTATTTGCAAGTTTTCTTTCCCAGTAGAATATGAACTCCCTGAGGGGCATAATGTTTTTTGCTTTTCTTTGTGTAATGGGGGACCAGCCAAATGGGAGTATGTACAATGTTTTGCCTGATGCAATCTCCCATATAGAAACTGGGTAAGTCTGCTTCCACAGATGAGTAATGGAAGGTTCCTAGGCCCTTACTCAGAGCATGCCCAGATAGTCTATGACCCTGTCCTGTTTGTTTACCATTTGGTAAGGAGAGGCTTTCCAGCTGGTTTCAGAGCTATAACTGAGTGCGCACATAAGAGTCTCACATATTACTAGCTATTCCATACAAATGACATTTTTTTGAACAGATTGTTTGCAAAGTGGTTTCCCATGTCTAAAATGCACTCCTATCTCACCTCTGCATCTTGGAATTTCTAATATTCTATAAGGCACATCTCTGGAGTTCCATGTTACAAGGAGGCCTATTATCCAAATTCTTCCAGTTAATGCCTTCCCCCTCCTCAACTGGCTTCTAGACCCTATACAGTTTGGTCTCCAATCTTATTATCCTACTGAAATGACCCTCTCCAAAGTTAATTTCCAAACATAATGACTTTTTCTCAGTCCTCATCCTTGAATTCTGCAATATTTGTTCACATCCTGCATATTCTTCTCTCTTTTGTGATACTCCTTTCTCTCAGTTCTCCTTCTACCTGTCTAACCATTCCTCAATCTCTTTTGCTGGATCCTCATCCATGTCATATCTAGTATGTTCAAGATATCTCTGGGTGTCCCCCAAGGCTCTGTTCTGGGGCCTCTTTCTCTTTTTCTTTGGGGGAATCTCTTCAGTTTACATGTGTTTAGTTGTCGTATTTACTCAAATCCTTCCCAGATTTCCGTATTCTACCCTAATCTCTTTCCTCAGTTCTAATCCCCCACCACAGAGAGTCTTTTGGGCATCTTAAAAGGGATATCCAATTAGACATCTCAAACTCAATCTGTCCAAAATGGAACTCATTAGCTTTCTCCTCCAAACACATCCTTCTTCCCAATTTCTCTATTTCTGTCCAAAGGCACCACCATCTATTCTTCTTGTTCCTGAAGCTCACAACCTATGGCACCCTTGATGCCTCCTCCTCACTCTCATCACAGATATACAAGCTGTTGCCAAATCTTTATTTTTCTATGTCCCTTCTCTCCAATCACATGGCAGTCCCTCTAGCCCAGGTTCTTATCCCCTCTCATCTGGAGTACTATAGTAGCTAGCTGTATGATTGGTCCCTCTACTTCAATTCTCTCCCTTTTCCATCCCATCCTTCTCTTGGCTGCCAAAGTGATCATCCCAAAGCGCAAGTCTACTTGCGTCATCCTCAAACTGAATAAACTCCAGTAGTTCTCTATCATGTCCAGGATGAAATACAGTCTTCTTTGTAGCATTGAAAGTTCTTGGTCACTTCCTATTTTTCAGTCTTACACTTCACTCACCTAATAGACCCATAATTCAGTTACACTGGCCTCCTTGCTATTCCTCACACATGGCATTCCATCTCCTGAATGACTCTGTTGTTTTATTGGCTGCCCCCATACTTGGAATGTTTTCCCTCTTCACCTTTGTCTCTTCATTTCCCCAGCTTCTTCCAAGTCTCAACTAAATTCCATCTTCTGAAGGAGTCCTTTCCTGGTCCCCTCAGCTGCTAAAGCCTTCCCCTTTGAGATTAACTTTCATCTACTGTTTACCTATTTTATATGTACACAATAATTTCCATGTTGTTGTCTCTCACATTGGAAGGTGTACTCCTTGAGGGAGGGTAAAGACTGGTTTTTTCTTTTTTTAAATTTTTCTTGGTACCATCTTTGTTTAGCATAGTGTCCCCGGTGCATAGCTAGCACTTGATAAATGTTTGTTGACTGACTGATTTATTTATCTACGCATATTGTTCTATTGTCTCCATAGCATATAAGCTCCCTGAAGAAAGAAATGCATTTTTTTTGGTCTTTTTATCCCCAGAGAATAGCACAGTATCTTATTAAGTAAGTATTTGGCAAACATTTGCTGAATTGTAGTCAATATTATTTGCTACAATAAGAATTATTTTTAAAATGTGTAGTCAGCATAGCACCCCTTCTGGGTTACTCCCCAACTTGGATTTACCACCTACAGGTTGACTCCCCATCTGGCAGCTGCTACTGTCAGGCTCAAAGGTGTACTCTGTGGGTGGCTCCACCTTCTATTGTAACTCATGAGCCCCCTATGGTGTTTTTCCTTTTAACAATCAGCTAGTTGACATGATCATCTTTTAAGAAAGGCATTTATTAAGATAGCATAGTGAAAATAGTAATTATAAAGCATTATCCCCCATGCAGCTGGGGTGCTCTCTCTCATAAGTATGCACGGTGTCTGTGGGAAGAGTGGCCACACATACAGAATGCAAAGTCAGTGGGCCACACATAGAGAATGCAAAGTCAGTGGGCCACACATGTAGAGAATACATGTGGCCAAGTTAATTCACAGCTCTGATATTGTACGACCTGGAAGTTCTTTCTTTCCTCAGGTGTCCTCTCAATTGTTCACCTCAATTGCTCAATAGCTCTTTCTTGAGTTCTTAAGGAGGGCCAGTGATAATGGTAGCTATAAATTAAGTCATTCTGTTTAAATTCTTTCTTTTAATTGGCACTTATGAAAGCCTTTTGAGTTAAACAGTTCTTTTATGTATACAAAATAAATTCCTATCCCATACCTGATTAATATTGTACAGTGAGTACCTTTCTATTCCTTCAGTTGCAGGGGGTGGGTTGTGCTCTAGACATAAACCAAAACCTAAGCTATAAGGATTTTTCCCGTGAGTGCCAGGATGACAGTGTAATGAGCTGAAGAGGATGAACCTGACTTTTCTCATTAGAGTTCAGGCTCCCTCAGGACTAAACCCAGTATGAAGCACATTCATGGATCCAGAGTAGAAGAGACCCTAAGTGCAGAATGGAGTTAGCACCAGGTCCCAACCCCTGGGATCGAAAGTTTCTTTCAACTTAGATGTACAAAATAAATTCAAAGTCGCTTGGGAAGAGGGTGACACTAGAAACTTGAAGTAATATACTCATTTTTTTTGAGATGATCATTATCTGTGTACTGCATCAATTATTGCCACTAGATCAAAACCTCCTTTTGGACAAGTTTTATGTCTTTTAAAAACTTTCAGTGTCCCCTAGTATCCAGCACAGTGTTTAATAAGTGTTTGTTGAATTGACTTGACTTATTTTGTGTGGTCCTAGAAGAGGAAAGCAAAATTGATCCCTTGTGCTCATCCTTCATTGCTACTGCCCTTCTTCCCTATCTTATATTTATTTTGTATTTAATTTATAGGTGAGAATGGGACTCCATCCCCTCCCAAATAATATAATCAAAGAAGGTGCCTCAACTAAATCAGTCAATCAAAGGTTTAAACTAGATGTTAAGAGATCCATTATCAATTTGAGAGTTTGGGTCATCGGGTGAAAGACAAATGACACTATAAAGGAAACATCTTATGACTGGTTGAGATCAAGTCCCATCTGTTAGGCTACATATAAAAACAGCAAGTCAATTTGGAGTCATTCAGCAAAGGTGTTGAAGTGGATAAAGTGTTGGAAGACTCATCTTCCCAAATTCAAATCTGGTTTCAGACACTTACTAGCTGTGTGACCCTGGGCAAGTCACTTAACCCTGTTTACCTCAGCTTCCTCATCTGTAAAATGAGCTGGAGAAGGTGATGGCAAACTACTCCAGTATCTTTGCCAAGAGAACCCCAAATGGAGTCATGAAGAGTGGGACATGACTGAAACAACTCAACAACAAGAAGAGTTGAACAGTCTGGCAGAGGATTCCAATTTGAGAGTTAGAACGAAACCCCGAAAGGAAACTACTTTGGGGAGGGTATTCATGTGTGTTTTTCTCCTTCTCCCCACCATTGACCATGTCATTAGAAAGAATGGACCATACACATTCAGCCAAAAATGAAAAGCAGTATCAGAAAGTGTGAACCTTTGTGGTAGAGAGAAGTACTGGCTATGGCTACTGCAAAGGCACCAACCCTTGGAACCAACTAGAGACCTACATTTAAGGTTAATTCCATGAGGATTCTGAAGGGAGACAAGGACTTCTTGTTACCAGGAGTAACAAGTTACCTCTTTGTCGCATACGTTCCTTACACATCTCTCCCACTGTGTACTTTACATGTGTTCCCACCTTTCCCCAAGGACCCTGTATGTATTTATGGATGATCATGCCCTAGACTTTAGAGGAAAGTTTTGTTTTTTGTAACTACTATTCTTATAATACCAACTTAATAAATACCTCTGCTAAAGAGTTAGCTCATGGAAAGTGTGCCAATGGGGGTTCATGATCAATAATACTATAAACCCAGATCCTCTGGGTTATCCCTAGAACCCTGATAGTGGTCAGCTCTTCTATAGGGAATCTGCCCCCATCACTACAAGAAAGAGTTGGGATGAAGTCCTGGAAGAGATGCTATATTTATTTGTAGGGAATCTTTTGCCTCACTCCCTAAGTGAGGCCACCTATAGGGTCCCCCTTCAGGTTGAGAGTATCTTTCTTTAATGTCTGTGACTCAAGCCCTTATTCTGGAATTTTACTGATACTTTTAATTTGCCAGTGATTTTCTCCTCAGTTCTGTCTAACCACTTCATATCAATTAGCCTTCACTACAGGATATTTATTTCAAAAATATGCAAAGCAGTTCAGTAAAAGCATTTCCCATTCCAATACTTCAGAGACATATCTTGGTTCCTGGGGAGACTGGGTTTAGACTTAACTCAGTTTCTTTTATATTTTAAATTTAATTTAATTTTTAATTTTGTTTTTTGGAGAAGGGTGGGCAGGGCAATTGGGGTTAAGTGATTTTCCCAAGGTCACACGGCTAGTAAGTGTTAAGTGTCCGAGATCACATTTGAACTCAGGTCCTCCTGACTCCAGGGCCTCTGCTGTCTTCACTGTGCCACCTAGCTGACCCCTTAACTCAGTTTTTACATTTGAAACTCAATTTCAAAACCTGTATAGCTGCTGATGAGTCCTTAACTCAGCTAATGTTGGGATAGCTCCTGGGAGGCTTTCTGTTCCTTGGAGCATTGAAGCTGGACTTCCTGGCTACAAACACTGACACAGTCCCTACTCCTGGACCTTCTGGTGGCTCATTCTTCTAACCTTTTGAACCTTACAAGGTAGTACTCTCCAGTCTCCTTCCTCTAAAATGTAAGAACACACACATACCACAAAACTCAGGTCATATGTCTACCTCAGAGGGGGAATGTCTATGACCTCTCCCCTTTACAGCATTATTTCTCTTCTCTCTCCAAAATGTCACCAGACAGGAAGGAATCAGAGAGATGAGAAGGACAAAACTCTGGTTCACAAATGCCTGTGGAATCACTCCCATCCCCTTCTCTCCTCCCCAAGTTCTGACCACCTGGACAATTAAAGAGACTCCTCTTCACTGAGGGATTGGAGCCAGTTACAGAATGTCCATACGTGCTCCAAGTCCTCAAGGAGATTTCTGCAACTTTAAACTCTGTACAGACTCATAAGGAAGGAGCTTACTGGCCAGTCCCCCTGATATATATTTATTCTGTATATACTTACATGAATGCGTGATTAAGTGAAAAACATTTATTGAGCCCTACTATATATTTTGATTGGTCTCAGTACTGTGCCACTCTCTGAGGATATAAAGAGAGACAGTCCCTCCCCTGATGGAACTTATATTTTAATAGGGAAGCAGAATATATTGGGGGGGCAGGTGGTCGAAGAAGGGAGTAATCATATCACAAAGGTAGGAAACCTGCAGCCTTGAGGTCACACGTGGCCCTCTTGGTCCTCAGGTATGACTCTTTGATTGAATCCAAACTTCACAGAACAAATCCCCTTAATAAAAAGATTTGTTCTGTAAAACTTGGACTCGCTCAAAAGACTGACTTAGAAGGCCACATGGGGCCTCAGGCTGAAGGTTCCCCACCTTGACTCTAGAAAGTCACAAAGATTGTGAGTGAAACAATAAAGCGGTCCATTGACGTACCGTTTCTTTTTTTAAAAATTATTGCTGAGTTTTGTTTTTATATTACAAACATTTACATATTACTTCCATTCTGAATGGTCTCTTTAGAGATGTGCTGAAAAATATTTAAGAACCACCTCTCTAAAAGACTTGACATACTTTGAAGTTTAATACTTACTGTTGACATTTTCTCTGTCACTTCCTTAAGACCACTCTCTCCTTCCACCCTCCCAAAGATAATAAATCAAACCCTGGGTTGAAACATTTGCTTATTTCTAAGATATAAATGCTCATACTAAAAATTTCCTAAGAACTAGCTCCAGCTTGGGCAGCTAGGTGGCACTGTAGTGGATAGAGGGCCAGGACTGGAGTCAGGAAGACTCATCTTCCTGAGTTCAAATTTGACCTCAGACCCTGACTAGCTATGAGACCCTGGGCAAATCACTTAACCCTGTTTGCCTCAGTTTCCTCACCTATAAAATGAGCTGGAGAAGGAAACAGTAAACCACTTTGCCAAAAAATCCTCAAATGGGGTCATGATGAGTTGGACATGGCTGAAATTGACTAAAAAAATAAACCAGGTCCCTTGTGACAAGGTAAAACAATTAAGCAAAATTAACAATACAATTACCTCATTTGAAAGTGCATGCAGCATTCTATATCTTTAGCACCCTTCAATAACTATATTTTTAAAAATAACAAATCTATTTTCTCTCCTTCTCATTGGATAAAAAAGAGAGAAAAGAAAAACAAATTCATTTAAATAAATATGCATAATTAAGCAAAACAAGCTCCCTCATTTGGTTGTAGTTTATATACACACAAATATATACACATATTACATATAATTCCCGGCATAATATACATATGTACATACATACATACGTGTTCAGTTGTTTTCAGTAATGTCCAACTCTTTCTTGGCAAGAGATACTGGGCCACACAGCTAGTAAGTATCTGAGGTCACATTTGAACTCAGGAAGATGAGTCTTTCTGACTTCAACCAGGCATGATAGCTTATCTTGATGTAAAGTGTGAGGTGTTGGTCTAAATCTAATTTCTTTCAAAGTGCTGCCCCATTTTCCCAGCAGTTTTTTTTTCTCAAATAGTGAGTCCTTTTTCTCTAAAGCAGAGGTCTTTGTGTTTATCCAACACTAGACTAGATACATTTGTTTCCATAGGTTGTATAGCTATTATGTTCCATTTATCAATCCCTCCATTTTTTTAACTGATACCGAACTGTTTTGATAATTATTGCTTTGTAATATAGTTTGAAATAAGGTGGTGCTAGACTCCCTTTATTCTCACTTTTTTCATCATTTTTTTCTTGAGATTCTTGATCTTTTTTTGCCTTGCTATGAATTGTTATTATTTTTTCTAGTTCTAGAAAGTAATTATTTGGTAGTTTACATATCCTTATTTCCTCAATTTCTTTTTCTTAAATTATTGCAAATAGCCAGAATTTCTAGCATTGTGTCAAATAAAAGTAGTGACAATGTTTTCATCCCTGATTTCATTGAAAAAGATTTCAATTTAGATCTATTGCATAAAATGGTAGCTCTCAGTTTTTAGCTATGTACTATTTATCAGCTTGAAAAAAGTTCCATTTATTCCTGTATTTTCTGGTGTTGGTTGGTTGTTTTTTTTTTAATAGAAAGGGGTATTGTATTTTGTCAAAAACCTTTTCTACATCTATTGATATAATCATATAATTTTGAATTTTGTTATTAATATGTTTAAATGTATTGTTTTCCTAATATTAAACCAACCCTTGCAGTCCTGGTGTGAACCCAACATCTCCATATTGTATAATCTTCGTGATATGTTTTGTGTGTGGGCACATGCGTGCATATGTGTATGTGTATGTGCTTGTGTGTATGATATGATTAGCCTTTGCTGATATCTTATTTAAAATTTTTGCATTCATTTTCATTAGGGATATTGACCTATAGTTTTCTTTTTCTGTTTTGACTCTCACTTGTTTATATATCAAGACTATAACTGTGTCATAGATGGAATTTGACAGAATTCTTTCTTTTGCTATTTTTGCAGTTTATGTAATATTAAAATCGGCTGATCTTTGAATGTTTGATAGAATTTAGTTGTGAATTCATCTTGTCCTGGAGGTTGGGTTTTTTTTAAAGTTTATGTTTTGTTAAATATCTTCTTCTGAAATTGAATAATTAAATACTCCATTTCTTTTTCTGGTATTTGGAGTATTTTATATTTATTGCAAATATTCATTTGCTTCATTTAAGCTGTCATTTTTATTGGAAAAAATTTTGTTGGAAAAAATTATTTCTGATAATATCCTTTATTTCTTCTTCATTTGTTGTAGATTATTCTTTTTCA
>CM053587.1:309163732-309199976 GCA_028646515.1 Pseudochirops corinnae | reverse complement strand
CCATCTCGCTGCCCCTTCTAGAACTCTTAAAAAAAAAAAAGTTTTAACGTGCTAGAATTAGGCAACCAAGTTAATTTACTATTCTTCCTGGAATCCTCCATTCACTTCAGGATTGAACTTAATTTCTTATGAAGTAGAGTGGGTCCCAGCCAATTATTATTGGTGTGATAGAGAGGAAGCTGTGATGTGAAGAAAGATTTGGTTATCACCTCTGTAATCCAGCTTTCCAATGGGCTTTTTCCAATGGACTTTAGAAAAATATTATTTTCTAATATTTTCACAAAATTTTTACTTTATTTTTATTTATATTTTATTGTATTATCATATTTTATACTATATTTTTATGGTATTATAAATAATATCCTATATATTTGTATTTTTACTTTATAAACATTTTTACTATAAATGCAATTGTTAATCTGCTTTCACATGATCTTTATATGTGGGCCATCAAGATCACTGATTGTTTGGAAAAGTATTTGCTTTCATGCATTATTTTAGTCCTCCGTTTCTGACTTTTTTCCTTGTCACAAGATTTTCAAATTCCTCAGCAGAGGCACATACCACACATTGGCATATGATAGTTGTCACTTAAATAGTTTGATTAGGCAGACCTTAATTATTTTTTGTTGGGAGTGAGGATGTATAGCAGGGAGTAATCTTTTTCTTCCTTTCCTTTTCTTTTAGCTGGAAAGAGGTGACTTCCTTTCAGAAGAATGGCGGGAAAGAATTGCAAACACAAGGTATGACTAGTTCTGAAAGTAGTTTAAATCCCTTAGCTGCCTAGGAAACCTTGTGGGTCTCTGTCCTCATGGGGGGCTTGCTTTAGTTGGAAGGTTGTTCTGACTGATCATTGTGCTTTTGCTTTCTTCTTAGTGAATTCCTTCCCAGCTGGTAGAAAGATCAGCTTCCTTCATGACTTTTTGTCATGGCCATTTCAAAGGAGAATTAGTAGAAGATCACATTCCTTATGGGGTAGGGGTGGAGAGGGAGGGCTAGTGGTGCTTTTGAGAAGTCTGTCACTTGGACTGAGTCAGTCCTTTTATTCCTATGGCTGAGGGATCCTCATCATGTGTGGAGGTGGGGTGGATGGTGTGGTTGGGGGGAGTGAGGAGAGTTCCAGGACTTAGAGGAAGTTAATCTTTTACTGAGGAGGCTAATGATGCCATCACTGATCATTCATTCTCTGAATGTTATAGCATCTCTGTTTTTGAAATGGAATCTCCTTGAGGGCAAAGACCTTGTAACCTCCTCTGTATGGATGAATGCTGGTTGGGTTGAGTTACTCCAAAATAACCTGGCTAAGACATGGAGGAGTTACTCCCCCTGTTCATACGCAGAACCAGGAGAGGCCACATTCTAGGGTTATCCGGGTAAAAGCTGTCCAGGGGGCCCATTCAGCAGTATGGGCCATTGTTCAAGCACCCTCACAGCAGGGAAGTGATTTCTCCAGTTTTACCTAAATCTCACTTTGCCATTTAAATCCATTTGGGGTGGATTTGTGACAGAGAGGGCAGCGGCCAGTCAGAAACTGCCTGCACCTGTAGCTTGAGCTGCTTGTAAGTAGCTTGTTCTATTTGTGGGTGATGACCATTTTTTCCATTCCCTTAATCATTGTTACTGTTTCCTTGGGGGATTTTGTGTCCCTCTCCCCCTCCCCCTGCCCCCTTTGAAAACCAGAATAGACCCTAGGATCCCCAGAGAGTAGAGGACAGGAGGACTCGGGTGTAGCTCCATGTGGCCAGTGCCAGAGGTACCCCTTGTTAGGATGCTGGGTTTTCTCTAGCTATATTTGAAGCAACTAACTCCTCTTCCATTACTGCACGTCTTAATCTTCTAGTGTTGCGGTAGCTTTTTAATTACACCACCTTCTGATTCATATTCCTTTGGGGGAATATTTCCTGGACCCTGAGCTTTTGTTTTCTATGCTTTTAGCTTGTGGCCTTTTGCTGAAAATTTTCTTTAAGTGTGTTTTGCACTTTACATTCAATTGGATCTTCTCATGGACATTTCATTTTGAATTCAGTGTGGTGTAACTGAAGGCACTGTGTTTCAAGGCACATGATTTGGGCTCAGATCTCATGTTTGCTTTGCCAGCTTTATGTTTTGGGGTCTTAGTGTCCTTCTGAAGTGAGAGGGTTGAATATTGACTAGAATAACAAAATCTCAGATTTTGTGGTCTCAGCCTCTTTGCACTCTTCAGAATTAGAGTGAGCACTTCAGAGAATTTTTGTTTATTATATAATCTATTGGTATTTGTAACTTATAATAAATGATTAATATTTACAGAATTAGCAACTGAAACATATTTGTGTGAAATAGTTCCAACCCACAGACCCCCTGAATCACACTTTGAGAACCACTGTACGAGATGACGAGATGATTTAAGGTCGTTTCCACTTCTAAATCTTGTGCATTCTACCATGTTACCACATTGTCTTGTATTGTTAAATTAAATTTTACCCTTTTAAAAAATGAAAGAAAAATTCACCTTTTCCCATCCCATTTTCCCTAATAGGAAAGAAAAACAAACCCCTATTACAAATATGTATAATGAAGGAAAATAAATTTACCCATTTGCCGTTTTTAAAAAAGTCTTATTGATGTCAGTCAGGATACTTCCCAGTTTTTTATCACAGTGTGTTTGGCATGCGTGTGCCTGTCTTTCAAATTATTTCTGTAAAAATGAAATAATCTCAGTACCAGGTCTAAAAAGGTTCCTACCTGCTTGACGCTGAAACATTGTCCGTATTTTCACTTAACTAAGACCTACATTCTGTATCTGTTGGCATTAGCAAGGTAGCTGTCAAATCTCAGGGTTACTAAAGGTGTATGATGATGTAGAAGAAAACTAGCAAAGAGACAGAATGAAGCAGAGGACTGTGGGTATGGGTATTGTACTTGCCTTCAGTGCTTTGGTGATTAGTCCATACTCAAGTGGCATCACTGGGATATTGACAAATACTTTGTTTTAGTATCTTCCTAAGCATTTAAGGGTTTAGTTTTTCGCATCAGCAAATTTGGGGACTCTCTGAAGGTGGGCGTTATATATTGGAATCAGGTTTGTTTAGGGAAGAAAAAATCCTAGTAAAACAAATTCCCAATACATAGAAGTATTCATTTTCTCAACAGGAGAAATGGAAGTTATTTGAAACTCTAAAGGCTTGTTTAGAATCTTAGATTTCAGCTCTGTCTCAGAACATTTCCTAAGGAAAAATATCGAATGGATTTAAAATTTATTTCTTGGCATGAAATTTTTTTCTTATTTGGACAAATCATGTTGTATGGTTATTTCTTTCCATTAATTTGTTTTGTAATGTAAGCAAATGTTAAAAAAAAAAAATCTGTCTCCTCCAAAGGCACTGTAATGACTAGATTCCCACACTTGGGATCTGCATACCTCTGTTTCCACCCTGGCCCTGACACTCATGGCTCTTGGGAATCATGGACCAGTCACTTTTCAGGGATCTCAGGCTGGTCATCTGGAAACTTGGCATAATTGATGTCTTGCCTCCTTCCAGACAGGGTCGAAGGAAGTGCCTGATAAATCTTTAAAGCACTAGACAAAATGAGTGCACTTGGGGGAGAAAGCCCCTTGTCTCCTGACCTTTTTAAAAACACCCTTTTTTCTAGAATGTGAGCAACTGCTCAGGGGCTCCACCTTTCCTCCTGTGGCTTCTGTCATTGGCAGGGAATCATTATCACAATGAAGTAGCTCTTTTCAGTTTTGTTTTTAAAGTAATTATCCTAATAAACTGGGCTTGTCTGCCTTGGAAAAGGGTCGTTCCAAGCACATGTTTACTAACTTGACACGAGGGTAAGAGTGGGATGGGTCGGCTGACTCTTGCTGCAGGCTGCTGGTACTTCTCAGTGAAGATGTTTCTCATTGCCAGGCCTTTTGAGTGTCTCCCGTCCCTTCTGTGTGCCTCTCTGTACACACTGTGGCCAGCTCCCCTGCTTTGGCCAAATGCCTTTAACCTGTTTACTGCTGAACAAAGCAAATGGCGCTCTAGTCAGAAATCAGGGAGCACAGACAATTCTGTGGCTACTGTACATAATCTGAATCTAAGTTTCATTAAGTTGTGCCCTAGGTGTCTAAAGGCTATTAGTTTCTTAAATTGATGATGCTTTTGCTACTTTACACCGGGAGCTCTAATTATTGTTAGGTGTTGCATACTCCTGTTGTTAACAGTTTTGGGTTTTGAATAAAATTTTTTTCCATTGGTAGAGAGTGACTTGCCAGTCCTTGGACTATTGAGAACTTTATATTTTGGACCCCTTTGGTTTCTGTACCTCATTGTCATCAAAAGGCTGGAAAAGCCCAGGGGACAACCATCAGGGCAACTGGAATTGAGTGTACAGAAGCTACTGACGTTGCCAGATTGCTCTGTGATCCCGTCACCATCTGGTTGTATTCAGTCTTGCTTCCAGCTCTCTCTCTTTTGCTTGTTATTCTGCATTGGGGAGTAGTCCTCTGTTTTGCACATGGCCAATGCTTTCCATGACCACTTGTTTCATCAGCTCTGGAGTCCTGGGCCAGATCTTCCTCTGCAGTGTGCACCCAGTGATCTCCCTTCTCCCCTACCCCATGACCAAGCCAAAATAAAAGCTAATCATTCAAAACCTAGTGGCCCTGTACAGGGACTTGGTTTAAGATGACTTTTGACAGTGGTCGTCAGCTTAATTCTGTGAGTACTATCCTCTGTTTTATTCAAAGGATGAGCATATTTTTAATCTGCCACTCACAGATGAGGAAATGTGGGGTTTTTAGAGTCTGCCTGTATACAGCAGCCCCCCGTAAATACTTGTTCCTGAAGATATCTCCTGGCTTTCAGGTTCCCAGCACCTTTAATACCTTGAACTTCTCAAGCTCCTCCTCTACCATGCCAGCCATGCCATAATCCTGTGATAAGACCAAGCCACAGAATGGACGCTGAGTAGTTGGCAGAGGGCAGAATCTGGCCCTGAGAGTCCTGCAGGATCGAGTTAAGTGAGAAGGTGTGCTCTGGGAAAAGCCATTTGGTAATTAACCAAGGAGACCACTGGACGGGCTGAATTTCTAAAGTTTGCAATTCACAGTATTCCCATAGGTTAAAACTCCCCTTTGGAAATGCTATTAGATATTGTGTGTCCTTTTCAAACCATCCATCACCCTGATGTCATTGCTGGCCTTCATTCCTGTGTTAAAATATAACCATTTCTTGTCCTGCCTCTTCTTTGCATTTGTCACATGAAGGGGAAGGGGGTGGTGGTGGGGATGGGGATGGGGGTGGGAATGGTTTTTTTGGCTCTGTCGTTTACTATGCCCGATCTTCAGAACAGTCCTCTTTGTTCTTTGCTGACTTGATTTTCTTTCCTTCCCTTTCTCTTGTTCTTTATTATTGTTCTGTTTGCTCATCACAACTCATGATCCTGGTTATTGATACTTTGGTTTTGTTGGGGAGATTGGTCTGCCTTGTGAGACCGTCTTTTGATTAACATAACATCAAGATTTAAAAGAAATGACTCTAGAAATTATAGTTTGTTGGATACATATACAGATGGGGAGGCTGCCGGGGGGTGGAGGGGCAGCAATGATGCCAGTGGGAGTGCATCTTTTGGTATAGTATTTCCAGGACTGAAAATATACTTTATACTGAAATGTTTTAAGCTCTAAATGCAAAATTATAAGGATTTGGAAAAGGCTGTGCACTTGTAAAAATACCATTTTTCCTTTTTCTAACCTTCAAAAAACACTTCCTTTGCAGACTCCCAGCCATCTGAGGCTCTCATGGGGTTTGTTTGATGAGAGAGTGTGCCACCTTTTTACTTGTGAGCAGAGCTGGTGTCATTTCTCCCCAGCACCCCTTTCCCCAGTTTTCATTGAACAGTATATATGGTTGAAATTATTCTTGAGCAATTAATGATAGATTGAGTTAATCTTACTAATCATGTTTTAACTTTTTTCCTTCTGGTTTACTGGTAGAGAAGTTGGCTTGTTTATAATCTGAAAATACTGCTGGTTAAGTTGGTGACAGTTTAGTATATAGATTACCTTGAAAGCCCTTTTGGAAGAGTCTTGTGAGATATTCAAGGAGCCTTAGTGGGAGTGACCCTTGGCAATGTTGTTGGAATGTTTATTCCTGGGGTCTGAACAGATAATGCTGCCATACTATGGTTGTCTGCATTTGCAGGAGTTAGGTTCTGATGCCACCACGTATTCTTGCAGTAGCTTTTGCTTGGCCAGTGTTTAAGAAACTGAACTGGCTCCATGAAAATGCCTGTATCTGGGGATCAGGCTGCTTCCTAAATTCTAATCTCAAATATTTTTCAATCGTTCCTTTTTCAAAAGGTGTTAAATATGCAAGCATTGTCTTATAGGAATGAGAGATGGACATTTGAGAGACTTTAAGGAAGAATTTTACTTTCTATTCTTCTAACTGGAGTATTGTCTTGCAGTGTTATTTTTGTGAATAATTTTGCCTTTGGTCCTGAGGTGGATCACCAACTGAAGGAGCGATTTGCTAACATGAAGGAAGGTAAGGCCTTTTTTTCCACCCTGCTTCTCTTCCTGTTCTCCCTCCACCCCCACCCCTCTTTTTCTTAAAACCAAACAAGGTACTAGGCCTGGGAAGGGGTGGCTGCTTCTTATATGGTAAGGAATATAGAACCTCTTTGTGTATTTTTTCAAAGTCTTTGTCTTTTGGACATTGAATATTCTCTTATGGCTATTGTTATATCAATAAAAATGCTTTATGAAGGTGCTTTTTTTAAAAATAGAGTTGGCGTATCTTCCATAAGTAGGTTGGCTAAATGTCATTATGTCATTAAACATCATAAATTGAGTTATAAGTACAAGTTAATACTTTAGGAGTGGTATTTAAAAACATTTAGTTTTCCAAGTGTCTTGTAACCTTGTTACTGAATCTGACATACTTTCTATTTGGTGGTCGGTATGGAGTTCTTAACTTACCAGCATTATAAGTAAATAACTTTTTTTAATGATCAGAATTACCTGTACTTATCTTCCTAAATATTTATTGCAGATTCTTAGATTGGTAGGAAGTTTACCTCTTGGATTTGAGGGATCTTTTGACCTTTGTGGAAGTATTATGGACCCTTTAGAAGCTTTAAGATGATTGCAGCTTACCATGAAAATTAGAGGCTTGCTGCTCATCTTAAGTCACCCAAGAAAGATTCCTTTCTCTATAATCACTGCTATTTTTTGACCACCACTTACGGCAGTCACTGGTAACTTCAATGGAGTGTTCTTTTTAATCAAAGCAGTGTCATTCCCTGGCCCTTCTGAACAACAACCAGTTACTTACTCTACTTAGTGAAGTCTTCACGACCTCATCTCATTTGAAAGAGAGCACTGGATCCTGAACAAGTCCAGAGTAGTCTTGTTTAACTGAACCTATTATTTATATACATCCCCGGTAGCAGTGCATCATTTAGACCTCAGTATGAATTCCAGCTTTACTTTTGAACATTCAGCATGTCCTAGCTAGAAAATGAGGCGCTTGGAACTAGAGGACTGCCCACATCCCTTCTTGCTCTAAATCCATTTGGGTTAGGCTCAAGCTCCATTCAAAAGGGGCACACAATATCCATCTGATAACAGAATCAGAATTAGAAGGTACTCGAGATGCTACCTGGTCCAGCCTAGTGCCTACAGATGAATTCATCATCCACCTGGATGATGCCCAGTTAGATCATGCCTGGGTTCCCTCTCCAGTGTTTGAAGATAGGTCATAAAATCACACAGGACAGGTCCCTGGGTCCCTGGACTCCTAATGGTCTACCCTTGATCTACTGTGAAATGTGTGACATCAGTGGACTGTAGGGGAGAAAGCACTGTTGGATTAAATATGTGTAGTTTATTCCCTATTCCCATTTCTCAGTCTTCTGCTTCTCAGGGTGGTTCCAGAGGTGGAGGATAACATATTTATTAACAGTCCTTGTTGTGGGGGTAGTGCTTAGAGAGCTAGAAGAGCCATGTTCAAATCCTGCCTCTTAAATATTCTGGCCTTGTATCCTTGCCGATCTTAGCTGAGTAGATTAGCACCACTGAGATCACATAGCCACCCTCTTTGCCCTTTGCTCCACAGTCACAGTTCACAGATGGTTTTTAAAAATTGAATTTCATTTGAACTCTGCTTTCTGCAGAGCAGCGGTCATCACCTCTTCCCTACCTCTGATTCTTTTCTCACAAATGAGAAGTGGTTGGGACCATTTATATGCTGGTTTGCACTAGTCCCTTCCATTTTTCTTTGTATACCCATGTAGAGTTTACAGACCTGAGGTGTAAATTTCCTTGGGAGATAGGTATGTTTGGGAGTCTCAGGCGACACTTGGCTTATGTTTTCTTTTTGTGCAATATAAATCAGTTTCTGTTTTTTCTTCCTTCTCCTTAGTAAGAGGGGAAATAATACAGTATATGAAATTGGTAGAGAAACTCTACTTAGTCTACATAAGATCTTTTTTCTTCCTACTCTATATCCTTTACTCAAGCTAGTTCCTCACACCTTGGCTTTGAGGAGTTGAATTTTCAGGAGCATGAGATTTTAATTTGCTGCTCATTAAAGAGTTTCCCTAATAACCTAATATAAACGTAACCCCAGTACATTAGATGCCCCAAATCCCCTTTTCCATCCAGTTTCCAACACCAGACTTTTCCAGTATTTGCTTTGTAGCAAAAATGATAAAGCTTTTAAAAGTATAAAAGCTATTATGGTCCTTTCTCCTTGTTACTATCCCCGTCTCTTGTTCTATCTCTTGGGGAACCAAGGAAAGGACATGATTGTCATCCTTGACATCCACATTAAAGATGTACAACTTATCTATAAACTGTTTGGATATGTACTTATTTCCATTGGGAGAAAATGGTCTGCCTTCTTCATGGTTGATGGGGCATGACCTTTCCTCTGTTTGCCCATTGCATGGTTAGGGTTGGAATAGCTTGTCTCCACTCTAGCTTTGACTCCACCTTTGTGTGATGGCTGAGAGGGTTAACGCATGTACCTGAGGTCCCTAAACACACTTGTTAAATATTCTAGTGAGAGGTGATATAGCATCAGATGATGACTTTGTCGAATGACTTTGGCAGCCAGCCCTTTTGTAAGCAGCCTTTTATCCTATGTATCTGCAGTGACCCTCAGTAGAAGTCATGCTTGTGTCCTGAACATGAGTGTTTGAGGTTTGGAGAGGGTGGGTGGTAGCCAACCAGCCCCTATCAAACTGCATTTTTCTTCTTGTTCCCTCTGACTCCCACCCTGCCCATTGGGGAAGGGAGAATGTGGTAGTGTAGGTGTGGCCTTGGAAGTGGTGGTGCTCAGTGCAACTTGAATTTTTAGAATTTTGTGTGTCTTGTTGAATACCCGAGTGTCTCTTATCAACAATGCCTTTTTTTCTCTTCCAACTATGTCATTCCCATTGTACTTTGTGACTTGATGTGGTAATGATTTATCTTTGTGTTTCAGGTGGCAGAATCGTGTCCTCCAAACCTTTTGCACCTCTAAACTTTAGAATAAACAGTAGAAACTTGAGTGGTAAGAGTCTCTATTACATTATTAAGCTTTTATCATATGTAATTTGAGACCATTACAGTCCATTAGAGGGAACTGTTTGGAACAGCTAACACAGCCCAGGAGACAGGAGCTGAACCTAGAGTCTGGAAAATCTGATTTCAGATATGGCCTCAGGCCCTTCCTAGCTGTGTGACCCTGCACAAGTCACTTAATCTCTGAATTTCCTCCTCTATAAAATAGGGATAATGATGGCATCTGTGATCAGGTTTGGAGAGGACAAAATGAGACACTTTGTAAGCCCTAAGGTCCTATTTATATGCTGACTATTGCTTTTCTCAATTAACAGATGCTTTCTGGCCTATTTCATTTTGATAAATATTGACAACCTATAGATGTGTTCTTTTTTGTATCCTGATTACATTTTTCTAAGGAAAATCTAGCAAAAATACCATCAACACAAGTTAAAATGGGATTTAAAACAATCTATTTACAATACTTTTCAAAAGAGAAATTTAAAAACTGTAACTTCTATAAAATCTTTTACCAAACTGAAATTTACAGTTCAGAGCACATGGTTAACTGGAAAACAGGGAGCTCTACCCTGCTCACTGACTCAGGCCTGTGTTTTCAGATTTTCTTGCTTATATTTGATTCCCCACCCCTTTCCCTCTAAAGAACCAGCCCAAGTTCATAGGATTCTTCTGGGTGCTATATAAAGAATCACAGGCCTTGTTTCAAAATTTTTTTTACATGTTTTATAAGTCAAGATAGACAAACACATCAGACTATATAGAGCGAAACTAAACCACAGGCCAGAGAAATGAACCACATTTGAGTGTCAGGGTGGGTGATCATCCGTGGCCAGACAGAACGCTTCAGAGCAGAGTAGCTCCTGTCCCAGGAACCTTTTATCACAGCATGCCCTTCATCCTTGTCTCTCTTTGTACTTTTGAACAGAGGATAGGGAAGTAACAGAGGAAAAATGGCTGTTGGGTTTCTGAGAATTTGATTGGGCTGTTTCCTTAATTGGTCACAACTAACCAGCTTTTTTATCTTTAGATATTGGCACTATAATGAGAGTTGTGGAATTATCACCACTGAAAGGGTCGGTTTCATGGACCGGCAAGCCAGTTTCTTACTACCTGCATACTATTGATCGAACCATAGTAAGTATCACCATGGAGACTATTTAAGTGGCTCACTTGGTCTCTTCTCTCTCACTTTTCCATTATGTAGTTCTGAATGGTCTGTCTCATTCCCACTCATCCTATTCCTGCCCATGATAAGAACATGAGCCCAACTGTGACAGAACAGATAGGACTCTCTTCTGTCAGATATGCACTCGAATTGCTTATTGATACCCATTCTCTTCTAAATACTAACAAATTGCCTGCTTGTTTTTCTTTCTTTCTCATTTGTTCCATCTATTCACTATTTACTAGTGTTAAATGGCAAATTCATGCTTTAATTTAATCTTCAATGTAGTCTGTGTTTTTGCCCTGTTCTTCATTTTTACCCTATTCTTAGTGATTTCCTTTGACTGACCTGCTTTGTGTCCCAGCTCTTTTTCTATTGGAGAGGTGAGACTTCAGTTAAATTTAACGCACATTCTTAGAAGTACTTTGTATGTCCAGTGGTGAACAACAGTAAATCCCTGCCCTCAAGCACCTTGTAGTCTAGGGTATGGAATGAGATATGTATGCCAATTTTAGAGAAAACAAATGGTAACTCACCTAGTGATGGTCACAGAATTGGAGTGCGAGATAGTGGAGGAGAAAGGAATTACATATGGTTGGGGGTGGGGGATTTGTAGTCAAATAAGGCTTTATTCCAGTTGGGATTGGCCTCTTGATCCAGAGAGCTAATTATGACTACTTACCACAGGAAAAAACTTCTCAATAGTGGGCAAATATTAATTTGAGGGGTTATCAGAAATGAGTACCTAAAAATAATCGACTTTTTTCTGCCCTTTTCAGCTTGAAAACTATTTTTCTAGTCTCAAGAATCCAAAACTCAGGGTAAGTTTTTTTTGTTTTTGTTTTCTTTGCATGGTGATCTTTTTCTTCTTACATCAGTAAACTGTAAGACTAGTTTATGTATGTTTTGTTACACAAATATTCATAGTTTAAAATGATTTTCTTTAGGAGATGGTGAAACACAGGGTTAGGGGCGACTATTTTTCACAAAGGGTGTCTTCAGTTTGCTAAAGTATTCACTGTTCAATCCTTCAAGATAATAGCTGTTTAGAAGTTGTCTGATGGATCCCAGTGCTTTTCCATCCCTCCATCCTCTCTACCTGTTGCCATCTCCTGCATTGTTGAGTAACATTTTCTCTACTTCAGAAGTCTCATTTAAAAGAATATTGGTAATTATATGACCAAGGGCAAGTCATAGTGCTCCTGCAACCCTCCAGTTGCAGAGAAATTGTTAATTTGTGAGAGAATTTCCTACACAGATGAAATCACAGTTCTAGTTGCCAACGAAATATCGAACACAAATTTGATATTGGAGAAGTTCAGATTCTTGGGAATTCAAGTGAAAAATACATAACAGTCAGATGGTTTATATTTCAAAAGAGCATGTTTATGTGGATGTGTGTGACTTTTTCTGTGACTGAGATTCTGGGCACAGTGATGAGCAGTTGTACATTCAGGGTATGACTCTCTGTGTACATGAGAATTGACCCTGGGCAGTGAACACTGTGACACCTCCCCTTCTAGGAGGAGCAGGAGGCAGCTCGCCGCCGGCAGCAAAGAGAAAGCAAGAGCAACACAACAACTCCAACGAAGATCCAGGAAAGCAAGGGAGCCGTCACCTTGGAGCCTCGGGTGGTAAGTGGCTGTCTGTCTCTTTCTAAAACCCCTGAACGCTGTGAGGGACCTTGACAAAAAGTCTTATTTCATGGTGTCTCCAGGCTCATTGCAGCCATAGTATGTTGAAGTTGAAGAAGAGGGGCAGCCTGGCCTAGTTGTTGGGGGTCTTCACTTGGAATCTGGAGACTTGGCTCTGAGTATTGCCTCAGTATTCAGAGTGCCCCTGGGCAAATCATGACTGAAATTCTCTCAGCCTTAGTTTGATCTTTAGGAAATAAGAATATTTATGGTCTTCACTCTCTACAGGGTCATTTTGATGATCAAATAATCGTTATAAATTGATTTGCAAACCTTAAAAGCAGTCTAGAAACGTGAGCCCATCACCACCTGCTCACTCATCACTTTCATGTCATGGAAGAGAACACACTCCCATGCAGAGGAGGCCTCCAGTCAATGGCCATTGCTGGTGGTTTGGCCACTACATACCTGGACAGTCAATAAATAGCAAATGCTGCTTAATGAAGCCTTTGTTTTTTATTTGGAGAAGAAAAATGACAGTTAAGCAAGAAAGCAAGGATCGAAGTGTTGAAGTTGGTGGTTCAAGTGACCTTGTGTGTTATGTGTTACCGATTTTGAAAACTTTGAGCTCAGAAAGTTAATTCTGACCAAACCCAACCTGCTTCGTGGGACCCTTGTTACTTCTACTTTTCTTTCTATTTGACCTACCCCTTCCTCAACCCCCCCTCCCCCCTTTTCTTTAGGATTCTGGTGCTGAAGAAGATAAAACTGGGACGACTGCTCTTAAAAAGCCATCTCCTTCCAAACCTCGAAAAAAGAAGTTAAACAAAAAAGGAAGGAAGATGGCAGGAAGAAAACGTGGACGTCCCAAGAAAATGAGTGCTGCAAACCCTGAACGGAAACCCAAGAAGACTCCAACTGCACTGGAGCTTCTGCATGCTCAGACTGTGTCCCAGGCAGCTGCATCCTCTCCTCAGGGTAAGGGCTTTGGGATCATCAGCATTTCCCAGGATTGTGGGACCTGTCTTTGAAAGCTGATAATATAGACCTCATGTTCAGCAGCCCCTGAACAGAACCCTGAACTGTGGGAGAAGTGGGATAGGCAGGGAACAGAAGGATCTTGTCCTTTTTAAAGGACTTCTTTATTTTTGCTTTCCTGTTTCCATTTTCCACTAGAAACATTTTCCAGCCATTGATAGGTATCTGAAACACAATGCCGTGAGAAGGAACTGTGTACATATTTATCTGTTGATAGATGCTGGCCGTGGGACCCTGGGCTATTCATTTTCTCTTTCAGTGCCCAAAACAATTTATAAACTGTGTACTTGACTAGCTTTTGCTTATCTGCTTGGATAGTTGGTGGTTTTGTTTTAAATCAGCTCCTTCGACCAATGCAATTATGCTTCCCCTCCTAACTAAGGTGGGGGCAGGGGAGAAGAGGAGAGAGAATATGAGAGAGAATATGAGAGAGAAGAGGAATAGGAGGGAAACGGAGAGTAGAGATGTTCATTTTGTCTTCTTAGTCCTCTTAGTATATTGTGAAAGTATATTGACATCAAAGATGTCAAAGGATATCTGAACCTGAGAATCCGAGGGCTACTTACCCTCACCGCCACATTTTCCTCATCTGTAAAATGTTCTGTGCTTCTACCGCATGTGAAATTGATGATATAATCATGGACATATCAAACATGATGCTTCTCAATTATGGCAGCTCCTAAAAATTGTCGTAAGAATTATAGGGTGCAAACTAACTTGTTTTAAAGATGTCTTTTCCGTGCTCTCTCCAGTTAACACTGGTTCTTTTCATTAATTTTTTATAAAAGAAATTGAGAAAAGAGAATAGTGATCACAAACTAGTACAAACTAGTATTTCTGGTAGGTAGAGAGAACCATCTCGTTCTTTTTTTTGTTGCTTCTTAGTGTGTAAATAAAAATCTGGTACTTTTACTCTATCTCCTCCATCATGGTTCTCCCTTTGATACATTTGCACCTTCTCTCTTTCTTCCTTCCCTAATTGTATAATATTTTGGTATAACAAGTTGAGAAGTGGCAGTTCAGGGTTATTTATTTGGATGGTATGAGAAGAATTCATTTTCACATTTACAAGGTAGGGAATTGGTTCATCCAAAGAACAAACAGACCCACAGGATAAAATTCAGCAAGGATTCTGACTTCTCCAATATTTTTTTCAACCATGGAATATGTTGTTTTGTTTTCTCTACTTAGATGCATACAAGTCACCTCATAGTCCATATTATCAACTACCTCCTAAAGTACAACGGCATTCCTCCAACCAGCTATTGGCAACACCAACCCCACCTGCACTCCAGAAGCTGTTAGGTAATGTTCCTTTTGTCTACAGATGTATAGTAAAAATGCTTTTCTTCTATAGCTGACCTGTGCTTTCCAGTGTTGGTGTGAATCAGGCTATATTGGGTTCATACTTTGATTTGGGAGTCCTAGGTGGTTTAAAGGATTAGTAACCAGAGCGCAGAGCCTTCTGCTTTCAGGTCTCCAGTGTCCTCAGAGCAAGCTTATTAAGATTGTCTGCTAAAGTAATTTGATAGTCATCCACTCTTAATTATTTTTCTTTAGGTAATATACCAGCTCCCATCTATTGGAAAGTCTCACGGGGGCCAAGGATTAGAGGAAACATTGGCCCAAACAAGTTAAAATCTGGCTTTTTGCTCCACCACTGCATCAGCCTGTAATTTTAAGTGTTCCTCTCCATGTAACTGGAATATAGTCTCTTGATACTGTCTTCTTCAGGGCTTCCTGAATTCTCATTTCTTTTCATCTGCATGGAAATTATCTAGTGCCTCTTTTGTGAAAGGTAGCATACCAATGCTAGTCAATCTCATGATTTCTAAGAGGTCATTCCATTACACTAAGTAGCATTTTGAGCAATATTCTAATTGCTACCTCAGTCTATCTGTTGACTCTGTCTTCCAAAATGTTTCTTGCATAGACAACAACTGAAAGTTTTATAGGTCAGAAAAAAATGTTTCATTGGTTTTAGTATGCCTGTTCTCCATCTGATTCATGACCATGATGGGTCTAGGTGAATCAACTCTCTGCTTTAAAAAAAAAGTCTGTATTGTTATCTTGGTTAGCTCTTGTAACCCTTGAGAGTTAACCACTATGACCCTTGAGATCGATCTCTTAAAATAAAGAATAAAAAAGAGAAGATTAATTTAAGCAAAACTAACCAGAAGGGTGGAGGATAGATGGACCCAGAGATGAGATAGATGGCCTGGAGTTCTAACTGAACAGGAAACAAGGTCAGTTCTATTCTGGGACCCTCTCAGCAAGAAGAGGGACTGCTGGAAATTGGAAGAGGCAGATGCTATCAAAAGTGTTTAAGTGAAAAGGGAGAGAATCCAGTGAGGAGCCCTCTACTGGCAGAAGGGATGTATGCCTGTGATGGTAGATGGAGTCAATCTGGAATTAGTATTATTCCTCCATGAACAACATCCTTCTGCAGGAGAGGAAACCTGAGCTCTTAGGGGCATCTGCCGCCCAGAAAATTGGGTTGTGGATGAGTGATATGGACTCAAATAAAATGATAGCACCAATGGGAAAGAGAATGTCGTGGTGATATTGGAGTAAATTATACCACATAATCTGGGCCATAGTATTGCCTATCAGAGGATACTGCTACTGTCTACCTTACTTGCCTCATGATTTAATATTTTATGAATGAGGCATAATGAGAAAAAAGGGGGGATAATGGTATGAATTCTGTAAAGACAGTTTCTTTAGCATTTGGTTAGAAGGGAATGTTTAAATCATGCATTTCAGAGACTATGGATATGCTAAGCTTTTATTGCAGAGAAAGGAAGATTTTCCTCTTCCTAGCTTTATTGAATATGGAGTGAAGGTGAAGTATCTTCATCCTTTTGCTTTGTCCCTCTTGTCCCCTTTTTCTGTACCAAGTCTCTGGTTTTGCTTTCATCCTGTTTTGTTTGGTGTGGTATCAGAGCTTGGAATGTCAGCTTTACGGGACAAAACCACTTTAGTGGACAGATTGTCCAAACCTGGAATAACTTGATGTATATAATGTCACGATTCTTTTACTTGGTCAAGAGTGGTTAATGGTGACACTTGTTAAATTTGGCTTCTTCTTAGAACTAACAAGGGGAAATTTAAAGTTAGGTGATTAGAATTGGTGTACTGGGATATTCAAGGACTTGGAAAATCTCTAGTCTCTTGGTATCTAGCTTCCATTTTGATCCAGATTAGACCCTACCAAGATTAGGAAGCACCTGACCTGAAGACAGCATTCAGTTGTAGCCCATTGTATTTAGAATCAGGGTACTTGGGTTCGAGCCCCAGCTTTGCTACTGACTCCCAGGGTGACTGGTCATGTCACTTGACTGTCCCTGATTTGTCCTTTTTGAAAAAATAATGCATACTAAAATGGTAGGGATTTATCTGTTATAGTAGATGCTTACTTAATGAGTGTTTGCTGGTTCATTAGTTGCTTTAATTAAATGTACTTTCTGCCTTCTTTTGTAGAATCATTTAAAGTTCAGTACCTGCAGTTCCTGGCCTACATGAAAACTCCTCAGTACAAGGCAAACCTGCAGCAGTTGGTGGAGCAAGAGAAGGTGGGTGTGGTAGAATGTGGCCCAAAGCTCCATCTTGTCCTTAACACAGCCTGTTCTTGATACACCGTTTCTGCATCTTTACCAGCCTCTAACATAGATCAGAAAAATAGCGAGGTAGAAGGTATCCAAATTGGACAGAATTGAGAGGTATAAGGGACTTGACTCCAGTTCAGGATATTTTGGTACGTAGTTGCCACTGTGATTATGTACAGCCTAAAAGGTGCTTAAGCAGACAGTACCAAATCCATTTTAAATATCAGCTGCTTTTTCTGAAATAGTGTTAATTTTTTGTTATATCCCCCTTTGCTCACCAATTGGTGCAAAATATGTCCATGCATGCCATTTAGACAGAGTGGGAGGAAGACAAGAATACTGCCCTTTCCTCTCCTCACCTTTTAAAAATTAACTAAGGTACATGTTTAACTTTTCCTCTTGTCAGTCTTTTCCTTGAGACAGAAGATGTACATCATTTCCATACTTGAGTTCCAAAGTTGAGTTCTGAGACCATTTCTGGCGACTTTCCCTTTATTGTGCTGCCTTCCCCTTCGAGCTCATCCTGGTGCCTTTGTGCTCTTTATGTCACCAGTTCTTACCACAGTACCCTCCCTGCACATGATTCATGGTTTTTTTTTTTTCCGATTAAAATTTTAATCTTGGATATAAAATCCTGAAGTGCTTTTTGATTTATCGGAGTCTAAATTTAACTTTGGTTCAGAATTGAACATAAATTTTTTCTGGTTTACTTATGTACACTTAACTATTTGTTTCTCTCATTTGACTAGAACAGCCTATTGCCTGGTCAGTAGATGATTCCCATAATTCCATTCAAGCATTTATGGACCCTAATGAGGCATTGTAGTAATAGACGTCTACTCTCCTTAAAGAGAGCAAAGTAATAGTCCTTTTTATAAGAAGAGCCTCTCACATTGCGCTTTCAGACTTTTCATGGGTCAGTTAGGAGGGTGATATTGATCATCTGTTGCTTATGAATTTAGCCATGATTCACAGTGGGAAAGAGTTCATAGAAATCAGGAGACAGCAGAACATGTACCAGCTCTGGACTTTCATTTGGAAACTTAAAGTGAGCTAATAGATGAAGCCATAGGGTCAGGGGGAGAAAAGCAACTTGAATGTCCCCCCACCGAGCCTTCTTTCTTCATCCTGTATTTGAGAAGAAATTGAGGCTTTTCCAGTGTGACTTAATTTGGTCACATAGTGACAGGACTGGTACCACGTAGAGACCCCATCTTTTCTCCTATTCCAGGCTGCCTTGTGGTTTGCTTTCTATCTCAGTTTGTCTCTGTTTTCTTAGTATCAGCTCTCCTGACTTTTCTGGTGCCATGCGCTTGTCTTGACATGGGTTTTGGGCCCTTTCTGTTTCTTTGTCTTCCCTTTCCTTGCAGGAAAAGAACACTCAATTGTTAGGTACAGCCCAGCAGTTGTTCAGCCACTGTCAGGCTCAGAAAGAGGAGATCAAGAGACTGTTTCAACAGAAACTTGATGAGGTATGAGTATAGTTGGGTTGAAATGGACCCCCCTGGGGGCTAACGTGCTTGCATATTCTTGTTAAAAGATAGAGATGAGTCTGTGACTACATAATAGATGTATGTTGGGGGCTATGTCCTGTTTCCATAAAAGCATAGACGCTTTGCATCTCTGTGATGCTGTGATTACTGTCTCTAAGAAGTCCCTTCCCATTCCCTACTCCTCTCAGTTCTTGTGTAGGGCCTGCTGGTAGGCTGGCAGGTTTGATGTTAGACTGCCCCTGACTGGGCTGTGAAATTATTCTCTTTGTATACAGACTCTTCAGCTTATGGAGCTGTTCATGGGAAAATGAGCCCATCACCTTGCGTAGTCAGTCTGTGCCAGAGTAAACTTTTACGAGTTGACTTTGTGCACTACCCCAGAAAGTAGCTAGACGGTCAGAAGTTACAAAGAGGCCAATTAAGGCTGGATGTCAGGAAGAACTGGCTGACAATTAGAAGCTGTCTAGAAGCAACAGAATTTTCCGCCTCTGTGGGTAACAGGCCCTATATCTTTGGAGTCCTTCAGGCAGAGCCTCACGTACCATTTGGCTCATTCTGAGGGGTGGGCACGTGTTGGCCTAGAGGAGTGGCGAGGCCTTTCTGCTCTCAGATTTCTTGATTCTCTGGTAAGTGGGGAAGGACTAGCCAGGCCCCATCGTTATGTATTCATATTTATATGGCAACTGTACTTTCTTCCAGTTGGGAGTCAAGGCTCTGACCTACAATGATCTGATACAAGCTCAGAAAGAGATCTCTGCTCACAACCAGCAACTGAAAGAACAGACAAAGCAGCTAGAAAGTGATAACAGTGAACTCAGGAACCAGAGCTTGCAGCTGGTAAGGACAGATCCATAGCTCAAGTACCTACCAACCAAGAATTGAAGGATGCCAGAATCCCGATTTTGTGGATTTGAGTGAAAACAAAAATGAAATGAAAATCACTTTTCTTTTAAAGAAGTGAATCTTGTTTGAGCTCAGCATTTCTCTGAGTTAGAAAACTGATGAGGATAATGCCTTTTAAAATTAAAGCATGTTTTGGTGATGAATTGTTTTGACATGCCTTTATTTCTTGGTAACCACTCAACATTCAGTATTTTTCATTAAAATTTTAAAAATTAAAACCATGTGACAGGTCAAATTTTCTTAAAGGAACATGGAACATTTCAGTTATAGTTTGCAATTTCTTCACAATAAATGAGTTATTTTTTTCTAGCCATCTGAACCCATCATTTGTCACCTGTATTTGATCTGAATTTGTTTGTTCATTTACATAATCATAAGTCACTTGGTTATAGTCTCCTCGTTCTACTTTCCCCAGACCCTGCTTCTATTTAGAGCAACATGGAAAGACTTGGGAGTTCACATAGTCGCAATTTCTTACCATAAAGTAAACACTTCATTACATTTTTGAAACATAGCCATTTCCCAGATGATGAGTTCAGATTTTTTTTTTCTACCATTACAAAGTTTGTGTTCTTTTTATTTTTTCTTGGAATTAGGATGTAAACCTAGCAGTGGAATTGATGGGGCAAAAGTTATGGTTAAGTATCTTTTCTCTCCTCATTAGGTACTGTTTTCTAGGATGTGGTTACTTTAACAATAATATTAACACCAACAGGGTAATGTTCCCATTTTCATATTGCACCTCTAGTGCTGGTGTCTATAAACCATCTTTGGCACCTACAGCTGTTTTTGCTGTTGGTTGTGTACCTGCTCTGAGTTGTGATGGCGTGTGCTCTCCCAGGCCTTACACCATCTGTTGTGTTTGTTTGTTTGTTGGTTTGCATTTTTGAAATCTCCTTTCTCTGTGTTCATCCCACTGTTCTAGCTGAAATGGCTGAAATATTGCCACCTCTTTGATTGGATTCTTACTTATACAAGAGACAACTAGGAAAGAACAAGAGAAGGGGAAAGATGACAGAAGATGGAAGTCATCGCATCAGCATGGGTGGGGCTGCAGAAAGACCAGCCGCTGTCCCAGTATTGTTGGGACTGTTCTACCGATCTGTCAGCTAATTCTATAAGGAAGCTATTTCTTTAGCAGCCAGTGCTTCCTGATAGTCTTCCCTGCTTTCATTTCTCTGAGTACTTGCATTTCATGATGACTCAAAATTAGGACACTTGACTCTGTACCCAGGTCTTGGGAAGTATGCATCTCCACATTTTTTTTATCCTAATTGTAACTGAGCAATCACATCCATAATTTGTATCTAGATGTACTGACTTGAATTCATTGTGAGCAACAATGTTTTCTTCCTAAAGTCTCTCAGTGACTATTTTAGTTTCATTTTAGCCACAGGTACTTCTGTACTTTTTAGTTTTTCTCTGTGATGTAGGGGGGAAAATAGTATTGGCTGTTATCAGCAAGATGAGTTTTTTATTTCTTTGGAAAAAACCTTGGACTGTATTGGCATTTTCCACTTTATTATGGTATATGTTCACATTTTAGAGAGAAGAAAAATACAAGGGAATTTTGTTGTAGCCTTTGTGTTCTTACTAATCCTTCCCTAACTTATTCCTCTAGCTTAAAGCTCGGTGTGAAGAGCTGAAGCTGGATTGGTCTACTCTCTCACTGGAAAATTTGCTGAAGGAGAAGCAGGCACTGAAGAATCAAATTTCTGAGAAGCAGAAGCACTGTCTAGAACTTCAGGTAGGCATCGTGGCCGGGGCAGGAGCGCAGCCTATCAGTCCCACATCATGTGGTGTTAATTGGCAGGAGCCGTCATCATTATCTAGTCAGTCCAACCACCTCAAGTGAGAAATGCAAGTCTGAAGGGCGTGTGGTATTTTCTGAAACTCGCAGAAGTAATCTGAGTACCAGAACCAGGACTGGTGGCCAGATGCAGTGTTTTTTACCCAACAATAGTTTTAAACTTCAGAGAGACATGTAACACAGGATGAAGTGACAGAATTTATGCATGTGCAGCAGATCAGGGCAACTAACCTTCAGAAAGAAGTTTTTCCTTATAGTGAGTATTGGGTGGCTCATTGTGGTATTGGTAGAGTCCTGTCATTCTTGAATATAGTTTGACTGTGGAACAATTAAGAACCTGTATAATTAATTCTCTGAATGTAAGCAGTATTTGGAGTGCATATGGGTGTCAGAATGAATTGATCTCTTGATTTGTGATTAGCCTGGCATTGTGTGCATTCTATGACTATAATGAAATTGCTTCACTCCCACCAGCCATCCCAGGTCTGAAGCATATACCCCATATTTAGAGTTCTTAACACTCTTTTGGCTTTACATTATGGAGCAATTAATTGTGAAATATCACTAGTGTTGCTAAGTGTCTCATTTATTATGGGACCATACCTACCTACTTGGCCTTATTTTCTAATTCACATTTTCTTTTTGGCAAGAAAAGTAGGAAAGTCCCCGTTCTCCCCCGAACATCTTTAGACACCTTGCAGCCTGAAACTCACTGACTTCTCCACATTGTTCTGCCTTTGGGAAGCGTGGGGAGCAGCAGGTTGGCAGGGTAGGAGGGATTCACTATGTTGGTCAGCTTGGCTTCCTGACATGGGCTGGCTTCCTGGAATTTTGTGTTGTTGGAATACTGTTAAAGCTCCTCAGGGCATTGGGATGTATGGCTCAAGAAATGGTAGTGGAATTAAATGCAATGTGCTTTCTTTGGTTTGGCTTCAATTGGTTTTAATGTGCTTATAAATTTAGGCCTCTTTTATTGATCATGTTCTAAAACATTCTTTTGAGATATGTGAATTCTGTTTAATTATGAATCTGGAAGTCTTGTCCTTACTATACTTCGGCTCTAAAGGTAGCTGGAGCACAGTGGATAGAGCACTGTGTTTGCTGACAGAAAGGCCCAAGTTTTGAATCCCATGTCAGACGCTTAGCTAGCTTGTCCAAACTTGGGCAAAGAAGCCACTTTTCTTAACGTCTTATTTCCCTCTCTGTAAAGAGGGGATTCTTATTCTAATAGCTAGCTCATTGGGCTCCTGGGGAGATCAAAGGAGATGATCTCTATGGAAGGAATATGTCAGACTTTAAAATGCTACAGAAAAAACGTGTGATGCGCAGGTCACATCTCATTAGCTTCAGTTTTCTTATTTGTCAAGGAGGGAAAACTAGTACAGCTCAGCTCAGAGGCATTGTCAGGAAAGCTTCCGTTATCTAAAATTTTGAATGGGTTTATTATTTTGCTTTTAATTGTTTTCATTCTTATCATGGATCATTTCAGGGTTGAGATAAGCAAATATTGATAATAATGAATGAAATTTACTTGACTTAAAAGAAATGGAATGTTATTATAGCAAACATGTTTTTCAAACTGTAATGTCATTTTTTAGTGTCCATGGGCCTTTTGTCTCATATTGAGGTATGGTCTGTATTTAGCCATGTGCTTTCTGTGCAGCATATCAAATCTTCTTTTATTTCAGGTCCTTAGCAAGATAGCTTTGCCCTAGAAGCTGCTGTATAGAGATGTCTTGGGGAGGTGTGGTGGGGAACCTGGTCTTCTGGGCGCCGCCTTTCATTGTGTCTCCCTTGATCCTCTTTGTTGTAAAGATCAGCATTGTGGAGCTTGAGAAAAGCCAAAGGCAGCAGGAACTACTGCAGCTGAAATCCTACGCGCCGGCTGATGAGGCCCTGTCCGTCCACCTGCGAAGTAAAAGCAGCTTCAGCCGTGAGCTGGAGACTGACCCTACCAGGTTCCAGCTGGAGCTCGAATGCTCCAAGTTGTCCTTGCCCCACATCAATAGCATGAGCCCCGAACTCTCTATGAATGGCCATGCAACTACCTATGAGATTCATAGTATGCTTAGCCGACCTTCTTCCAAACAAAACACTCCACAGTATCTGACCTCCCACCTGGATCAAGAAATAGTTCCTTGCACCCCCATTCATAACAACAGACAGAAGGCAGACAAACTGTCAAGCTTGTCCTTACCTGATTATACCAGGTATTCCCCTGCTAAGTTAGCCCTAAGGAGACACTTGAATCAGGATCATGTAGTCCATGGAAAAGCTACAACTAATGAAATACACCACAGGTGAGCAAAAATGTGTGTTTTGGGTTGTCAGGGAGAGAATGGAAGAGGGGAAACAGTGCATGGTGATTTAGGTTCCCTTGTATGCATTTGTGCCTAGAGAGTTCTAGAGTTAAGCTTACCGTTCTTCCAAAGAGCTTTGGATTCTGTGAATCATTTGAAAGACATCACTCTGTTTCCCTTCTGTACCTTCTCTATGCTTGTAATTGTGTTAGACCTTGGGGATACCAAAATGAAATACTCCTGACCTCAGGGTGTTTATATTCTACTGGGGTGAAGTATAGCCCAATTTGCAGGGGGAAATTGACAAGTAGTGAACAAAGCAGTATCTAGGGAGGGAGGGGGCTCAGGATTGGCCTCATGTAGGAGGGGGCACTTGAAGCAGACGTGAACTTGGTGCCTCTTCATTCCAGAGCTGAACATGCAAAAGAGAATGGCCTGACATATCAGAGTCCTGGTATGTCAAATGGCCTAAAGCTGAGCCCTCAGGAAACTCGGCCCTCCTCCCCCTCGGCCTTACAGATTGCAGGAGAGAAGAGCAGTGACAAGGTGAGGATTTTTGAAAGGGTGATTGGATGTCAGCTTAGCATAGGTCATAACTTCTAATGGAACATTCTCCATTGCTGAGGCTATAGTTCCATTTTGCTGGAGGAATAGTGCCCTTTGCTGCTGAGCGCCTGCCTGTCTGGTTTGCCTTTTTTCCAAAAAATTTTTGTTTATAGCATTCGTTTTTATATCACCTACATTTTGATACCTTATAAAAAAATAAAAAAAGAAGGGGAAATAAGCTAACCCATACAACCAACATGTCTCATGTTCTAATGTATTGTTCCACATTCATAGACCCCAAGCCTGCTGAGAAGGTACTGGAAGGTGCCTTTTCAAATCTCTGTTTTAGGGCCCAGCTTCGTCATTTATAATTTTGCATCTTTCAATTGTGCTAATTTTGTTCTTGTTTTTTTCATTTACATTGTTCTAGTCATTGTGCATAGTGTTTTTCTTATTTTGTTTACTTCTTTGCATCAGTCCACATTAGTCTAACTGTGTATCTTGTGTATTCTTCATGTTCATTCTTTATGGTGCAGTGATACAGACCACAGTTTGTTTAGCCTTTCCCAAGTTGATGGGCATCTGCTTTGTTTCCATTTCTTTGCTTCTATGCAGGGATATGTGTCTAGCAGTTTAATTTCTGGATCAAAGAGCATTATCCCAACATTTTTTTCCAGAATAGTTGGACCTATTGACAACTCTACCAGTAGCATATTAGTCTGCCCATCTTTCCATAGCCCTGCTAACATTGATTATCCATACCTTTTGTCATCTTCACTAACTTGCTGGGAATGAGGTGAAACCTCAGACCTGTTTTGATTTGCATTTCTCTTGGTAGTGATTTTGAACTTTATTTCATAGTTGAAATTCTTTTGATAATGTTTTTGTTCATAGCTTTTTACCATTTATTTATTGGGGAATGGCTTTTTGTTTTATATTTGTGTTGCTGATATATCATAGATTGTAGATCCTTCTCAGACAAATTCTGAATTAATTGTGGCACATGAGAGACGTTGGTTTACAAAAACTAATTTATTCCAGATAGTTTTCTAGTTTTCTTAGCATTTCTTGTCAATTAGAGAGTTCTTTCCTAAGCAATTTGTGCTATCATGTTTATTGTCCACTGGGTTATTATTCACCTTTTGGATTCTTCCTTATGTGGTATGTTCTATTATGTTTTTCTATATGTTAAAATTAGTTCCTAATGGGGAAATCCACAGAGAAAAAAAATGAGGTAATTAATAGCTTCAGCAAAGTACTAGGATATAAAATTAACTCACGGGCATTGACAATACTTCTGTTTAGTGATAACAACGTTCAAGAGAGAGAAAAATAAGAAGAGAAATTCGGTTCAGAATAGCTACAAAATGCATTAAATAACTTGGAGTAAAACTAGCAAAGCACACTCATTCTTTACAAATGAAATTACAGCATGTTGCTTAAATAAATATCAAATTAAGGAAGCTGGAGGAGTGTTCCACTCAGTGCTCATGGCTGTGCAGTACCAATGAAACACAACTAACAACACCACCTAAATTGAGACCTGGTACCTTAGTAATCACAGTTCCTAGAGCAGTGGTTCCCAAACTCTTGGGTCTCAGGAGATCTGTATATGCTCTCTTCCAAGTTGAGAACCCCAGAAAACGCTATGTGGATCACATTTGGTATTTACTATATTAGAAATGAAGACATCCCTACGGTACAATCAAAACAGTAGTTTTTTGACTTCCTTGATGCCCCCTTCCCCCCTTTTAAGTCCCCAATACCCCAAGTTTCACAAATGTTGGCCTAAAGAATATTTTACAGATCTAAACAAAACTCTTTTGAAGAAACAAAAATATGAAAGGAAAGAATGAAAAAAAGTAGGAATGATGGTGGAATAAAGCCTTGACACAGATACCCCGCCCCTTCTGTAATGTGTTGGCCTGAGTTTTAGTATGTTAGCATTCTGTTTTGTTCTTTTAGAGATTTTTTTTATTGTATTTAAAAAATCATTCTGTTACAGGTTTTAAAAGAGAGAGCCTATGCCAGCAATGGAGAAACAATCACCAGCCTCCCTATCAGTATTCCTCTCAGCACAGTGCAGCCCAACAAGCTTCCTGTCAGTATCCCATTGGCCAGTGTAGTGTTGCCTAGCCGTGCGGAGAAAGTGGTGAGTAGAGGCGCTGGGGGCCAGATGCAGGCTCTCCTGCCGACAGACTCATCCAGCTGGCCGTGGAGTACGCAGTCCGTCCTTCTACCTTTCCTTGTCCTTTTACTCACTACCTTTCTTTCTATTTCAACTCTTTATTGCTTCAATCTACCCAACTCTGCTTTGTCCCTCTCTAGAGACACACAGCTTGAGTTAATCTGGGACCGTGGTTTTGATGACTCAGCCTTTTAGCATCACTGGAAAATTATTACATAGGGAGCTTTACTTCAGGGGAAAGTTGGGTTTCTATGTTATAGAAATATCGTTGAACTGACAGTTTCCTCTTTTGTATGGGCTGATGTTGGGAGGGCAGACTGAACTGAAATATTCTTTTGGGCAAAGGTTTAGCTTCTTGCTTTCCACATAGCAGTTATTCCAGCTTTGTGCTGGGCCCGACTTGTGCAGACTGATCTGCTGTGTTGTTGTCTAATTCTTATTCTTTAGGACGTGTTATTGTAAACTCCTTTTGGTAAATGCAAATAGATGTTTGATAGTATGTGTTGTTTGGCTTCAATTACAAGGTGTATTCATTTCCTCTGCAGAGGAACACACCTAGTCCAGTTCATCAGAATCGAGAGTCTGCTTCAGCAACACTTGAAAAACAGTTTGGTGCTAATTCCCATAATGGTATGAACAGTGCTGTAGGAAGCAAGTCCCTTGCTTTGGCTACCTCAGGTATGGTTTTTCTGCTCCGGTGACAGCTTGGCTTCACTGTTGTCACTGAGTCCAAGCCCACTCTGGTGCTTGGCTTCTGAATTGCTCTCTTGTGGTGTTAGTAAACCGTAGGATTTGGGTCTGGGGTGGAATTTGCCTTACCTGCCACCTCTGTGTTTGGGCATTTTGTGTTTTGTGCTAGGAGGTTGCACACTTCAATATCTTGTTTTCTGTGTGGGTGGAATAGTTCTGTTTATTACATCAGTGTTTTGCATACTCTTTATACTCCATCTGCTGGAATTTCTGTTTCATAGTAAAAGAAATGCATTCTCAATCTCCTCTCCATCTATTATTACCTAGGCCTGGCTCCTGTATTGCTGACTATTTTCTCTAGTAATGGCTGTACTTGTGTGTGTGTGTGTGTGTGTGTGTGTGTGTGTGTGTGTTTCCACCTGTCTGTCTGTCACATGTGTTCTCTCTCTCTCTCTCTCTCTCTCACCCTCCCCTTCCCTTCTACTCCCTATTCCTTTCCCCTCTTCCTCAGTCCTGACTTTCCTAGCCCCTTCCCACTCTGTATTAGTCCTGGACTTGAGTTTCAGTTCTCTTTGCAGTCTCCAACTATGATTCAGTGGCTTTTCTTTTGATGACTCCCCAGTCCAGATTCTACTGACTGTTGTATATCTGCCCCTCCATGCCCAGTTGTCAGCCTAGCTCCTTTCTCTTGGCATTCAGCTCCAGCTTCATAAGCTACTGCTCCTCAGTAATTCCTTTCCTTATTCCAAAGGAATTGGATATTTGCATCAATTCTCTGTCACCTTCTAGTTCCTTACCCTCAAATCCCAACTTCTTTGTTCCACTCTAGTCATATTTAGGGGCGTCCACACATCAAATCTTGCCATTACTTAGGACTGCCCAGCTTCCCTAATTAGAAGCTCTGCCATCGGCCTCTTTGACTATAATTTCTTTTCCCTCCATTTCGTCCTTTGCCTCGCTTTCTCTATGCCTCTTGTTGACCCTCATTAAGACCTCCATGACTGCTGCTCTCGCTTCGTTTCCTCTCTTTCCAGGCTCACCCCACCCATTAGCTATTGCACCTGAGTACTTTGCTTGGTTCTGGACTCCCTTGCTCTCTGGTCCTGTTGACACCTTCTCTTGCTAAACTCCCACCCTCTGCCTCCCCTATTCCTGCTTACCACCTGTTAGAGGAAGCCTCACAGCCATGCTGACATTCCTGTTACTCAGCCTCAGTAGCAAGGTAGCCCTTTTATTCCTCCCTAATCAGTTCCCTGTCTTGTTCCCCACTCAGGCTGTTCCAGACCTTCTCTTGCCTGCTGTCCCTCTTGCTCTGTATGTAGGGATCAGTCCAGACTTATGTGTGTCTTTTTGATCTCTTCCCCGACCTTCCTTCCCAAGTCATTCGGTGCATGTTGGACACTTCCAGGGGACTTTGCCAGTTCTAGAACTAAACTGGCCTTAGTCCTTAACCCACCCCTTATCTAGATGGAGCTGTCTCTGGGCAAGGAGCCACCTTCCTTCGAGCTTTCCGGCCCCTGCCCTCAGCCTTTGACTGGCCCATTGCCTTCTGTCCCGGCACTTCTGCCCTGACTGTCTCTGGCTCTCAGCACTGGCTTCTTCAGGGAGCCTCTGCCGTTCCCTTCCCAGCTGCTCATTCTTCTCTCGATTTTTGTTTAATTGTTTGAAATATTTATATTTAACTTTGTGTTGTGTTTTTTATATGTGCTTGTAATTTCCCGCACTTAAATATTATCTTCTTGTGAGGTCGGCTTGTTTGTCCATATATACTCAGCACTGGCACGCAGTAGGTCCTTTATATGGTTAATAGATAAAAAGCGCCAGCCCCACTGACAGCTGTATATCATTCATTATTAACTTTTTGCCATGAGGGTAGGCCTTAGAATTTAAACCTGGAAAGCCCTCTCATTTTGTGGCTAATAAAACTTAAGATTTAGAAAGATTTTCCTGAAGTGAAGAAAGAGCACTAAAAGTAGGTGCCTGACCCAGAGTCAGGCTTTGACTCCAGTCCCTCCTGTCTGGCCATGGACCAGTCTTTTCAGCTCCCTATGCCCATTCCCCTACTTGTAGTCTCTTCTCAGTCTTGGGGGTCTTTTGAATTTAGGGGTTGATGGCCTTCATGTTGCTATGGAAGAACCATGACAGAGCCAGAGTGTCAGGGGCAGAATTCTCTCCTCTCCATGAGAAGACCCCTTCTGCTCAGGAGCTCTGACTCCAAGCACGTTTTCATCACCTCAAAAGGAAGGAATATAGGTGTCACATGGACTATTCATTTCCTATTTCTTATCATGCTTTTACCTGTTTTCCATAGTAGATTGTAGAACTCTGTCTGGAGCTCAATGAATGGGGAAGCTCTTCTTGACTGAGTTAGAATTCTGCCTGTAGCGGAGGCATTGAATTGTGTCCTCGAACCTGGGACAGTGGTGTTGTGGTAAACCTGAATGACTTGGCTGAAAGGACAGCTATATCCTCAGTGATAGTAGCCTTTATGGGGAGCCACTGACATATCATTTGCTGAAATTTTATAGGGACCCATTCTTATATAACTCTTCTTTGCTCTGACCCTTGGTTGTCTCTCTTCTCGCTGGTTCTTTTAAAGATCTTACGGTTGTCCCAGAGATTCCTTTTCCAGAATAACAGTGTCGACTCTTTAAAAATACCCAGGACAGAATTGGTCACTGATAATACAGAAATGTGACATTAGGCCAGGATTGTTACTAGGGCTTTTTGTTCATGGATATAGGACAGGGGTGGGGAACCTGTGGCCTTGATGTCCTTGGGTGTGGCCCTTTGACTGAGTCCAAGTTTTATTATCCTTTTGTTAGAGGGATATGTTCTGTGAAGTTTGGATTCAGTCAGAGGGCCATATGTTGGCCTAGAGGCCACAGGTTCCCCTTGCCTGTCAGGAAAGAGAACTGTGATTTCATTAGACACTACCTAGTAAGGAAATTCCCTCTTTCAGTGTAAGCCAGTTTGCTAGACAGAGAATTACTTCCCCAAGGTCACTTAGCTATTATGTGTCCGAGACTCTTTATTTACAACGATACCACCCTGATCTCACTCACTTAATGATCACCCACCACACCTGCATCACAGGATCGTAAACCCCAGGGCTGGGTAGGACCTCCCAAGGCCCTTGAGGCCAGATGATCCTGTGGGGATAGTCATGGACCTTGATTAAGAGCAAATCCTGCTTGGCGTGCTTACTGCCACTGTGACTTTTGAGTGAGTCATTTAAGCTTCCTAGGCCTCCGTTTTCTCATCTATATTTGTTTCTGAATTCATACAAATGACTTAAATTCTGGGCCCTAGCTACCCTTGTGTAAAAGGTGAACAGTGGACCACATTATCTCCCTAAGGTATCCAAGTCTTTTTTGTGACATCATCCTCTTTGGCCGTCTGGTTAAGCCTGTGGACTCCTGAGTGTTTCTATATACATAAAAGACACAAGGATGTAAAGGAGACCAATTAGACTGAAACAGTTATCAGAATTTCTGTAAAGTTCTGAATGCCATGCTAAGAACCTTTCTTCAAATCTCTATCTGAGTCTTATGATAATGTCTTGAATAGGTGAATGATTTCACCCACCTAGAAGTGAAGCTTTATGATTTTTGTCTGTAACTTTGGGTATAATACATGTATTTCAAAATGGTGTGCAAACTTTTGTGGGATGTTGCTGTGATAACCCCTGTTTCCAACAGGTTTTTCTTATAGTGGCTCCTTGGCAGTCAATGGCACGCTTTCCAGTAGCCCAGCCCATCTTAACCATGGTGCTGAGCAGGCAGCCCTAGATGATTCTTCCAATTCAGGGAGCCTCTTTAATTCAGTGGGTTCCCGGAGTTCTACACCACAGCATCCTTCTTTACTCATGATGCAGTCCCGGAACTCTGGCCAGAACTCTCCAGCCCACCCACTTGCTGCCAGCCCACGCCTCAATGGAGCTTCTCAAAGCATGATGGGGATTTTGCAGTACTCGGATACTACAAAATTGTTCTCTGAAGGTAACAAGGGGGATCTTCCACTAGATTCAGGCTTTTCAGATCCTGAAAATGAAGTCAAGAGAAGAATCCTCTTTACAATCTCGACCAATACAGGAAACCTGAAGCAGTCTCCTTCCAACAAACACAGCCCTCTGACAGCTAGCATTCGCACAGATTGTGGACAGGCTTGTGTGCAGGAGGGCAAGAAGAGGGGCAGAAGGAAGCGGTCTTCTACGGGGAACCCTAGCGTGAATTCTGCGGTGTCTCCCAAGCGCAAGCCCTTACCATCTGTGGCAGGTCTCTTCACCCAGTCTTCAGGCTCACCCCTCAACATCAACTCTATGGTAAGAAAAAGAGGCTTTGTTTGTGGATTCTTCTGTGTTGGAGGCAGGGATATGATCGTAGACACATGGAATTTAAGGGCCAAGGGCTACCTCAGATCTCTTTATACCATTTATTTTATAGCCAAAGACACTAACCCATTGGAAACAAGAGGCTAACTTTTCCCTAGTCTTGTAGGTGTAGAATTGCAGAGCTGTTTCCCAAGGCTTTGACTTTAACCTTTTGATCTTGGTGTTATGTAGGACAGTCTTGACCTTTCACAAAACATCTATTGTTTCTATTGTCAGAGAGAGAACTTTCTTTGATGGAGGTAACCATGAGTCTCACCATCTATATTGCTTCTGTGTATATAATTAGTGTCTAATTTTAGAGTGTTGAAAAACTTCTAGAGCAGCTTAACTTTGATAGTAAATTGTGGTGAAATGGTAGCAACAAACCCATAAGCTTGAGAATGTTTCTGCAAGCAGATAGTGTTTTGTTTATTTGTTTATCCCTGATGGGTGTGGGTGTCTTGTAGGAAAAAGAGCCCGGTATGTACATTGAACCCTGGACATTTCTTATCAGACAAAACTCCAGGTTGTGGATTGTGTCAGGAAATGAGAATTCTGTGTGTCAGTCCTGTCTGTGGCACCGGTGACCTTGGCTATTATTCAGAATAGTAATTTTAGAATGGATGGGGACCTTACATGACACAAGGGATTGACAACCTTGCTTGTGTTGTAACCATATTTATCACCTAAAAGTCAGATCATTTGTGCATTCCTATAATAAAATGGTTGGAGAAGGAGCTTGTTTTAGAGGTCACTTTGTCTTATCCTTTCATTTTTCAGGTGTGTCATTTGAGGCCTTGAGAGATTAAGTGATTTACTGAGGGTCAGATTGTTCCTGTCAGTGCTGGAATTCCATCCTCTTCTCCAGTCTTAAAATACAGCGCTCTTTCTGCTCTGTCATATTACTCCTTTTTCTTTACCCAACTTTAAGCTGAGAACTTTGCTGAAATTATCTGCTCTAGGCCTATAGGTTTGTACTAAGAGGATTTCAAAGGTGGTTTTTTCAAAGGTGACATTAGATTGTAATTTGAAAATCATGTTTTGGTGACATGATCTGCTTGAAGAATACATTTAATTGGGTTTTTGTGGTGTGTGTTTTGTTTTTGATCCCTAGGTCAATAACATTAATCAGCCTTTAGAAATAACAGCCATTTCCTCCCCTGAAAACTCCCTGAAGAACTCTCCTATTCCTTACCAGGACAACGACCAGCCTCCAGTGCTGAAAAAGGAGAAGCCCTTGATCCAGACGAATGGGGCACATTACTCGCCCCTGACCTCGGATGAAGAGCAAGGATCTGAAGATGAGCACAACAGCATCAGGTGAGCCGAGAAGGCGGGGCCCATTTCCCTTCGGCCTTCCCCTTGTGGTGCTGGTTGCCTGGGGTTTGTTTTTCAAGGTAGATCTAAGTATATGAAGCTTGACGTTGTTCCTGCTGGGGGATCACATCAGAAACCCAGGAGAGACTGCTCACATGTTCCACTGGAGCTTCTTTTTCTCTAGAAATTTATGTTTATTTGATACTATAAGAAAAGCACAGTGGCCAGAAATTATGGAGATACATGTTGCATCTTTGGAGAGGTACAAATACAGATGATCAGAAAAGCCTTTTTTAAGACTCTTCTGTGTGCATTTTATTAATTAGTGCTGATACTTACTAGCTGTATGACCCAAGGTACTTTGGTTTTCTAATTTCTGTGATTAGACCACCCGAATCACAGTGTTGTTTGGGGACTTTTTATAAAAGTCCTTTATAAACCTTAAGCTTTTAGATCAATGTCAGTTATTAGTATTTGTTGCGGCTACTCCCTGCAGTCATTCACCTCTTCATTGCCCCGGGGAGATACTTTCATGTACTATGAACAACAACAAGAAGAATCACCTGTTGGCCATCCTTTGGGGATGAGCCTTTTCTGTAGTTGGGCTTGGTTAGGACTGTTGCCTTAGTAAGCTCTCTGTAGTAATACTGAGCTTTAATATTCCAAAAAGAAGTCTAGTGTCTGTAGTATCTGAAGGACTCTTGTGAAGGATACTTTTGGAACCATTGATTTAGAGGACCAGAATTTTATACATTTTTTTCTAATCATTAATAACCCATTTGAAATTGGAAATTACAGAATGTGAGATATGGGTCAACCTCTCATTTGACTGATTTGGCTGAAGCTCCAAGATGTTATAGAGGAACAATGGCATGTGAATTTACCTGAAATAAGCCATAATTTTTATACAATTTCCATTTTCTAACAGCAGTGGTCAGTTATATGTGCTTCTACTGACCCCAAGTTGACTCAGGTTGTCTGACCTTTACCAGATGAAAGTAGATGGATTTGGTTTCACCATTGTTAATTAGTTCTCTGGCAACTGAGTGCTAGATTTTATACTATATGCACATGTTTCATTGCTCTCTTTTGTTGTGTTTTTAATTCTGTTGTTTTTAAGAATGGATGTTACTCCAAGGAAACGTGCAAAATTTGTAGCTCTTAAAGAGCACACTTCAGTGACTGTTAGAGATATTTCAGCGGCTTTTGTTGTGGGGAAGTCAAGGATCATGCAAGTGCACAGTGAAACAGCATCAGTCACAATGAAGCACAAAGGAAAGTGGGGACAGAAACATAACGTGGCACCAAGAACTTCCTGCAAGACAGCCTAATTAAACTACAGAAAATAAGCATAGACCAGTAGAGGCACTAAGTGGTAAAAGGGGCTGGTAGCCATTCCTCTACAGTATGAGGAAAGCTTCTTGAAGCTGGATGACAAGTGAGAAGACCAAAAAAACCCTAGCTCCCTACCATTTTTTACAAACAAGAACATTGTCATCGCCAAAACAGTATAAAGACTAGAGTCCTAAAGACTGGAAACGTAATTTTTATTGATGAACAAAATTTCCTTTTTTCATTCAAGGTGATAGTAAAATCATTGTCAGAAGTCCAGGCCAGCCATTTAGATCTGGGCATTTCCATAATATTGTAAAACATCCACCCCGCAAAATAATGTGTTTGTTTCTTGTTTTTTTGGTTTTTTTGTTTTTTTTTTACTTCCAATGGGCCTGGAAGTCCTGTCCCATTTGAGGGGAAAGAAATCTCTGATAAACATTGATAGGAGGACTAAACTTCCTGAATAGAGGTAGAATTCAGTAACACCTTTTAGGACCATGTTATATATCATGATATTTATTCTCAAGGAGATTTAGCCAAGAAATAGAGATAAATATGAAACAGCCTGATATCACATTGAAAATTTGTGGCTAATCTGGAAATTATTTTGGAATTATGCTCCAAAAGGAACTAAATTGTGCATGGACCTTGACTCAGTGATACCTGTCTATAGGCCTGTGCCCCAGAGAGACCAAAGAAAGAGGAAAGGGACTCATGTATAATTTTTTTTATAGCATCCTTTTTGTAGTTAGAAGAAGCTAAACTAAAGAAGTACTCTTTATTTGGAAAGTGACTGAACAAATCATGATAAATAAATGTAATGGGATATTAATGCAACACAAAAAAAATGACAGCAGGTAGTGTTGGAGAAAGCCGGGAAGATTTGTGTGAATTGACACAGACTGAGATCAGCAGAAACAGAAGAACAAGTTTCACAATGACAACAGCGTCATCAAATGACAAACAACTTTGAAAGACTTAAGGACTCTCTCCGTAACTCCAGAGAACCATGGATGCAACGTGCTGCTCACCTGACTGAGAGACAATAGACTCAGGGTGCAGAATGAGTCTTACTTTTGGACATGGCCAGCGTGGGAATTTGTTTTGCTTTGCTGTGCAAGATTGATTTGCATTTTCCCCCAGTATTTTGATGGGATGGAGAAACTTACTTTTAAAAACACACATGTGTATATGTATGTGCACATATGTATGTGTGTGTGTATGTGTATGTGTGTGAGACAGAGAGAGAGTGAGAGCATGCAAGACATGTACTTTTAGACATGACCAGTGACTATGCATATTTTTACAAGGTTTTGTTTCTACCTCTAACTACCCTAAATCCATGGTGGGGAGAGAAGGGACAGAATATAAAATGCTTGTTAGTTGAATGAAAAAGTAAAATAAAAGCAACATTTAAAAAACTTATTGTGAATTAATTTCCAAATTGTGTAAAATAAGATTGTAATAAAGAGGACACATTGCCTATTAAGTTTTTTATGTGAAATGTGTGTCTAATTCTCTTACATTAATAAATTAAAAATTTTTTACTTTGTTCCAGTTATTTTCAACACCACTTCATTAAGTAGATTGTTATATAGTTCTCTTGGTTCCAGGTTTAGTGTACACTTTACTTTATCCACTATATCCTGAAATGTTTGTTTTTTAGGCTGGTAAGCCCCTAACTCACTTCTTTGAATTTGCTGCTTATAAAACTTGAGGGGATTTACCCACAAACTGTTCAGTAACATTTGAGGTTTATTGGTTTTACTTATTTATTTTTTTGGATTGGTTTTATTTTTAATTAGTACTTGTAATAAACCCTATGTAGAGGTAGGAAAGAAATAATTTCTATGAAGGCCTGTGGATACTAATTTTCATCCTTAAAATTGGATTAATTTTTACATACATGTATTATCCCTTTAGACTTTGTCTAAAATTCACCTGATTGTAACAGTTAATGTAAGAATCCTTTACTTATTGCCTACCTTTTTTTAAATACATTTTTATAAGTTTATTGATATCAGCAGAATTGTTCTATCATTTCCCCCTTTCTAGAGAGCCATCTCAATATAACAAAGAAGGAACAATCTGCAAAATCAGATACATTGAAACATTCTGAAAACATGCAGTATACCATACCTGTGGACCACAAGGAATGGAAGTCCAATCATTATTTCTTCTTTCAAGCCATGCTAGTTCTTTGTAATTTTGCAGCATTTATGTTTGATTGTTGCAAATCGCCATCCTTGTTTAGCCATTTCCCAATCTATTTATGTCTATTTTTTTCTTTGCTCCCACAGCAAG
>CM053587.1:309132643-309163632 GCA_028646515.1 Pseudochirops corinnae | reverse complement strand
AAAAAGTGCCAGTACTACACAAATTTGAGAAAGGACTCCACCACGCTACTTTTATGAGACACATCTAGTCCTGACATCTTAATCAGAGAAGAACGTTACATTCTTTTTAGAACAGTTGTTAAATACATGGCCCATACACCTAGAACCAGGTTGTATGTGTGGTTTTCAGTGTTTGGCCCACAGAGATCCTTATGTACATTTGAGTGGCTAAGTGGCCCCAATAATACACAAAACTCTGGGCCTGGAGCCTGGAAGACCCAAGTTCTCAGTCCCAGACACTCACTAGCTGCAAGACCACGATTGAATCCCTTTACCTCTCTGCCTTGGTTTCCTCTGCTGAAAAAAGGGAGTAATGAGTGCACCTACCTCAGGGGGTTGTTGTGAGGATCCATTGAAGTAATCTTTGTAAAATGTGCTTAGCACAAGACCTGCCACACAGTTCTAGTGCTTGGCGATGTATAAATGCTACTGTTAATGACACCTTTTAAATTTGAGCATAACACCGCTGTTCTAGAAAATTGTCATGAATATTGACTCAGAAATTTAAATAAAAATCTCATCAGAGTACGCAATATCTTATCATCATTCCTTTGACCAAAGTCAGATTTATTACAAGGAATGTCTTAACTTTAGAAAAACCATCTTGTGTAATCATACTGAAAACAAAGTTCAGTACCACACGATCATCTCAAATTAATGCACAGAATCAATGCCATTTATAAACTATGACACTTTTATGATAAAAGCCTGTGCACAATGGAGGAGGAACCTTTAAAAAAAGATCTAAAATACCGTCTCAGACTAAAAGCAGCCAACTTACGGGGATAAAGCAAAGGATGCCCATTCTTGCTATTTGATACAGTTCTAGAATGCTGGCAGTAGTGATATAAAAGAATGAAATTCAAAAGCATAAAGCTAAACAACTGAAGCTTATATTACTCTCATTTGCTGTTCAGATACTGGTTTATATGAAAAACTAAGAAATTAGCTCAGATACAGCTCTAGCCATAGCTTCAGGCCAGTTACAGGCTGTGCAATAAACTAAAAAACAGCAGCAACGTTTCTGTATGATAGTAACGAAATCTAAGTCAGTTATAGAAAATGGCAATCCAGTTTAAGATACCTAAGACAATAAAATCAAAGCACACAAAATGCTCCTTAAAACAATGTGAGTAAATTAAGTAACTTAAGTTGCTGAAAGAATATTCAGTGCTCAAGACTGGGCTAGGCCACTATTAAAAATGACAATCCTAGCCAAGAAAATTAGGCCAAACTCTCCAAAGCATAAGTGAGAAAATTATGGCAAAATTTTTTTCAAGAAGCTCTAAAAGATCCAGAAAAATAGGAAAGTAAGGACGAAGGGTTATAGCACTTCCCTACCTCAATCTAGATTGCCATCCCTTCATTTTGTATTGTTTAAAAATAGGTTAGTGGCACAGACCAGTCAAGAAAGGCTTAAGAAACAGTGGGATGAAACAGTTCAGATGGCCTTAGGGAAAACAAATCCCTACTTGATGAAAACTTAAGGGGAAAACTAGGAAGCAGTGTGGCAGAACATAATCTTAGACCGACATTTTCCACAATAGGTTCAAAATGGATGTGGGACTTCACTATTAAAGTTCATACCATTAAAATGTTAGAAAACAACCAGATCATATACCTTTCACCTTTATTGGTAGGAATCATTCTTAACAAGAGATAGAAATAGTTGCAAAAGATAACAGGCAACTTTGATTGCCTGAACCCGAGAAATTCCTACACAGACAATATTCAGGAATCTAACATGAGGAAAGCAGTGCAGTGAGGGAAAAGACTATGTTGGTAACCATGATAAACACATATGTATAGATAAATGTACTTGCATAATATACATAATCCCCCCAAAACCATTCTCCATTAGGTATTAAAGGGTATGAACAATTCTCAAAAGAATCGCGCACTATTACTAGCCATGTGAAACAAAGTGCCACAGTATAAGAGAAACGCAAATCAAAATAACTTTGAAGTAAGTGGGTAATTTTCTCACTGCCCAGCAAATGGGCAAAGATGACCAAGGATAGGACTTAATCAATGCTGGTGCTGTTGAGTTTCAAATAGGTGCAACCATTTTGGAAAGTACTGAAACTGGCTGTACTTTCAGACCTAGAAATTCCCCTACCAGGCAGCTACCCATGGATCTCATTTAGACCAAAATAACTTTAGTAGTCAGTTTACCTTTAAGTGTGTACTCCATGCCCATCTTTGTGACTTGCACCAACTATAGCAACACTGTGGGAGCAAAGAACTCGAAATTAATGCCAGTGCCCATCAATTTGCTGTTCTGTTAACAAGTTTCAGTACAAAGCTGTTATGGAAAATTATTCTAACAAATAATGAATTTGATGAAGACTGAGGAAGCCTGGTAACATTTGTGTGGTCTGATTAAAAGGGAAGTAATCAGAGTCATTCATTAATGGGTTGTCAGCGCAGCAGTGTGAAAATGTAAAGAACAGTCACCGAAGATTACAATCACGAAGCCAGGATGAATGTCGCCAAGTTACAAAAAACAAGCAGATTCTCCCTCCATCCGCAAATTCTTTGGGGAAGTTGGAATTCTATGGGTGTGCTACATATTTTAAGATTTTTTGATGTTTTTTTTTCTCTTTTTTCCTTTTAAACATCATTAAAGATGGCTCTCTGGGATGGGGACAGGTAATACTGGGAGAAATTCTTCTGGTGTAAAAAAGGCAGAAAATCTCAATTAAAAAAAAATAATGCTGTAGCAGCACCATGCTAAGCTTTAACCCAGTGCAGGCTGTGGTCACCCCCACTTCCTCTTTCTTCCAGGCTCCTTCCTCTAGCAAAGGAACATGTAGCAAGCCTAGAGCCCCCCCAGCACCTCAGCCCCGTGCAGCCTGTCCTGCTTCATCCTCCTCCTGCTCCTGTCTTTGCATTACCTTCACCCGTTCTGTTACACGCTGCTTCTAACCTGCATCTGTTAATAATTAAAATCTTTAAATTCCTAAGGTTTCAACTTCCTTTCAACCTAGGAAATTGGCAAAGTATATGAAGTCAATATTGTAGGGGTTATGAGGAGATAGGTACACTAAGCGCAGCGTTAATGGAACTGTGAGTCAGAATAATTTTTGGAAGTGGTTTTCAATTAATGCTTATAAATATGCAGATGACTAAAATGTTCATATCCTTTGATACAGAGCAGTTCTCAAAATTTCTGGTTTACGTTATTAAAAAAAATTGTTGAGGACTTAACTGCTTTTGTTTGTATGGGTTATATCAAGCCACATTTACCATATTAGAAATTAAAACCTGATAAAATTGTAAAATATTAACTCATTTAAAAATAATGTTGATAAACCCATTGCTTTTTAACATAAATACAATTTTAAATAAAAATTAAAAAAAAATTTAGAAGAATGGCACTGTTTATGTTTTTGCACATTTTTAAAATGTCCTGCTGAATAGATGGCAACTAGATTCCCTCATCTGCTTCTCCATTCAATCTGGTGCAGTGTTGTTTTGCTTGCAGTATATGAAGATTGTTCTTACATAGTTACATGTATTTGGAAAAGGGAGGCATATTTTCATAGGCAAAAAACATTTTAATTTTAACCTCCCTACCACCCACACCACCCCCAAAGACCTTTGGAAATAGCCAGGGATCTGAGGACTACAACGCCTTGAGAATTGCTGACTCAGAGCTTCTATTACAAGGTCTTATGTGCCAAGGAAGTCATTGATAAGAGTGCATATCTTTTTATTTTTTTTGGCTAGTAATCTTTTTCTCTATTAACATGGCTTATAATAGTTTGAGGTTTTTCCTTTTTGGGAATTGTTATATGTGTTTGTAACACAGAAAGGAAAAAAGATTGTTAAAAATAATTTAATTTTGTAGTAGTTAGGAATTTCCTCTTTTGGCGGGGCAGGAGGGTCCAGACATTTGGTTTTATTGATACAGCAAGCTCTGTGAGGGCACTTCTTCAACTAAAAGCCTATTGAGAATTGCCTGGGTCACTAAATATTAAAATGGCTTACCTAAGATCCCCAAGGCCTTCTGTCCCAGAGGTGGGATTTGAACCTAAGTGTTCCTTATCCAGTCTAGCTCTTTCCTGTGTAACTTAACTCATTCTTTCTGAATTTAAAACCAGTTTTTTGTTTATTTTATTTAAACTTGACAATCTTTGTTAGCGGAGAATGGAGCTGTTATGGTATGGTGTTTATATTCAACCTGTGAATTTAAATTATAATCGTTTTAACTCTCCCTATGCTGTTTTGGGATGTTCAAACCCCATTGCTTCCAGAAGCCCTCCAGACTATGCTGTTCTAATTGTTAAACTTATTTTAGAAGATGAGAAAATGAAAGTGATAGAAATTTTCCAATTTATTATATAGAAGCAATGGAGCTGACATTTGTACCCAGTGCTTTCATGTATCCCTTTTGCAGAGCAATAATGCTTTGACTATCCCTGTTCCCCTAACCTTTAGTAACACATCAAATATTCCCGTTTCCTGTAGTCATCGAGTGCCTTTGCTTAGGTGAGAGACTGAAATGTGGGAAATGGACAGGTAGTTCTGTAAATAACCATTTCTTTTTCCCTTTTTAGGATTGAAAGGAAAATTGCGACAATCTCTTTAGAGAGCAAGTCTCCCCAGAAAACAGAAAATGGTGAGTAAACGAAGTATGGAGTGTACCAGTGTTTGACATCTGCCAGCTCTGGCTGGTGGATAATCGGCTTCAGACCTTCCCGAATGATGCTTGCCCAAGGTAGGCTTAGTGTCGCCTCTTTCATCTGTGCTTCATTCTGTGCCACCTTCCTGTTCTTTCTTCAGATGAAATAATCTCTCTTGGTCCAGTTCCATAGACGCTATAAACCTGCCGCCTTTCCAGTGTGACTGAGCTTTCCTTGAGGAGATGTTCACAAGGCATTTTGTCCACGCGTATTCTCTGCTGCCATTTACCGACACTGGGGTGTTTGCTCTTAGTGGAGTGGGAAAGTCACGTATTCTTTTCCGCTGTTTAGCCATTGGGAAGGGAAAACATTGTGGGCATCTAGTGGGAAGTTGCTTTCTCCTTTCCTTCTGCCTCGGTTTTATTTTTACTTAATGGTGCTTCTCATACTTGTTGGTGGCCCATAATCCTGGCTGTAGAGTTCTTTCGTTCCTCATTTCCCAGGAGCCCTTTCGTCGTGTTTAACTAGCTCCCCAGTGTTAACCGTCCTTAATGTTCTTTGCCGTTTTTTTCTCTTTTGCTCAGGTCTGTCTGCTGGCTTGTATAACCCTTAGGACTTTTCATAACAGACCTAGAGGAGCCAGTTTTTGGGCTCATTCCCACAGCTATGAATGTGCCATCCTCCCTTCAAATAAACCTGATCTTTTCCCTTCCCTCTCCCTCCCCCCATCAGATGATTGGACTGGGGTTTATTTTTTTGTTCTTTCTCCAAACCAGGTGGTAGCCTTCCAGGAAGGAAACAAACCGAAGGCATCAACAGTAGTAAATGGAAGTCTACCTTTTCACCAATATCAGACATCAACCTTACCAAAACATCTGACAGTCCCTTACAGGCAGCTTCGTCCCTGAGCCAGAATTCCCTGTTTGCCTTCCGGCCATCCTCAGAGGATACGGCGGCTATCGATGCCAAGATCTCTGTGCACGCAAGGAAAAACTTCCCCAGTTCGTTGTCAGGGACAGATGGTCTCAGCCCCAACACAAACTCCTCCAATGGATTCTCATATGGTGGGGGCTTGTCAGCTGCTGACATGAGTTTACACAGCTTTCATGATGGTGCTTCTCTTTCTCACAAGACCACCGAGGTGGCCAGCTTAAGCTCCCCTCTGGGTTTCCAGGCACAGCGGAGCAAAGACAGCTCAGATGCCAACCCTTTTCTGAACAAGAGGCAGCTGGACAGCCTGGGAAGTATGAAGGGGGAAGAGCTACAGAGGGCTGGAGGCAGAAGCAAAGAGGTGCTCGACATGGGCCTGCAGCTGGGGGGTCCTTCTGATAAGGGCTCCCTGCAGCACAATGGCAAGGCTGGCAAAGGACGTGACCGAGACTTGGAGTTTAAAAATGGCCACAATCTTTTCATTTCCGCTGCTGCCGCCGCCGTACCTCCTGGAGGCCTGCTCAATGGCAAAGGCCTTTCCAGCGCGGCCTCTTCGGCTAGCCACCCTGCTTCTTCTGTTTCGACACACCACCCTTTCCTAAACACTTTCACCACTGGATCCCAGTTTCCCCTGGGCCCTATGTCCCTGCAGGCCAACCTCAGCTCGGTGGCAGGCTCTTCAGTATTGCAGTCTTTATTTAATTCCATGCCCGCTGCTGCCAGTTTGGTCCACGTGTCGTCGGCTGCGACCAGATTGACAAATTCTCACGCTATGGGAAACTTCTCTTCTGGGGTTACAGGTGGAACAGTTGGAGGTAGGTTGTTGGAGCTTTGCTTCTCCTTTCCAAGGAGCCACTTAGAGGATGCTTTTTAGAATCAGGCTGTGCAGGGAAGGTGCTAGGATTAATTCAGAGTCGGAGGGACCTTCAAGGTCATCTTTATTCTAATTCCCCCTCATTTTCCACATTAGGAAACTTAGGCCCAGACAGAAGTGACTTCTTTAGGGTCACTGCGTAGTAAGTAACAAAACCCAGGCTTTTGTCTCTCGGCCTCTGGAACCTGCAGTTAGGACACACTCTACAAGGTGCCTAAAATTAGATGTTGCAGTTTGAGGGAGTATTCTGGGGTTTTTTTTTCTGCCCTTATCCCCTCATTACATTGCTCTGTCCTTCCTCTCTTTGCCCCAACCCTACAGTAAACATGCAGAATTTAGACCACTTACTAGCTTTTCGTAAAACCATTGGATTTGCCTGCCTATCAGAATTTCCTGGTTCTGTAATCCAACTGCTTTGTGCATCATGCATCCAGCGACCTCCATCTGACCAGTTATAAGTACCTAGTCATGATAGCATGTCATTCACCTCTCTTCCCTGGTCCTAAACCATAAAGCCCTTTGTTTGGGGCAGACGCAGCTGTTTGAATGTTTGTGTGGCATTGATTTTAACCTCTTCAACTGATAGTTCGCAGAACATACACATACCATGTAGGCCCCTGCACAGGTCCTGTTTGTCCTCTCTGGGGATGATATCACACAGGGAGGAAGCAGGCCCTAGATATCTTAATTGTCTTCCTTTTCTGCAAGAATGGCCATGTGCTGGCCTCCAGGGTCCAAATCCTCCCTGTCCCCTCAGTCTCTGCCCATAGCTTAGCTCCCTGGCCTTGAGTGGAGCCTCTGAGGTCTAGGGCCAGTCTTCCTCCTGCTCTTGGGTAGGGCCCCAGGCATCTGAAGGTAAGTTGTGCCCTGGAACCCTCACCTCTGACAGCGGGGCTCCCCTGGCACGCTGTGTGGCCAACATCAGGCTCTCACCTGGACAGTTTTGCTTTTTGCTGTATGCGTGTGCGTGTGTGTTGACACGTGTGCGTGTGTTGTGTTGGCCTACCTGCTTGAGTGCATGTGTGGGCGCTGGCACATGTATGTGCGCTGGTGCACATGTCTCTTCACCGTTCCTGGACAATGCCTCTCTGTTGAAGCTCAGTTTTTCTCTCCTGTTTGCAGGTGTTTTTAACCATGCGGTGCCTTCTGCCTCTTCTCATCAGTTTGGAGCCAGTTTCTGTAGCAGCACCATGCTAAGCTTAAACCCAGTGCAGGCTGTGGTCACCCCCACTTCCTCTTCCTTCCAGGCCCCTTCCTCTAGCATAGGAACATGTAGTGAGGCTAGAGCCCCCCAGCACCTCAGCCCAGTGCAGCCTGTCCTGCATCCTCCTCCTCCTGCTAACGTCTCATTACCTCCACCCCCTCCATTACTCGCTGCTTCTAACCCAGAGCCGGGGCTTCTGCACACCCCAGTGTCCATTCCTGCTAACAAAGCTTTTGTTACGCCCTCCTCAGCTGCTTCTCTTCAGGCTAACGCTTCTCTGTCTATCAAACTTGCTTCCCTCCCCCACAAAGCTTCCCGCCCCTCCTTCACAGTCCACCACCAGCCTCTGCCCCGTTTGGCCCTGGCCCAGGCTGCACCCGTGGTCCCGCAGTCCAACGCCGCTGGCCCACCCGCTATGTGGGTTACCCTTGGCATGCAGTCTCCTTACGCTTCGCACCTTTCTGGGGTTAAGCCGCGATAAAGAGCTTGCTTAGCTAGCAGTTCGTATTATGTAAGGTAAGGCTAGAGCCAAACTAGGTGGTTGATGCACAAAATTGAATTCCCTTCCTTTCACAGAGGCCAGGGGCCAGTTGAGGTCAGGGTAGGAGTCTTGGGGGTGCCAGTGCAGGCTTTACTGGGACTTGGGGATCAGCATCCCTCCCATGGCCAGAAGAGTGGGATGTTTTCATCACATCCCTTCCTTGTGCTTATCAGGGATTCTCCAAACCAAATGCCAAGGAGGCAAAAAAACAAAACACATGCTCAGTAACTGGAAATACATGGGGCTGGTCAAACTGGTCAAGTAGGTGAAAACTCCTATTGAGGTCATAGAACTGTCATCCTTAGCTCCCCCGGGAGGACTGGAGGCTTTGTTTGTCCCTTGGGCATGAGTCACGACTGTGCTCCAGACACATCCACAAGGCCTGTTCCTCATGAGGCTGCTACCCTGTGTAAGGGCATTGGGGGTGACTACAGCCTGAGGGGCACGTTGCTGGTGAAGGAGGAAGAAGAAGTTCTTTGATGTTAGTTAACCTGGTTCAGATAATGGTGCTGCCCAGTAACCTGCCTACCTAAGCATGGCACCCAGGCCTTGGGCTTCTGCCCTCAGGAAGCACCTGACAGGCTCTGGATACCCAAGCCAGAGGTTTTAGTTCAGACAGTCCTTTTTAGCTGATCAAGTTGAATTTAGTCCCTATGATTTATTTAATTCAGAGCAGCCTAGGGTTCAGATGGCAGCCCTTTCCTCCTCCCTCTTAATGAGCAGAAAGTCTGACTGAGTTTTTTCTGATGACCTTTCTAGACTCAGCCCTAACTGGCAGGGAGGGGCACTGCCAGATCAACTGTCACTTTACACCTTAGTCCATCTTCCTTCCCTGGCATACTTCAGGTATTCCCAGTAAGAAAGGCCCTATTTAAGGTGTGACTTTCTTAACCTCTCTTACCACTTGGTATCTGAAAAAGGTTTTGAGGTTTAGCCTCTGAGATGAACCATATGTTTTCAGTGCACAAGTTTTGAGTAATAGTTGTGCTCCAGCAACTCATTTAAAATCTTGCAGTGAACAAACAGCTCAGTCCACTAGTAGTCTCATGGATAATCACTGTGTTCTCTTCAGGCATCTTTACATTTTTGTGGTTATAGTGTGTGTTTTAAGATGATTTACATGCAGATCAAGTATGTGTTTTTGAGAAAGAGAATAGGATGGACTAAGTTATTTATTCAACAAATGTTAAGTGCAAGACATAGGCTTTGGATGTTTTTTGTGTTACCCAAAGAATTTAGATTCGGTCAACATTAATATCGGTCCCATCAAGGTTTATTTTTATCTTATTCTTTCTTAAGACCTGAAATCCAGGTTGTTTGGATGGCTGAGATCCACGGAATGACCACAGGCCCAATTCTGCCATTACTTTCTTTTTCCCCGTAGCTCTTTTGCCCCACAATTAATAGACAGAACCTCAGTGTCGCTTGTTTTCCAGATCAGGTAACAGTGGCACCAGGGAAATGACTGTCTTTTTTTACAAAAAGGTTGTGTGTTGTTGGAAGTTCATTTTAAAATAAGTCATTAGTTGACCGTTAGTGTAAAATGTAGACTTACTGGCTTCTGTTCTTACAGCCATAATTTCATTTCCTACAGAAAAAGCAACAAAGGAAATCTCTGGTGTCTTGTCATCATGAGAATCCATGTTTGATTGCCTGACAGCTCAAAAGTTTTGTACTTTTCCTTGAAACAAATACTTGCCAGAGTTTTGTGCAAGTCAGTTAAAGTATTCATGATGTGGGCCATAACTCAGTACCTTGTCAGGCATTAACTCTAGGGAGCAGTCTGCGGAGAACTCCATTGAAGCCGAGTAGGGAAGTCGGGCCTCAGTTTTGCTTTAGATTATGACTTGGGGCAGTTGTTTGAACCTATTTCAATTTTTCCTTAGTTGTGATCACATAGATCAATGCTTGTTTAATGAAACTTCTGTTCAGTTTCTTTTTTGTTATAAATAAATATATATGTATATTTATTTATATTTGGCTTTTTGGAGAGGGGAAGGTAGGGCATTTGGGGATAGGGGACTTGCCCAAGGTCACAGGTCTAGTTTTGTGTTAAGTGTCTGAGGCCAGAATTGAACTCAAGTCCTCCTGACTCCAGGGCCGGTTTTCTATTCACTGTGCCACCTAGTCGCCCCCTTTTGTTCAGTCTCTAAAGAGACAGGTCTCTTATGTAAGAAACAAATAAAAATAGGCATGGCCATTATTTTTTATTTGTGTTCTGTATACACACACCACCATATTCCAGTGCCTAGTTTCTGTACTCTTCCAGACTTTCAACAGGGCTCAATGCTACCAGGTCCTTCTGAGCTGGAAAGACTGGATAGGGTGATACCAGGTGCTTGAAAAGTCTTTAAGTTTCAGTAGCTTAAAATTGCACTAAGACCTTTGAAACAGCCTATATATGTTGCATATAAAAGCTCCCTGCCTCCTTGGCTTTGGGGCAATGAATTTTTCAGCAACTCACTAAAACCTTAGCGATTGAAATCATTCAGTGGATGGAAAGCGCCTCATGAAATCTCTGAGCCTTCAAGAATGAATTGTCCCTTGGCCACTGTTCAGTCCGTGCTGAGACACTACTCAGCATGAAGTTTTTCAGCCTGACTTAACCCTTCTCTCATCATTCCCTCATATGCCCCGCTCCTTCCAGTGCTTGATAAATGAAGTGTGATATTATTCTTATGTGTGGTTTTAGTACTGTTGGGATTGTAGGTATTTTGAAAACAGCTCCTCAATAACGTGAAGCTCTTGCTGTGACTATTGTCACACTTCTGTAGGGGGAAGTCACCCGGAAGCAAACCAGTGTAGGATCTGCCTGAGCCTCTTCAGCCTGGGGCGGGGGCTCTGCCCAGAAAACCCCACTTTGCCTCTCTTTCTTGAGCTTAGCCGCTATTGCTGCTACAACGAACGCTGCATTCACTGCTCCCACTCCATGACATCATCCAGAAGACAAACACCATCTTTCAAATAAGAGCTTGGTTGAGGCATGCCCCAAACGAGGGCAGATAATCCTCAAAGGGAGAAGATGGTATTTTCTTCCTCTTGCTGTGTTTCTTCTTGTGTCCTTAGGTGATCCTGACATTTTGGTTATTTCCCAGAAGAGGAGGCCAGGGCACACATGGAGAGGGGGGCTTCCCAGAAATTGTCTGGTACTAGAAAAGCAGCGCCTGGCTCCACCCAGGGAGCTCCCAGTTTCCAGCCAAGCCTTATCACAGAAGCTGATGCTTACTTGGGGAGTGGAGGACAGGTGTCACTTTGCAGCCCTGCTCCTACCTGCTCACTCACCAGTGTTTGGTGCCTATTCCAGCAATGGCTGTTGGCCAAGGAAGGGCATCTGTCAGCTAGGTTATACCTTCTCTGAAGGCTTAAGGCTTAAGTGAGCATCAGATCTCCCAGAGTCAGTACCTCTTACATAAAGTAAAAAGGGATAAGTCACTTAATCTTCTGTGGCCTCAGCTTCCTTTCCATTTGCTTCCACCATGATTCCAAACGTGAAGTTTTTGTTCAGTTTACCACAGACATTTCCTAAAAGGTTACCATGATATACTTTTTTATAGGGGTATTTTGATTTTCCTGGCCAACCTGGATGTTAGACATTTATGGGATAAATGTTTGATTTTTTTTCTTGCCTCTTTCCCTCCCCTGATGTCTCCTTCTAGGTAACTAGAATTTCTACCTCAACCCCATGTGACCTATGCAAGGACATTGTGGACCAACTCACTCAGCTTCCACTGAAAGGTGCTCTCCTGGCCTGCAAGGGTTTCAGCTCACAAACTACTGGACGACAACATAAACAAAGATTTTTTAAGTACGACAGAGTAAAGCATATTCTACTGTGAATCATCGGAGTTTAAAGACAACTGCAGAAGAAACGGCTCAGAGGCTCCAGTTTGTATTGTTGATAGTTTTAGATAAAGTATTTATCATTTTTTAAAAAGTAAAAACAATTCTGACTTATTTTATTCCATCTAAGTCATAAAAGGCAACTTATTAAGAAAGTATAAATAACTATATATAAGAATATATATAAATAAATAAGATATATATAAAGGACTGGCACACCAGCAGAGAAGTCAACAGCCTGTTCTCGGTGCTATTTCATCCATCAGAACTGTGCCTCTGTAGTTCTCCTTGGTGCTGACTTTCGAGGGTTGACCAATGCCAAATACAGCTCGTGGGAAAGTCTGCTTTATTTATTCAAGTCACTCTGTTCATTTACCAAAGGCTTTACCTGTCCTGAAAAAACGAGGGCAAAAAAGTTGATGTGTAGGTTTGGGGTCTTGGTGATTTTTGTTTGTTTTTGTTTTTAAAAACAGCTCCTTTAAGCAACTGTTCGGTTTGACCACTGTTCTCCACTTTCTTGACCAGCTGCTAGGCCACCTGGTCACTAGTCCTTGTTACCATCCAACCAGCCAGTTCATCTTGAACTGAGAATACCTTAGGCTAGTTTCATTAAATGTTCTCCTTGTCCCCCACACGTGCCCTCGTCACTGAGTTCCCCTGTCACTGTGAATTTTACCTGCTATACTGTTAATGCTTTTAGCCCTCTTTTGGGGCCAGGTTGTCACTGGCATATGAACAGGGTGCACAATTACTGGTGTTGGTCAGGCCCATTTTAATTCTTTGTGGCAACATTGGACATTAATTCCTAAGCTGGGGCAAGTGTTGATTTCTCAGCTTTTGTTGTCTTTGTTCAAAGTAATCTGTATTTTGTTAGTAATTTTTTGATACTTGACCCCCAGATGGCTTGGCCTTTGTACTTAAGTGCATTTGCTTTTGTATTTCTTTGCTTTTCAGTAGGTTTAAATGGTAGCTCGCTCTCTCTCTCTCTCTCTCTCTCTCTCTCTCTCTCTCTCTCTTTCTGTCTCTCTCTCACACACACACACACACAAATCCCACACAACTATCTTATGCACCGATCTGATGTGGCGACAAATTAGTTGTCTTGTGACCTGGTGTTCTGTGTACAGAAAAGTGTCACAATATGGAAGTGACAGTATTTTATAGAGATATGATGAAAATTTATAAATTTCATATACTTGATTTCATTTATTTTTAGATTGTATAATGCACAGTAAACTTTTAAAAAAGAGAGGAAAAAATTACAAAACATTTTTATTTATTCAAGTGCACAAAAAAGGGTATAGGTTCCATTTTTAAGCTTCTCATTTTGAGACTAGGTATCATGGACTGGACCAAGTACTCGGATAGGAAATGGCAATAACCATGAATTGCAGTAGTATATTGACTAGACCCAGCGTACCCCTGCCTAAGCAAGTGTTCAGTCATGGCTGGCAGAGGCTTTTGAAGCCTTTTGGCCTCCTTGGATCCATTCCTACAAAACTTATCAAAGTATCCTGTTTTCATACACAGACCTGGGATGGAGAAACAAGTTTCCTCCTCAGCTGTTCTTACCTGCCTTGGTTGATTTCTTCTGCCTGGCCTCATCGTGTTAGGCTTCATCAGTTAATTGGTAACGAATTAAATGACTAATCTTGATAATATTTCTTCTTATTTGTGTCTCTCTGAATCAGGTTATTGCCTACACCCCAGCATGCTGTGTCTGAGAATGTTCTCAGTGTAGAATTGTGTTTAGAATCCAGTTGCTGGATTAGTTATTCCAAGCTTCAGCCTTTGTTATGGAATTTCCTCAGCTGGTGATTCTCCCTGTTCTTCAGCCCTCTTCTCTCCTCCCCCCCCCCATTCCTGCACTGAGCCACAGGGTCTCATTGTTGGTACTCAGCAAAAATGAGCAGGTTTAGTTGGACTATTGGGAAGAAGTGAGTGGAGGAGCTGGAAAACATACTTAGAAGGGGAGTAGACATGGTAGCTTCTGGTAGGAGCTGGGAATATCCCCTGGAATCCAGGAAGCCAGGAAGTGAAGCCTAGTAACTCATGACCATTAGAGAGGCGCATCCCCTGGTGCAGGTTCTGTGGAGGCCCAAACCTGGATGCATGTCTTTGAAGCTCTGAGGCATGGGGGAACCCACAAAAAAAAATCAATGTCCTCAGGTAGAGTTGAGGGCCACCTTGTTGTGCTTTCTCTTGACATCATGGATAGAACTGGTGTTGTGTTAAGGCCCTGAATTTGGGGTTGGAGAAGGGAGGGCAATGTAAAATGATGAGGCCATTGCCATTCCTTGCGGTTTGTATACTTTGGGATTCAAGATAGGAAAAAGAATTCATCATTTCCCAAAACAGCTCAAACCTGAGGGTGGACAGAATCTGGGGGCAGATCAGAAATGTTTCAGTGTTGGAGTCTGATTGGTGACTAGAATTAAGCATGAGACTATTTGGCAAACCTAATTATTAGTAAATTTATCAGTGTTTCTGGATAAAAGGTGAGACTCTTGGAGCTCATTGGTTGGCTGCTTGTCCAGTGTCTTCCAGGAGGTTTAGCACCCCTAGCTCACCCTGCCATCACTTTTCCCCTTGGCTGCCTTTGCATAAAGAATCCCAAGAGCAGTTCTGGTTGGAAAATCAGCCCACGTGTTGATGGTTTTTGAAGGTGATTTGTTTTTTAAAGGCTGCTAGAGAAAGCCTTTGGGACTCAGACATCTGAGTACCTAAAGCACTGATTCTGGTACTTGATCTCCAAGCGCTCACCACCCTGGGCATCTTTGCTGTTAGCCTTTGTTTTTACTGAGACCTGATGCCCATGTTTGGATGTTGGGAGGCTGCTGAGAGGGGTGGGGGGCTAAAGATGCTTTACCTGTAGACAGCTTTGATTTAGGCTTATTGACCTGAGGGTGAATTGAAGGAAGCTATTTCTGGGAGGAAAACAGCAGCAGAAGTAAAACCTTGCGGCTAAAAAGGCTGTTTTCTGCAATGATTTCTAGGCTTTATGACAGACCCCTCCAGAACAGCTCCCATGTGCCAAGTCCAGATTGAGTCCCTTGTCAGCTAGAAACTTACCCTGAACCTCCTGTAGGTGTCTGTACAAGACCTGAGCTCCAACTTTCTTTTCTCAGGAACTAATTTAAAATAGGAAATGAAACAGTTAAAATTGTACCTTGTATTCCCACAACTCTCCGATCCTCAGAATGTCAGTTAACTCACATCTAAATTTATACTCTTTAGAAAGCCACTTTGTAAACCCCCTGGCTGAATGGGCAGAAGGGATCTATCCAGGTCCAGTTTGGCTCATTTCCCCACAATGTCAAGTGGTTTTAAAGAATGTGATGGCAGCAGTGTTGGCTCTCCCCTGCAGTTCAGAAGAACACTTGCTGCACCAGCCTCCCCCCACTCCCATTTATGAAGGGGGCAGGTGCACTGTTTGATGAGAATCTTACGTAACCTAAGAATCGATTAAAGATGCTGAGAGGCTCTTCGAGGGCCAGCAGTGCTGAGCTAGCCCAAGTGTCAGATGCTTTCAACAGTTCTGGAGTCACAGAAAGTGTTTCCCAGTCCTCTTCCTCTCCTTGCTGTACAAGGGGAAATGAGAGGCAGCTGCAAACCATGAATGTTGAGTGGATAGGCCAAGAATATCTGGGTATATGCAGTTGGACCAGAAAGGCCTGAGAAGTATAAGGTCTGTCTCCTTTCTTTCCCCCTCCTCCCCAAGATTATTAAGCAGAAATGAAGGATGACTGGCCTTCTTTGTCAGCTACCCCGGAGTCCATGTTGAGAGGGATCTTAGCTCCCTTTGAGCATGTTGTTAAAGATATTCTGGCATTAGTTGCTCTCATATTTTCTACACTTTCAGAACCATTCCTTATGTTCCTGGTAATTTCCTCATGAATATGTTCTCGCAGATTTTCTTTGTCCATTTTCACCAGTAGTCACTGGATGGGCTATGAACTCTTGGATTCTGAGTATACCTCCTTTCCTTAAGTTGGTAACCACTGGAGAGTTAAAACTTTAGCAGGCCTTGAACGAGGGCCTGTGGGTTTGGATGCCATTGGCAAGCAGAACGAGAGTGCCCCCTCAAAAAGTCAGCAGAGTGCTCCCAAAAGATTTGTCTAATACTGACTTTTCAGTAGCTTTGCCTGCCTCCAGTTTGCTGGATGGGGAGAGCATGGTGAGTTGGTAGCCGCACCTCCTTTTTCACTTTCTCCTTACCTTCCTGGCCCCCAGCTTCCAGTGAGTTGCCAGAGGGTGACTGCTCCTGTGAAGGCCTGGCATGTTTGACTAGCAGGACACTGTGTGCTGTGACTCCACAGCCTGGGAACAGGGCGATCCTGGACACTTGTGCTCTGGCATAATTGGAGGAGGCTCTCCCCCTCACTTTTGGGGTGGGGAATAGCATTGGTTTGACCCTTTAGGGAACTTACGCACTTGATTTGGGCTTTAGAGCAAAAGACCAATTTTAAGATGGTGCTATTTATCAGCTTTTAAAAAACAAACTTAATATTCAAGAGGGAAATTGTCCCTTCTCTCCTTCCTATAAAGTTGGTGCTCTCCTCGCTCCCAGGTGCTACGCTGTGGATACATGAGCTTGGAATCATCAAATCCTTTTCTGCACACAGTAGGCCTGTTGTTCCCCTTTTCCTTTTGGCCTCCTGTGTTAAGGAGCATATTCAAGTCTCAAGGCATCAGCACTTATCTCCAACTTTGGTGACCCAGGCGCCTTCCTTCCTCCCCCAGGTCCTTCCCCACCTCTTCCTGACTGGAAGCTCTTGGGTGGTATCTCTGCCTTCCCCAGCAGGAGGCTTACAGGGAAGAAGTCAGGGTCTTTGTGACTTGTCAACGCAGCACTAAAATGGGAAAGGGACACCTTGAGTTAGTGTGTGTTTATCTAGAAAGAGTTTGAGAGTCCTTCCATGCTCGCACACTGCAGTCTTTCAAACGGTGGCTGGCTGTGTTTCACAGACATGTTGGGTGAATTACTGTTTTGTGCCATTTTTGTTTTACTTCCTACATTAAAAAAAAACCTGTGTATGCCAAGTGCTCATGCGCGCGCACACACACGCACACACAATTTTACTGTGGCTACCAGAGTATAACACCTAAGATTAAACTGAATTATACTCTCCATATATGGCATTTGTGAAACTCTTTAGGGATTGAAAAAGATTTTCACTCCTTGAAGGAAAAATGTGTGTCACATTAAATGCTGACAAATAATTATAGTGTATTGAACATGATTAACCCTTCAGGTTGCCCTGTGACTCTAAGGCACACCTGTATGCTTCACTGAGATTAGCCTTTCACAAAGGTGCTTTTTAAGAGACAACAGGGGAAGGGAGAGATAGGAGATCATTAGCTTAGGTGAGAATTTTGGTTTTGCAATCCCTTTGGCTTTTATGAAAACACTCTGGTCTCCGTTCTTTGCAGATGGCTTTTAGGCATGGGATTTAGAGCAGAGGGTTGTTCAGGGAAATGAAGCAGGTCATGAAATTACTTTCCTTGGGAACTGATTTGTTAAACTTTTAAGTTAACAACTAAAACAATCCCTTCCCCAGAGTGGATTAAAAAACACACCCACACACCCACATCTTGCTTAGGACATGTGCTATGGGATATTTCCTAGTCAACAGGAATTAGTTTATATGCTTTAGCCTATGAATTTGTGACTTATTTAAAATTCAAATTGTTTCCCTTAATTTATGTCAACACATTGTCATTCCGTTCATTTTTAGTAGGAAATAGTTAATCCTAATCCTTTTCCCCTCTCATGCTTGTAATTAATTCTCCACAGTTCAGAATTTAAGATTTTCCCTTCTGTTTCAGTTCCTCATGTCTATCTTAATTTGTAATTTGAGAAGATGCTTTTAAGTTTGCCTTTATATTAAAATCTGTATTTTAAATGTGTGTATCGCTGTGTTGCTTCCCTCTTCAGGCTGTTGGTTTAAGCATCCTTTCCTATGGGAAATCCATAACATTCTCCATTTTCACCTCTAGACTGAAATAAAAATATTTATTTTCACTTGTATCTGTTTTTAACGGGAACTCTTATTCAGTATTAAAGTTGGATGATAGTAATGTGATGGCTCCTTTTCTTATCACAGATTCATGTTAATATTTATAATGTTAGTGCTCTAAGAACATATAGATTATGTGATCTCTCACCACCCCAGGCAAATGATTGGGGTACCCTGACATGGCTGGGTAGTCTCTGCATCACACATACACACATCCCATCCATTCATCCATCCAGGACCAGAGCTCTACTGGCATCCTTTTTAGCTTCAACTAGGGAATGTTTTCTCCTTGGCTTAAAGTTGTTTTGGTTTCGCCCCCGGTAAGTTTTAGGCTGTTCCTTGGATCTTGGAGCTCATGTCCTCGTAGAATTCTCCCCCAGCCCCAAGAGAGCTGCCTTTAAAAGTTAAGCACATAGAAGGAAACCATAGCTCTATTATTTCTTCCATTCATACTCTCAGAGCCTGCTGCTGAGGGGGAAACTGAACCTGAATGGTTGTGATTAGCCTCAGTTTCAAACAACTCCTAAAATTTAGCAAATCTTAAGAGACACGTCCAAAGCTAGGAGGGACCTCAGACCATCAGGTACACAGTGTCTTTGGGGGATGGGAATTAGAGCCATCCTGGCCCCTCCTTGTACTGCTTCTCCAGTACTTCCATCATGCCCTATCTCCGAGTGTCCTGACACCAGTTAAAAACCTATCCTAGAAATCCAGCAGCCCCTACAGCCATAAAAGACTGAAGCCAACACCCACCACCTCCCCTTGAAGAGTGGGGAGGAAGTTGGGAAGCAAGTCTGGGGGGCAGGGTGAGGCCATGCTAATGATCCAGGAGTTCCTCTCACCAGGGACACTGACCTTGGTGTGGGTGTTGTCCCCTCATTTCATTTTCTACCTTCAAGTCTTCCAGGCGCTGACCCCGTCCTGACCGAGGCCCCACACAGGCAAACCGGTCTCTTAAAAACCATTTTTTTTTTTTTTTGGGTCTGGGGTGGAGGAAGGATATTTACTAGAGTCTCAGTTTTGGAAATCTGCCTCCTCTCCAGGGAGGTGTGAAGAGGCCAACTGGATTATCTGTGATTGCTCACAGAGCCTGGGGAAAGGGAGAAGGCTCAAGTTTGCCTGTTACTTTTGTCCTACAAAAGAGGAGTCTCACAAAGGCATCTTGGGAAAAAAAAAGACATTTATTCCAAATACACAAGAGCCTCCATAGGACAGTACCTGAAGAGGCACTTCCCTGACGGAACAGAAGCAGAAATTAAAAGGAGAGCCCCCAAAAGTAGAATCAACAATCACATGGGAGTCCCCCCTCCCCCAAGCCATTCACAGCATTGTCTAGTATCATACATTCAAGTAGATGGGGAGACGGCAGGGGCCAGCATCCTCTGATCTGGGGGTGTTCTCACACCTGCTCCCTTGATCACCCCTTTGGCTTATGAGGCATATGGAGGACAGAGGCTAACACAAGACTTGTTTACTTTGCACGAACTATAGCATCCCCTTCCAAGTTCCTGGCTATGTCAGAAATGAGGAATTTGGCTGTCCCAGGAGGGTTAGTGGAGGCTTGACTGAGACCTTATAGAAACTAGCTTCCAGGGTAGAGACTGACCCCCAGCATCCCCAGGGCCTCTTGCTAGGCCTATTCTACCTTTTCGTCTCACACCTCTGACTCAACTGGCATGGCACTTCAGAAGAAACCAGCTTGTCTACCCTCCTTTTACAGATAGGGAAAAGACTTACCCAAGGCCACATCACTGAGGTGCAGAGCCTCTAGGGCCAGGGGATAAGAGGAAAGTGGGCTTATCCTGGGAAGGGATAGAAGGGGCCTTTACAAAAGCCAGAACTTGATGGACAACTTCCACAGCAGCACCAAGCTCATTGATGGCTTCCTTCCCCCTTCTACACTGTCTATGCCTTCACCTACAGAGGAAACGGCCATGGAAGCATCTGTCGAGAAGACTGGTCCTCGCTCGGCCCCGTCCCCCCCTTCTTTCAGGACCTCAGCTGCAGCCCTGCAGCCTGGAGAGCACTCTGCCCACCCAGCTCCACTGAAGGAGGCCCAAGGGTCCCTCACTCAAGACCTTGGTTACTTTTTTCAACCAGAGAAGAAAAACTTCATTTCATCCCCTTCCTTTCTCTGGACCCAGGTTTTGTTGAAACCATCCAGGCAGCCCATTGCCAGTCCCAGGGTGAGGTCGTCTGCTGTAGGAGAACTGAGGTCTACAAATCCTTTCCTCTTCTTTTCCCTTCCCACCCCCCCAACCTCATCAATAGTCACTGGGTGAGGCGAGGCAGACTTCTTTCTCAGGAGTGATGCTCATGCCTGGTGTGTGCTCAACTGGAACCTGGCTTCCTCAGAGATGCCGTACTGCTCTAGGGGGTCCTGTAAGGGATGAGGGGGGAGAAGAGTGTTAAAGGAGTTCCATTCTGTAGGCCCAGGTGTGAAGGAGAGAAGGGACATCAGGACAGTGATTGTTTCCACAGAGCCTGGGGGCTGGGTTGGGGGATAGAAATGTCAGTTTCCTATTTGTAAATGAAGGCCAAAATAAACTTTCCGAAGAGTCTATAAAGGGTACTGAGGTTGCTGGAATTGTCAAGGTGGTAATAGGCTACTGGAGTGGAAGGGTAGGAGAACACTTAGACCAGGTAGGTTTGCCAGAACCTAGGCAAAGGTGATTGTGATTGTGTATAGGAGCTGAGCCCTCCCTCTGGGCTTTAGGAGCAAAGCCTTTGTCCCTCATATTATCCTATCCCCACTAATGGGGTTGTTTGGAGAAGGCCTTCAACCCTGATCTCACAACTAGGATCAGAAACCTGGATCTCAAGAGGACAAAGTCCTTTCCTGGAACATTCACCTTTCCCGTCATCTTCTGGATCTCGTTCCTATAAAAGATGAGACTTCTCCGCATGAACTCATAGCTGGAAAGTGAGAAGCACAAAGGGGAGTCAGGGAGGCTGCGTATTCCTATACGGAGGACACAAATTCAGGTCTATTTGTCTTTAGTCTGTCTACCTGTCTGCTCCCTTCAGACTGGAGACACCCTTCCCTTCCTTTCCTGCCCTCTTCCTCCCCCCCAGCTCCCCTCCTTCAGAACATCCCCTGTTCACAGGAAGTGCTCATTCCATACCACCCACTGAGTTAGTGAAAGCCTAGAGGTCTACCAGGAACTCTACACCAGACATCTCTTCCCAAAACCTACCTTGCTTTCCTCAGGGCATCAATCCACTCCTGACATTGTTCCTCACTGCTGCATTCAAAGTAGTACTTCCTGTCTGGTTCCTCAATGAAAGCTATATGGCAAAAGAGAGAGGGCCCTCTGAGCTGCAGACAAGCCAGGCCAACAGGAAACCCCTGGCTGTGCGGTACCACCCTGGGATAGCCAGCAGAAGCCAGTGGCCAGGGGAAGCCACCCCCAGAACATGCCCCCACCCACTTTCATTTTCCCTGCCCCCTTCCCAGTGCCTGAACAAGAAGGTGTGGATTCTGTGGGTTGCCAGGCCAGCTGGAGTACTGGACTGGAGTAGAGGGAACTGTTCTAGACACAAGAGGCAGGTGTGATGATGGGGGCTTTTTGCTCATCTAGATATGGAAAGGTCTCTCAGGCGGCTAGGTGGCGCAGTGAATAGAGCACCTGCCCTGGAGTCAGGAGGACCTGAGTTCAAATCCCGCCTGAGACATTTAACACTTACTAGCCGTGTGACTTTGGGCAAGTCAACCCCAAGTGCCTTCCCATCCCCCCTCGAAAAAGAAAAAAAAAAAGTAAAGGTCTCTCTACTTGAAAAGCAGAGCAGCTGAGAAGAGGCCTCACTGGCAATCCTCTATTTCAGGGAGGAGAGGAAACAATGCAAGGAACATGACTGTTCCAGACTTGATGCTCATCTTTCAAGGACAGGTCCATGAAGTGGTGATAACCATGGCAGGCTGGGCATTCTATTTCATGCCCTTGACTTGAGGGCATTAGTTTTCAAAGAGTTAGGTTGTGCCTGAGACTCTCAAAAGGAAGTCAGAATGAGAGGGGCCCAAACCCCAATTTGGCGACCAGATCACAACTGGTCATGAAAAAGAGAAGGGGAAAGGGCTTAAGAACAAAGGTGGCTAAACAAGGAACTTGCATTCATCAATGACAAATACAAGGGATGGATCAAGGGGAAGTAAGAGGGAACAGGAGCAGCAGCACAGTCCTGTAAAAAAAAATGGCCTTTTTAAGCCACGACAGAGACAAAAAAATGACAGAAGGAACAGGGTCCCTGAAGGAAACCTGACCTTGCCCATGGTCCTCTGACCCCGACTGTCTCGGCCAAGAAGACGATGGTGGCAGAGCAGGGAGATACAACCACTTTACTCTGATTTTTGTCCTGTTTCCTCTACAGACTGGGAAAGGCAGAACAAAAATGAATAGAACTGGAGCTTAGTGAGGAGATGATGTTCTTAATGAATTCAGGTCATCGGCACAGATGACTTGCATCCCAGGAACAAAAGCACTACTGCTGCTGATCCTGGAAGTCATGGCAATAGTGATCTAGGCCTGGAGATGGGCAAATAGCCAGATTTTCAAAAAAGGAGAAGTAGATACTTAAAAAAAAAAAAAAACTAATCCAAAAATCATCATGATGAGGAATTTCAGGATTCTTTATTACAAGAATAATTTGTGGGATGGGGAAACAGTCATTCTCTAGGAGGCAACATGATGGGTTCATCAAGGACAAACCATTCTACTCCAACCTCATTAGCATTTCTGAAAGGGTTACTAAGGAAAAGAACCAATAAATCATTGTACACAGTAATAGCAGAGTTGTAAAGATCAACCCTAAAAGATCTGGCCACTCTGATAGATGCAATGATCTAAGACAATTCCAAAGGAATTGTGATGCAAAGAGAAAGCGCTGATGAGCTGGGTGCCAACTGAAGTCTAACTTTCTTTCCTTTTTTTTTTTAATGATTTGGCTAATATGGAAACACGTTTTGTACTCTTTCGCTTGTACAATTGATAGTATATGGCTTGTCTTCTCAGTGGGGCATGAAGGGATGGGAGAGGGAGAAAGAATTTGGAATTCAAAATCTAAAAAGAAAAGAGTGCTACAAATAAATAATTAAGTTTTGGGGATGGTTGGGGGCTGGCAGGTTACTGGACTGGTATTTCAGGGTAACACTGGAGACATTGTCAACAAGATGAAATTTAACAGGGAGAAAAGACCCACACATGAGTTTGACAAAATCAGTTTCAAAAGTAAAGGATGGTGGAGACATGCCTAGATAAATTTTACTATTTTAGTGAACCGCCCACTCCAGGAGTCAGCAGTGTGATGTGTTCAAAAACTGATCAAAAAGCTGCATGAATAGAAATCTGGCGTTCACACCGAGACACCCAACAGGCTTCTTTGTGCCCTGGCTTCTGTCCTTGTCAGGACACCAGGGGTAGAATTGTGGAGATAAGACCGGGATGATTCAAGTGCCATGAAAACTGAGAATGTTTAGCCTGAGGAAGGGAAGACTAGACTTAGGGGAAGCATGGAAGCTGGGCTGTCCCTGGGAAAGACTTGCTGTTTGGATTCAGAGGGCAGACTAAGAACAACAGCAGGCAGATTTTGGCTCAACCTAAGCTGTGGCTTAACAGGCTCAACCTGTTCATGTGGCTCTGATGGACCAGGCTGGCTCAGGGTAGGGGTTGGCGAAGAGCTCCCTGTCGCTGGTTGTATCCCAGAGATGTTATAGATTCTAATTCGGAAGCTAGATAGGTGTTGGGGTAAATGACTTCTGAGGGCCCTTCCAACTCTGACATTTTATGCCTAAACTCCATGAATTCCCCTTCCAATGTAGCTTTACTGTGAAAAAGGGATCTAGAAAAAGGCCATGCTTAGCCCAAGGAAAAGTTCCAAAGGTAGAATTTTAGCTGTCTGTGGGAATGGTCTTCAGATCAGAGGATTCAGGGCTGGTGCAGTCCCCTCCTCCTGGGGGCACCAGAAAAGGGGAATGATTTACCCACAGCTATATATGTGGTCACAATTTTGAATCCCTCTCCCTGGACCTGACTCCATTACCCACAGTGGACTTCCAGCCTGCTATGTCAGGCCAACTTTATTGTATGATGGGTGGTCAGACTGGGCACCTCTGACAAAGGGATAAAATCTGGTGGCAGAGAAAAGGCATTATCCCAAGTGTTAAGTGGAGGGAAAGGCTACTTGCCCTCCTGTTGCCAGGATATGGGGGATGAGTCCCTATGAAGGTTTAAGCCAAGGGGACAAGAGAAGAAGATCCCCAGGTGGGTGCACCAGCTGCAGCAGGCCAAGGCTGAGAGCTCAGGCTGACCTTGAGAAGAGGAAGGGCCCTGGGTGCAGAGCACTCACACAAAGGACACTTGTTTCTTAGAAGGACTGGGAGGAGCCAGGCCGGAGCCTCTGCTATCACAAGGTCAAGCCACCCAAGCACTGCAGCCTGGTCTAGGTGTGAGGAGGAGCTGGAAAAGAAAATGCTGGGCTGGGGGCCAGGGTCCCCAGCCCATCTCCTTTCTCAGAGGCCTGAGCAGAGGTTTCTGAGGTTGGGACAATGCTCAGGGAGGGGTGGGGCTCAAGTGGCTTAGTTCCGCTTCCCCTGCCAGGCAGCTGGGGGACCCCAGAATGGCCAAGGGGAAACAGAGAGCCCTGCACCACCCTTCGCCAGGGTTAGAGAGCATTCCCTGGTCCTGTTCTCTCCACCATCACCACCACCAGCCCAGGCCCTGGCTCTACATTTATCAGACTCAAAAGCCAAAGAGGCAGGTACCAGGGGTTCCAAGACCCCCTCTTTTCCTCCTCCTGGGGTCTAACAACACCCGTCCTTCCAGACTTACTGATAGAGAAGCCACTTGGCTCTTCCTTGGCAATCCGGCAGTGTTCCAGAAGCAGGGCTCCGATGGGCTGACAAGACAGAACAAAGGAGAAAGTTAAGCTAAGCACCCTCAGTTTAGGAGTCTGCAATCTGGGAAAAAAACAAGGAATCATTCTATCTGTACAGTGCTTCAGGGTTTTCCACAGCCCATCCCCTCATAATACCCTGTAAAGTATGATCCTCAGGTGCTGCTGGATCTCTAAGCATTGTGTCAGAGATGGGAAAGCTGAGACTAACAAAAGTGCCAAAGCCAGGAAACAAACCCAGGTTTTCTACCTCAACTGGTTTTTTATTCTGTCATAGTGGTTAGTTTCCATACTTGACAGATGAAAACACTGAGGCTCAGAGACATAGCAGTCTGCTGAAGGGTGCTCTATGAACTGAGGCTAGGTCCTTATCACCCATCTAGCAAGACTCCTGGGAACACTAGTTTACTGCATGGGGTCGAAGGTCCACTCCTCTACGGAAACAGCCACCTAGTACAAGCCGGGTCCCCAGGGTAGGGACTGGCTCCACCTCATCCTGTGCCAATTAAAAGCTTCAGACCTGGGGCTATTAACTGCAGGACAAAAAGAGGCCTGGCTTCCACCCTCAGGGTCCTACAGCCCAGGGAGAAGGGGGAGGCATTCGAAGCAGGAAAGAAGGGGCTTTTCAGAGGCAAAGGGGACCTTCGAGGTCCTCTGGCCCAATGTGTGGTCATTTTTCAGAAGAGGAAATTTGTGTCCAGAGAGTTTTGTAAAAGGTCGATCAGTTGGCAGGTAACAGGATTAACACTTTGACCTCCCACATCTAAAGTTAGTGTACTTTTTGCTTACGCCACTGCTAAGTGGCACAGCACACAGCAGGTTCTTAACACTTGTTGATTAATAATTAACTTGGGCTTCTTGGTGCCAGAGTTCCCAGTTAACACACCTTCTCCTGTGACCTAGCACTACCCTAAGGAAAGGGGCACAGGAGCCCAGAAGTGAAGCTAGATGGATCCTGTGACTCATCAAGAATTCTGGGAATGCAGCAGCTAAAAAGGAAGCCAAGGATCCTGGGGGAAAAGCAATGACCTGGAAGCTGGACAGCTGCAGAACTACTACCACCTTGTTCTGGGACTTGGGCAAATCATTTCCCTTTTCTTGGCCTATTTCCTCATCTTAAAGTCCCTCCAGGTCTTAAATTTTCTGGGTAGTACCTCCAGGAAATGCTAAAAAACAAATGCCCACCAATCATTATGGTATAAAAAGAATTAAGTTCATCATCCCCATCTCCCAATGACTCCTTTCTGCTCCTTTAAAGTCTTGCTATGAGACAGTCTGGGATAACCTGTGAAAGATGGCTTGGTGAGGCTTAGTCCCATGTCACTAGTTTCTCACTACATGGCCAGGACCCAATCCTTAAAGGGAAATTCATTTTCCTCCAAGCTGGTGCTGCTACAACACCACAATCCATCTGTAGGGAGAGGCCCCAGGTTCAAATTCTGATTCTGCCACTTGAGACTAACTCTGTGAGAAGTCACCTGACTATGCTGGGCCTCCCTAAGGTCCCTTCCAGCTCTAATCCTCAGAAATTAGCATCCCTGAGTACAGGATGCAGAGGGAGACAACCACTGGCCTTGAAGAACTGGACACACTTCATTACAATCTCATTTCTACTGAGAAAAGAAGCCTGTTCGTGAGGGTGACCCAGAGCAAGCCCCAAGGCAGTGAAGAGCACTAGGTCTGGCCTCCAAGGCCCAGGCCCCCTGATCCTGCCTTGGACCTCTACTCCCTGGCACTTACCCTCTCTGGCTTCAGTCTCCTCAATGGAATAATTAGGGGTCTGGAACAGGTGACTTCTCAGATATCTCCTGGCTCATATCTGCACTATAACCCCAGGTCCGGGGCTCTTTCCACCACAAGGTGCTGCCTATGGCTGCTCCAGCTGCAGCATCTGGAACCCATTGCTGGGGATGCCCTTCTCTAGGACACACAGGTACGCAGCCCCAGACCTGGGTGGGTGTGCCTCAAACTCTACCAACAGACAAGGAAAAAAAATCTAGCTCCAGTGATAAGTTTCCAGGGGTCCTTTACTTCCAAAATATTTTCACTGTGCACACAGAGGAAATTCTCCCTACTTTCCAAAACTTTGTTTAAGGTGCTCCTTGGGTGGTAGCCAAGAACATATAAAACAAGTGATTTTAGTCTTTTTTTTGTTATGGTTTTTTGTCACAAGTCATCTGGGAAAGCCTTTGGAACCCTTTGCAAAATGATGGTTTTAATGGAACAAAATAAAAACCACAGGATTATAATGCAAATCAATTATGTTGAAATAGTTATAAAAAACAAACAAAAAATAAATACCACTCACATCCAAGTCACAAACTCCACTTTAGGAACCCCTGAGAGCTTGCCTTAGCCCAAGGTTTAAAGGAACAAGCATGAAAAGCTTTCCCAAGCCTTCTCTTCCCTCCTCAGGCCTCCTGCACCTTCCCTGGCCCTCTCTCAAGAGAGGACCTGACTGCTCACTTTACTTTATGCACTTCAATGGGAGTGTGTCCTCTTTCCACTCTTTTCAATGGAAACGCCTAGACATCATCCTCCCCGCTTCTCCTCTCCTTCGATCTCTGACAAAGAGGGGGCTTCTCCTTACCAAGGCTGACCCCTCTCCACATTCCCTCCAGCCTCTCCCAGCCGACTTCATCTTCCATCATCTCTCCCTCAAATTGTCAAACTTTCCTTATCAAATGGTTCCTTCTTTACTCCTTTCAGATAGGGCCAAGGTTCCCCATCCTTAAAAAACCTTCACACACCCCACCACCCCCTCTTTATCTCTGTTGTCCTCCTCAAACTCTAGGAAAAAGCTGTCTACTCCACTTCCTCTTCTTTCCTCCTCCTTAGTCACCTACTAATCTGGCTTCGGACCTCATATGAAATCACTCAAATGAAACAGCTCTCTTCAATCTTCTCAATGATTTCTTAATTGCCATATCAATAGCCAATAAACTGTAGATGCAACTAGGTGGCGCAGTGGAGCACTGGAGTGAGAAAAAACCCGAGTTCAAATTTGACCTCAGACACTTCCTAGCTGTGTGACCCTGGGCAAGTCACTTAATCCCGTCTACCTCAGTTTCCTCCTCTGTAAAATGAGCTGGAGAAGGAAATAGCAAACCACTCCAGTATCTTTGCCCAGAAAACCCCCAATGGGGTCACAAAGAGTAAGACACGACTGAACAGCAACAGATTCAAAAGTTAAATACGATGGTCTTTTCTTAGGCCTCATCCCTGCAGACCCATCTACTGCATGTGACACTGCTTACCACCCTTTCCTCCGAGATATTCCCAACCCTCCAGACTTGCCTCCTACCTCTCTGACTCCTCCTCCTCGGTCTTATGGGACCAGGATGAGGGAGTGCATTCCAAGGGGGCTTCTAGTGCAAAGGTATGGAGATTGGAGATGGAGAAATGTGGAGAACAGATAAAGGGTCACTATGATTTGCCCAAGTCCCAGAACAAGGTGGTAGTAGTTCTGGGGCTGTCCCCCTCTTCCTTAAGACGCAGCTCAAACATCATCTTCTGCACGAAGCCTTTGCCAGGGACTCCCCTCCCAAACTACTGTGCATCTGACTACCTGACATATATGTTTGCATTTATTCACAGTATATTTTAAATGTTCTTTTTGTCTCCCCCATCAACGTATGAGCTGCTGTTTCCTTCTTTGTCCTTGAAGCCTGAGTACCTGTCACGGAGCAGATAAATTGGCTGATGGTCCTTGTTCTGCTGTGGCTGGGCTGTGACACTTTGAGTTGGTCATGTAACCTCTGGGCACTGAAGCTTCCAGTTCCCCCCACTGTGTTGTGAGTAGCACATGAAATAATAACCAGGGGGTGGGAAGAGCCCTGACCATGGGATCATGTTCTAGCTCCATCTCTGTCTCACTGGGTGATGGTGGCAAAATCACAATTTGCTGCCAAAGTTTCCTCATCTATCAAACTAGGAGTGGGGAGGCAGGGGTGGGGGGTAGATCAATGGTGTCAAACTCAAGTAGACGCAGTGTACCTAGGGCACCATCTGGGTCACATATTTACTTAGCAAAACATACAGTAACACTATCTACATTCAACTGTATTTTTATTTATTTTACTCAATATTTCCCAATTGTTTTTTAATTTGGTGGGGCCACACTGAGCAGTGCTGTGGGCCGAATATTGGACACTCTGAATCAGACTATATCATTGCTAAGATTTCTTCCAGATCAAAATGTTCTAGGTACAAAGGTCCCCCCTGCTTAGAAACTCCATGCTGCTATACTGGACGGGGAAGGCCTTGGAAGGGATTCTATATTATCCCAGGCTGTGGCCCTGGATACTCCTACCTCCGCTTCATCCGTCCGGAAATAAAAGAGGAAATTCACCACTAGTTTCACGAGCCTCCGTTTCACCACTGGGAGAGAGATCAAAAAAGAATGTGGATGTTGGGTACTACAGGGAAATCCCAGAGAGACCTTGCCTGGAGCACAGCTAACACCAGGTTTCTTCCCTCAGCCTTCCCACCCTTTCCTCAGGCTCCTCTCCAAAATAAAAGTATTCTTAGGTTACCTGAAACTTTGGGAAAAACACATAGCCTCTTGGAGGGCAGAGTCTGACCTAGTTTAAAGAGGGGGGCGGCAGAACAGAAAAGTAAAGCCAAGTGGGATGCCATGGGGAAAATCCAAAGATATGAACTCCTCTCCTACCACAGCCTCCTCTCAGTCCAAAGAGGGAAGTAGCATGCTTTGGACCATCTGGGCAGAGAATATCTGCCCTTGCTGAGAACAGCTATTTTAGGGGTTGGCTTGATTCTTTAGTCACCTGAGGGAGTTCCTTGAGTCCCAGCACCCACGGTGGCCACTATCCAGACAAAGGACAAATGCCCTCTAGAAAGAGGAGCTCCATTCCAGGGCAGAGGTGGAGGCAGGACTGTCTGGAAGGGGTGGAGGCAGGCTTGGGGTGGAGCGGGATGAACAGTGCAGAGACCAGGCCAAGGAGGGGATGGGATAGAGGATTCTCCGGAAAGGCTGAGTGGGACAGTCTCATACAGAGGCTAGACAGGGAGGTTCTCTGTAAAAGGGCAGCTGGGGCAGAGGGCCTGGGAGAGCCTAAGGGGTGGTGACACAAAAGGACTCCATCTGAGGGTTGCTAAGCCTGGAGGCTTAGATATAGAATCTTGTTTAGGACTGTGGCTCTTGGAGGTTATTGCTGCTGCTCCGTTCAGCTGTTTCAGTCACATCTACTTGGGGCTGTCCTTGCAAAGAAACTGGAGTGGGGTTTGCCATTTTCTTCTCCAGCTCATTTTACAGATGAGGAAATTGAGGCATACAGGGTTAAGTGACTTGCTCAGGGTCACAAAGCTAGTAAGAGTCTGAGGCTGGATTGGAACTCATGAAGATGAGTCTTCCTGACTCCTGATTCCAAGCCCAGAGTTCTGTGTACAGGGCCACCTAAGAAGCTATTGAAATATTTCTGTTTGTTCAGGGGGTGGTGGTGGTGGTGGTTTGTTTATATTCCCTTATTACAGCTTCATTAGTAGTTTGATTAGAAGGATTAGCTCAAGGTGGGGATTTTTCTTTGGAAGAACTTGGGAGCTTAGAATGCTGTATACAAGTTGGGGTAACCTTTCCTGAGTTCAGAAGGGAAAGAGGGTAGGGGCTAACAGATTAAAGGAGACAGTCAGATGAACAAGATCAATGACTTAGAGCAGGGAGTACCTTAGACTTTCTCATGGAATGCCTTAGGTTTATAGACTAGGGAACTAAAAGGCTGTGATTTCCATGGAGGTGGAAGGGGCTTGGGGGTAGGGCTTAGTTTGGGAAAGCTGAAGCTAGGATCTTGGGAGAATGTACACTGGGGTGACTCTGAGGAGAGGGGGCTTAGTCTGGGGAAGCTGAGTAGTTTGTGAACCTAGATACATAGATATGACCCCTGACAAGACTGTGGGAGGGTGGTGAAGGGGAGACAGGCAGGTTTGCTCACTGGTGGGGCTGAAGCTGGGAGGCTGTGAACACGGAAATGGGGAGGGGGATTGGGCAGGGTGGCCCAGTTTGTTGACT
>CM053587.1:309107188-309126389 GCA_028646515.1 Pseudochirops corinnae | reverse complement strand
ACTGGATAATGAAGACTCCAAGACCGAGGCCCAAGACGACGATCCGGATCCAGGCCGCTCAACGCGAGAGCCCTGGCCTGAAAACAATTGCTCAGTCCCCCTGCTATCTGCAGGCCACGGGCGGGAAGCTACAACGCGGCGGGTGCAAAACCTCTGCCTTTCGCTTTTCCGCTCTGGAGACCTTTCGGCTAGACTGCTTATCTCCCCCTTTCACAATCCCCAGTTGCAGCTGGTGCTAATCTCCGCTCACCTGAGAAGCTTCTCCCGTCCAGCCGCCCCGGGGCACAGCCGGGGCTTCAGGCCAGGCTGGTTTCAGTTCGCAGTGCTGATATGGTTCCTCGTTAGCCGAGCTGACTTTAGTGGGAAGTATCCTTGTGTGCGTTTTGGAGTTCTAGGATTGGTTTAGAGTCCTATTTTATGGGTATTTTGGGGTGGCTGTGTGAGAGCTGCGATATGTTGCTGCTGCTATGCTGCCATCTCGGCTCCGCCTCCATCTTGTGATTTCCATTCCCAGTTCTGCCCTCTGGGACCAAACAGATTGAATCTATTTCCTCTTTCTTGTAATAGACTTTAAGGTATTTCAGGGCAGTCATCCTGTTTTCCTGCTAAATTTTCTCTTTTCCATGTTAAATGTTCCCATGTCCTTCAACCAATAAATCATTGATAACTTTGGAGAAAGCAGAAAGGAAAATAAAGTATAGCAAGTAACTTTATCATAGGATCATCAAGCCAGAAGGAACCTCAAATGCCTGATTGTGTCACTCCTCAGTGAACTGACTGTGAAACTCTTCGTTTGGTGTTTAAAGGTCTTTGTGATATGGCCTCAGCCTGCCTTTCCAGATAGAGTATATGTTAGTCTCTTTCCCATACTCTCTGGTCTTAGCCATACTAGAATTTTTTTTATGTACTTCATATATAATATTTCATCTCTTAGTTCCTCTTCATCATGCTTGTCGTTCTGCATCTCTGCTTTTTTGAATCCTTGTTTTCCTTCAAAGCTCTGCTCAAGTATCACCTTCTGTGATGTCTTTCATGATTTTTTCCCTCCAGCTACCAGTGCCCTCCCTATAAAAAATTATCTTGTAGATATGCATCTTATGGAAGATAGATCTAAACCAGGGAGGCTTGGCTTCACACTTCGCTGCCTCTGCTGTGGTGTGCTCACCTGTCTTGGCAGAGAACACATGTTTTTTTCCTGGTGAAATCATAGGTTCAGTAAAAATGAATGTAAGTGATGTACACACACGTGTTTGTGTAGTGTATATGTGTGTAGTGTGTATGTGCTTAGAGTGTACACATTTTCCCTGTCAAGGCGTGAGCTCTTTGAGGAGAGGAGTTTCTTTTTCTTTGTTTTGCCAACACCTAGTTTGGGACATAGTAGGTGCTTAATACATACCTGTTACCTGCTTGATTGAGACAAGTTCTTTGTAAACCTGAAAGCCCCACAGAAATATCCATCCTTCGATACAGGGTGTCCCACAAGTTTCAGTATGGCAGATTTACAATGCCACTAAGACTTTGGGGACACCTTGTATTTGGTAATGAAAAAGTATACACCATTTAAGATTTAAAACAACAACAACAAAGCTTATATCAAGTCCACCCTTCATTCAGGGCTCTCTGATTAAGAACTTTTTGTATTGTGTTGCTCTGGTACTCCCATGGAATAGGAGGTCATTGAAGTCAGTGGCCATTTTTCATTTTATCTTACAGGTCCAGTCTCTTTATTCTTTTACAGTACCTGACACATCACAAGTGCTTAATAAATTTGCTGGTATCTTATGGTTTATGTCATTACCTGCTATGTGGGGATATAGAGGAATTGGCATGGCATGTGAATTTAGTCCCCTGTATGACCTGATTACCCGATACTTTCCGATTTTCAAATATCTAGTCTGGCTTTTTTGCTATCTCAGCTCCTTCTCCCCACTGTGTTTGAGAGAAAACAGATTAACCCAGCCCTAGATTATCACAGGACCCTGGAGAGTTGAAGCCCCCCCATCAAAAGATACTTCTTCATGGAACATCATGCCCCTATGCCAGGTTCCTACTGCTGCCCACCCTCCATCCCACCTCCCCTTTTAGCTTTGCTTTGTTGTTGTCTTCCCCCACAGTAAGCTCCTTGATGGCAGGAATTGTCTTACTTATTTTACCCCCAGCACTTAGCACAGTGCTTGGCACATAGCAGGTTCTTTTTTTTTTTTTTTTTTGCCTTTTTTTTTTTTGGAGGGCAATTAGGATTAAGTGACTTGCCCAAAATCACATGGCTAGTTTTTGTGTTAATTGTCTGAGGCTGGATTTGAACTCAGGTCCTCCTGATTCCAAGGCCAGTGCTCTATTCACTGGCCCATCTAGCTGCCCCCACATAGTAGGTTCTTAATAAATACTGAATTAAACATTTCTTCTCTCCAGCAAACTTCTCTGTCTTACCTTGGTATAATAACCCCCTTCCTCCCCTTCTGCAGCTACCACATTTATACTGTTTTGAAGCATTCCTTTTATTCCTCCCTCATTGGCTCATTCTTCATGCATTGACTATTCTAAACTTCTCCTTCCTGTAGTCATAGATACCACCCACCCTTCATCTCTGTCAGTGAATGACTTTATCTTTTACCCTTCCAAGAAAACTGAGGCCATACTTCTCTCCTGTTCCACATTTTAAGGTCCCATTAAGTTATTCCCTGTTCTCTCTTCCTTGCTCCAGTTCCCTAGGATGGAGATGATCATTTCCCTTGCTAAGGCTAGCCATTTTACTTGCTTCCGTCTTCTTCTGTCACATCTGGGATCTTACAGACAGTCATTGGAATGCAGTGGTAAAGGGGAACTTACATTCTCATTGGCAGAGATAGCACAAGAAGGAGGGCTCCCCTCATGTTCATGTTCAGTTCAAGGCAGATGGAGAGGCTGGTGCTACTTAGATTCTGACAGGGAAAGTAACAAGGTACATGTTATTGAGCATTTATTCAGCACCTGCTGTGTGCCAGGCACTGGGTGAAGTGCTCGAAGTCGTGCTGGAAGTCCAAGAAGGGCAAGAGACAGCCCCTGCCTTTGAGGAGCTCGCAGTCTAATGGGGGAAACAATTCTGTACAAACAAGATCATACACAGAATGAATTAGACGTAATCAACAGAGGAAAGAGACTAGAGTGACCTTAAGTGGATTGGGAAAGACTTGAAGGAAGTCAGGGAAGCATGGAGATGGAGATGGGGTGGGAGGGCAACCCAGGCATGAGGGCCAGCCAGCCCATGAAAACACTAGTAGGCAGAGGTAGAGTGGCCTGTTGGAGGGACAAGCCTAGAGGTCAGTCTCACTGGATTGTAGAATATATGAGAGATTCAAGGGGTGAGAAGCCCAGAAGGGCCAGGTTATGAAGGGCTTAAATGCCAAGTAAAAGAATTTCATATTTGATCCTGGAAGCAGTAGGGAGCCATTGGAATTGAATGAATAGGGCAGTTGCACTTAGGACAGATCAGTCTGTTGGCCTGCCTGTTCTTTTCATCTTTAATCTCTCCTTATCAACTGGCTTCTTCCCTATTGTGTGTAAATTTGCCCAGGTCTCCCCCTTCACTTGACCCTGTTCCCATCCTCTATCTCTTTACCCTTTCACAAGCAAATTGCTAGGAAAAAAGGTCTGTACTTGTTGCTTTCACTTCCTCCCTCCCACTTACTGCTCAGCCTATTCTAATCTGACTTCTGACTCCACCATTTGACTGAAACTGCTCTGTCCAAGGTTACCAGTTATCTCTCAACTGCTAAATCCAGTAGCCTTTTCTAAGTCCTCATTCTGCTTGATCTTTCTTCTGCTTTTGACACTGTTGGCCACCCCCTTCTCTTGGAGTCTTTTTTTTTTTTTGCATCATCCTGTCCAGATTTTTCTCCTGTTTGTGGGATTTTTTTCTCATCTTCCTTTGCTAGATCATCATCTAACTCCTCTTCCCCCCAAAACTTGGGTGTTCCCCAAGATTCCATCCTGGGTTACTTTTCTTCTCTCTCCAGATTTGTCTCTGTGTTCATCATCTCCCAAGGATTTCCCTTTCATCTCTACTTCTTGGAATCTCTAGTTTCCTTCAAGATTCAGCTCAGGCACCATAAAGCCTTTCCTCATTTCCCCAGCTGCTAATGCTTCCTCCCTCCCATATACTTCTGTGTATATTTTGTGTGTACATCACCAACTGCTTGCTGAATTTTCACCCAAGTGTCTTATTGTTAATTCAAATTCAGCAGCTCTGAAATAGAATTGTCTTTCTCCTAAATTTGTTCCTCTTCTCCTTCATGCCCTTTTTTCTGTTTTGAGAACCCCCACTCTTCTAGACATCTAGGTTTACAACCTCAGTCACCTTTGACTTTTCATTTTCCCCATACTCCCTTCCCTTTATTTAGTTTAGTTCTTTAGTTTTGTTAGTATGATCTCCACAGTGTTTATTCTATTAGTCTTTTTCCCTTACCCAACTAACTCTTAGGCTGGTTCAGTTCACTTTTTTTTTTTGGCTTTTTGGAGGGGGAAGGCAGAACGATTGGGGTTAAGTGACTTGCCCAGGGTCACGTGGCTAGTAAGTGTTAAGTGTCTGAGGCTGGATTTGAACTCAAATTCACTTTTTACTTAGACTCTTTTAGTAGCCTTCTAATTGGTCTCCTTGTTTTTCTAGGTGCTCTCCTTTTTCATCAACCTTGTGCACAGCTGTTGAAATCAGCTTTCTAATCTATGGCATTCCTTTAAAGGCTCAGAAAATCTTCTGTGGCTTTCTGTGGCCTCCAGGATAAACTAGAAACAGCCTGGATTTAGACCCCTACATAAACTATTTCCAACCTACCTCTTAGAGCCTTGAGTCATATGATTCTCCTTCACAATTTTGTTTCAGCCAGGCTTGCCATTTTCGGTGGAGCCATAGAGTGCCTGACTTGGAGTCAGGAAGACCTGCAGCCAAATCCTGCCTCATTCACACCTAAACTGTTGTGCCTAGGTTTCCTTATCTGTAAAATAGAAATAACAATAGCACCTCCCTCCCAAACTTGTTGTGAGTTAATCTATAAATTGTAGCTGTCAACATCTCTGCCTTTGCAGCAGCTGTTCTCCATGCCTGTTATGCACTTTATAAATTTCTATTCCTCAGAAACTGTGTCTTCTTCAAGACACAGGTACCTCTTCCTCTATGGAACCTTCTTCCTTTCTTTCCTTTGCCACCACTCTCTCACCCCCTTTTTAGTGCTTTTCACTCTCTGAAACCAGATATTTTACTTAATGCTTTTATATATTTTATTCTCTATCCCCTACCAAGAATTTCAGCTCCTTGAGCTCAGGGACTATGTTATGTTTTTATATCCAGAGCACAGAGTAAGCATGTAATAAATTTTTGAATGGAATTTAGCAACTTAAAGGCTGGATGGGAGGGAGGCCCAACTATAACAAAACATGACCTTTCCAAAATGGGGTAGGTAGCATATAAAAGTGTGGGAAGGGAGACTCAGCTGCTTAAAAAATTAATTAGCAGTACAGACCATAGATGGTAAGCACCTGGCACAAAAAGTCCCATAGGAATTGAGAGGAGGGAGTGAGGACAGGCTTCACAGACGAGGTAGGATATATGGGTGAATCACCATAGTACATTTGAAACTGATAGTGTTGGGTAGTGTTGGGGGATCTTTGGAGAATTTGCATGAGGGAAGTGATATCATACTATGAGGAATGGAAGATGGTAGATTCAGGCTAGATTTAGAGAAACTTTATGAGCAGAGTTACATTTCTCCCCAGTGATTGACAGCTTTTGCCATTGGGGTACTGTCTTGTAGTTACATGTTGAATCTAAAACTGGTATGGGGAGTATTTGTCAAATTTCTGAAATTTAAAGTTTTTCCCCTGGGTTAATTTTCCCCTCATTCTTTCCATCTTGTTTTGTAGATTTCTTTCCTCAGTGCACTGAAATACAGAGACCATCATCATGGATTTTCAACATCGACCTGGGGGCAAGACAGGGAGCGGTGGGGTGGCTTCATCTTCTGAGAGCAACCGAGATAGAAGGGAACGGCTCCGACAACTGGCTCTTGAAACAATCGATATCAACAAGGTATAAAATTCATTTGTCTCTTAAAGAAAACCATCTGGCTGCCTTGGTTTTTGGAGCTTAATATATTTCGGATTGGTGGGTTAGAACTGTCCCTGGGGCCATTTCCATTTGTCCTGATCTATATCTCACCACTGGACCCAGGTGGCTCCTGAAGAGAAAGTAAGACTGGTGACTCTGCACAGTCCTCCCTCCCTTAAATCCAGTTCACTTGCATGTCACAGCATCACCTGCCTGATGTCATGGTCCTCTTTGAGAACAAAGGACAAACTTCAGCAACATAGAGCTTTCACTACTACCCACCCCCTCCTTGTACTCTGCATTTTGAGAAGCAGCATGGACTAGGAGTCAGGAGACTTGAGTTCTGGTTCCAGCTTTGTCACTGGAACAAGTTAACATCTTCTCAGTTTTCTTCAACCATAAAATGAGTGGCTTGGACAAGATTATCTATTAAAGTTTTCTTCCAGCCCCTAAAGTTCTATGACCCTATTGATTGCAATGGAAGACTTGAAGTAAAGTTAGGAAAGGAGAGATAACATCTTAAGCCTTTTAATAATGAAATGCAAGTTCTGGCAAAATTCCTGTACAAAATTGAAGAAGAAAATATCAGGGTTGAATCATGGTTTTCCTTTATTTTTCAGTCTATGGCAACCTAAGTAGTAGCACATGATAGTTTCTTCTCCGTATTCCATTTTACTATGTTTCTCAATGTCTGTCACTGACATGGCCTGTTATGTTCTCATGAGACTTCAGGATACTTGGTTCCTGCAGTGTGAATGTTGGCAAATCACATTGCCTTTTCATATTTGATTACCTCTTCTCTGAAATGGAGGAAATAATACCTTGTCTTCCCAAGGGTGGGACAAGATTATCTTTTACTTCTCCTTCAGTTCCAAAATCTACAATTCTTTGATATCTTTGTTTATGAAAGCACATTTCCTAATACCTCTATCTCTTTCAAAGAATAACAGTCTATAAAATGATGATCAGCCTAGTAATCAAGTTCAATATCTTTACTTTCCCCTAATAGAAAGAACTCCTCCTCACTGTACACCAAAGCTGCCTTCCCTTATCCTTGTTTCTCAAATGTAAGGTCTTTGAGAGTAGGAACTGGTTTGGAGGGGTTTTTTGGAGTGGGTGGGGATGGTCTTTGTATCCTCAGCACCTAGCAAAGTTCCATACTTCAAAATAAAAATGTTAAATTGAATTGACTCTTTAGAAAGTTTTAGTTTAACTAATTCTCATCCTTCTTGGCCACATCTCTCTTTTTGACAAGAGAGGGAAGTAGCCATTCCTAGGAATTAGAAAAATTCTCCTGCAAAAGCCAAAAAGAGAAACTCTCCTTGTACAAGACTTTGGGGTCACACTGTTGTGTGTATGTCTGTGTCTGTGTCCATGTCCAGTGATTGTATTTAGAGATCTCTCACACATCTGAAGAAACAATACAATGAATCTTAGTTCTGAGTGCCTAGTGAAAAAGGGATTTTTCCTATTGTTTCCATTTTGTAAGGGTTGTGTTATTTCAGGCAGGAAGATGAACAAAGACAATAGTAAGACCAAGAGAAACCAGTCTCTTTTGGTCACAGTCTGCTTTATTTGCTCCAGAATAATAACCCTTCTTTTAATATCAAGCATGTTATTGTATCTGTGGTTTTCATCTCATTAACTTGAATTATATTTTTACCTTTCTAGGATCCATACTTTATGAAGAACCATTTGGGTTCCTATGAATGCAAACTCTGCTTAACACTTCACAACAATGAGGTGAGTTATGTGGGCTCTGTGTTTTGAGTTTAAGCATTTCTTTATCTGAGGCAGCTTGGTGGTGTAGTGGCTAGAGTGCTGGACTTGGAGTCAGAAAGACTCGTCTTCCAGAGTTCAAATCTGGCCTCAGACACTATCCATGTGACCCTGGGCAAGTCACTTATCCTTGTTTACCTCAGTAAACATCTGTAAAATGACTTGGAGAAAGAAATGGCAAACCATTCTAGTGTCTTTGCCAAGAAAATTCCAAATGGAGTCATGAAGAGTCAGATACGACTGAAACTACTGAACAACAAAACAGATTAAGGACAATAGTACCTGTAGCCGTATGCTGCCTATAACCTTTGTGAGTTTTTCCTATAATTAGATGTAGATGAGAATTCCTGGAGGGTCATGAGAAGGCAGCTTCTGAATACTAAGGTCTGGCTGCATAGCAAGGTGAAACCTGTGCAGACATTCCTCAAGTACATGTAAGAGCATCATCTCCCTCCTCTCTCTAGCCCAGAAACTAGAGCAAGTGTTCTACAATTAGTCTACAAAGTGCTCACGATTGTGAGCCACATTCCCAGATTCACTGCAGCTAGGTAGCCAAGGTTTTGAGCCTCTTGATGGTTCTTAGAAGCCTGCAAAACATGAGGTGACATAAATAAAAACTCTTCCTCCCTCCTGTTAGAGCCTTTTAGTTCTAAAATGGAAAAATCAAAGCATCTTCCTTATAAAAAAATACTAGAATTAGATAATATGGTGGCCAACACAGTTGGTGTGCAAAATAAACTCACCAGGTTAGAATAATGGATTGAAGCTAATAAGATGAAATATAATAGGCTTAAATATAAAATCCCTCACTTTGGTTCAGAAAATCAGTCATACAAGGATGGGAAGTGTGACTCAGTAGTTTCATGTGGAGTTTTAACAAGCTGAAACTTTAATAAAATTCAGCCATGTATTTTGGCACCTAAAAAAAGCTGATGTGGTTCTAGGCTGTATTCATAGCAAGTTAGTATCTCTGAATGATGGTCATATGGAACACTGTCCTCTCCAGAGTCTGTCTGTGGTATTGTTTTCTGCGCTGGGAGCAGAGAAGGGCATCCGGGGATTAGGAGGAGGAGACTGGACAACAAGCCACAGATAGACTGTATTAATCAAAGGAACTGAAGACCCCTAGCTAGAGGAAGTGGGGCTGGGGGAGTGGGAGGAGGGTGATTGTATGCAGAGTTTTTAAATACTGGAAAAGTTGTCAAGTGAAAAAGGAATTAAATTTGTCTAGCTGGACCTCGGAGGGCAGACCTTAGTAGGACTGGGGAGTGGAATTTAAAAGGGTAGCAGGTTTTAGCCCTTTATAAGAAATCTATCGTAACAGAGCTCTCCAATAAGATACCAGGTTGTGTTAGCAGAGAGGGCATCTTTCGTCACTAGAGGTCTTTTTGTAGAAGCTAGGGGAGTTTTCCAGGTATATTGTAAACAGGATTCCCACTTGAACTAGCAGTTGAACTATATGATTACTGAGATCCCATTTTCTTGGGTTTTGATTCTGTGAAACTTCTTATAATTTAACTTACCCTAATTTCTTTTGTGTGTTTTCCCCCCCAGGGAAGCTACTTAGCCCACACACAAGGAAAAAAGCATCAAACAAATTTGTAAGTATTTAAAATAGGAACCTTTAGGGACCTGATATTGGAATTATTGGTTACTTGTACTTGTCTCCATCTACTGCCTTCCCTGTCTTCCTATAAGTCCCAACTGATACTTGATCTTTTACAAGAAGCCTTTCCCAATACCTCTTAATTCTACTGCCTTCCCTTTTTCAATTATTTCCTTTTTATCCTGGATATAACTTGTTTGTAGTACTTACTGGTTTGCCAGTTGTTTCATCTCTCAGATTGTGAGCTCCTTGAAGACAGGGCCTGTCTTTTTCGTCGTTTTGTATCCCTGGGCTTGAGTAAGGTGCAGGTACTTAATAAATGTTTATTGACTGGCTGATTCACGATATCTCTTTTAGCTTGGTTATTTAGTATTCAGAGTGCTGTTATGAAACACTCTCTGGTTTTATGTAAGGCATTGTTTGTTGCATTAAAGCATTTTTGGGATTCTAGGAAAAAGACAAATAGCTCTAGATAAACACAGCAGCAAAACTTTATTCTTCTGGTCAGTCATTATGAAAAAAATGGAAAAGTTGTTGGAAATTAGGTGCAATTGGTCATATAACAAGATTTCTTATTGATCTAGAAAAGGGACTAGCAAATTATGGAACTGCTGAGAATGGTTTTACTTTTTTAAATGAAGTTTTATTGTAATTAAAAATGTAAAAACCGTTCTTCATACAAAAACTGCCCTAGAAGCAATCATTATTTTTCTCCAGTAATGTCTCGTGTCAAATAGTTTGCCTCAGTCAAAACATATATATAAATAATGAGGTGTCTATTTTTACTCTTAGTGTTGTGTGGTAATTTTTTCTTTTATTAAAAATTTTTTTTTTGCATATCCATCATAGATAATTGAGGAAAGTGAGGATAATAAAGAATCACAAGAAAACAAAAATGTCAGTTGTCTGGCAGTGAGACAGATATCCATGGATGTAACTCGAGTGCATGCAGAAGCAGTATTATCTATCTCCTATTTGGGTTTGCTTTTTAAAATAAATTCTTATTGGTATATCTTATTTTTATATCACTTACAGTTGCCATAGTATCCCTTCCACCCCTCACCTCTTCCCAGAAAGCTGTTTCTTAAAATAAAGAAGGAAAAAAGGAGGAAGAAAAAATTGAGCAAAACTAACCAGCATACGGAAAAAGTTGTCTGGGGTTTTATGCAAGATTCAGTCCTCCTGGTCACCTGTGCCAAGGAACTGGTTAGGAGGTGTTGTCTTAGATTTCTTCTTTGGGGTCAAGCTTGGCCTTTAGATTTTTGCAGCAATTCAGCTGTGTTCTTTCCAGTTACATTGTGCTCATCCTTGGACCCATTGTTTTCCTGGTTGTGCTTTGCATCAATTTACGTTTTCCCAAGTTTCTCTTCTGTATTCATCATAGTCATCATTCCTTACAGTGTAATGATTGTCCCTCCTTCATACACCACAGTATAGTTAGCTGTGCCCCACTTGATCATCCTTTCTCCTTGTTTTCAGTTCTCTGTGCTGTTCAGTGCTTGGCCTGGTGGCACATACATACTTAGCAAAGTAGGTGCCTATGGCTGAACAGGCTGTATGACCTGAAGAAGGAAATCTTATTGTGCCGTAAGAGTTCGGAGATGCATGGGCTGGCTGACTTAGATGAATGGATGGAAAAGGGAGTCAACAGAATCAGATTTACTTTTAAATAATTACATCAAGTTGATCTTGATGTGTTATGTAACCAACTTTTAAAAAAAGTTCTTTAGTTCTAGCAAAATTATAAAGAAATTTATAAGTAAAACGGTAAATTCAAAAACGACTTTTTTAAAAAGTGAAACTCTGAAGAACTAAACCAAGCCAGAATGCTGGTTTATGTAAGTCAAAGGGGAAATGAAAATTGTTATTAATCATCTTAAAAGAGTTAACATGTGCAGTGTTACAGTTAAAAATACTGATCATTTTAGTCAGATCCTTTTCACTAAGTTGCTTATAATTTGTCTAAATCTAGGGAGGAAAAAGCTGAAAATAAAGGTTTGTGTTTTTTTTTCTTAAGGTGAAGGCTTGAAGTTTTTAAAGTTATTGTTGTTATTTAATACAATAATACCAAAGTTGTAGTAATGAGCATTTAAAAATCATTGTAAGAGGTTTTAATTAGCAAACATTTATTAAGTGCTCAGTATGTGCCAGGCACTGTGATAAGTGCTGGGAGATTAGAGAAAGACAAAACAGTCTCAGGCTTCCAAGGGCTCACATTCTTCTGAAGGACATGCCGGCAGCCACGTCCAAACAAGATACGCACAAGGGAAATTGGAGATAATCTTAGTGGAAAGGTACTAGCATTAAGTGGGACCAGAAAGACTTACAAATTAAGGTATGATTTTAGCTGAGATATGAAGGTGGAGAACTCTGGAGGCATGGGTTAAGAGGTAGGAAATTCCAGCCAGTAGAAATGCAGGGAGCCAGAAGGGTCTTGTGCAGGGGACAAGAATGAGGCCAGTGTCACTGGATGGAATTTCATATAAGGGGGCAGAAATAATACAGAGGGAGAAGAGATGAGGGCCTAGGACAGAGACTTGGAGGATACCCATGGGTCCAAGGGTTTCCCTGAATTTTATTTAAAGTGTTTCTGCTACTACTACAAAAAGTTTGAGAACCATTATATATGTCAAAATGTGATTTGAAGCCAGCTGAGTCCATTGTTTAGGTTATTAAAATTGTCCTTCTACTCAAGCTGTCTGTGCAGCCACAAGCAGGACTGCTTGATATGAGTGGGAGCAGCAGGCATGTGTTGAATCTCTTCTGCTTGCAAAGCTTTGGAGAACATCCCTTTAGAGCTGTCACAGTCAGGGGGCTCCATTTTGATTGTCATAATTTAGGACTCTTAGGTGAGGAAGGAGGATAGAAAGTCTTGTGACAATTTGGAAAAAAGACTCATGGCGTTGCCACTGATTAGCCCTGTGACCTTGGAGAGCCATAACCCCTCTAGCATAATGCCCACCTGTCAGGATTGCCAAGGCAGTCACTTGGTTAGCTGCTCCGTAAATGTGAGTGAGTGGTTTTTGCCATCCTTTATGTAGATAAAGATTTGTACTTCACACTCCTCCTTCCCTTGTATTTGTGGTGTGGTGGGAAGAGAGCTATATGGTAAAGCCAGAGAACCTGGCTCTTACTAGTTGAGCAAGTTATTGAATCTCTTTAGCCTTCAGTTTCTAATCCAGTGAAGGATTTGTTGGGGCTAGATCACATCTGAACTTCTTTCCAGCTCTCATTCAGTCCTTTCTTCTCATTCCGTCCTCACTGTACCCCTTTGAAGCAGCCAAAACAAATTTGATTTTTCTAGTTTCCAGGTGAAGTGAAATGAGATGCCCATGGATGATAAATTTAGAGTTGGGTGGGGAGGTGTCACAGAGCGAGAAAGTGACAGAGCCAAACTAGAATCCAGGTCTCCTGATCCCCAGCCCAGTAGTCTTTTCACTACAATAAGGGAATTTCCCCTTGAGACAACTTAGAGATACAGTAAGACACTTAACACTTTGTTGTGGTTGGCTTTAGGGCTCGGAGAGCAGCAAAAGAAGCCAAGGAGGCTCCAGCCCAGCCAGCCCCAGAGAAAGTCAAAGTGGAAGTGAAGAAGTTTGTGAAAATTGGCCGTCCAGGCTACAAAGGTATGTGACTCAGGGCTCCCTCCAGCAAACCAGACTTGTAGTACAGTACATCAGGTGGTCCCCACAGCTGCTCTTTGAATTGTAAATAAGCTTTTTAGCTGCTGTAATCAGTGACCTTGAAACCCTCCCTGTACCTATAGAAAGACTGTTCATCTCTGGAATTCATACTAGGAATCCAGTCAACTCCCCAAAATCTCCTTCTAGCTCTTTCTTAGGGCCTTTCTGCCACGCTTGATAACTGTCTGCCTCTCCTTTGTGAGGTGTTCAGAATTGTCGGCAGTGTGTCTGACCTGGTCATGTTTAATTCTGCCTTATAAACTTCCCTTTGGTTGACAGGAATGCTTCTAAGGGGAAAGTGTTCCATACCTTTTCCTTTGAAATGAGTGTTTTGCCAACCATCTCAGGCTAATGAAAGGCACTAAAGTAACAAAATTTAATAACCTTCCCCTTTCTCTGCCTATCTTGTCAGTGATTTTTACCTTCTAGCTCAGGGCTTCCAGTCCCCCTATAACAGCACACCGTTTGATATTACTGCCTACATTTTCCCAAACAGGACCACACTCAGTGGAGGAGTAGTGAGCTTTTTCTAGATCAGCGGAGAAATCTGGGGTTTCTTTTTTCCGTCCTTTTCCCCTCCCTCTCTTTTTTTTATTATTTATTTCAGAGAAAGTTGCTCCCAGGGGAAGTCCTATAGATAGCCTGGGCTGCTTTATGGAGCCAGTAGCCAAAAGCCAAAGACTTGTTGACCAAGCAGGTGCTTGGACAACCCAGAAACAGTTGAGTCATTTTCACCATCTCTTAAGCAAGCCTGATCCAAAGCCAAGAAGCATGTAGAAGTTTTTCGTATTATAGAAGGGCTCTTGGCTTTGTGGTGGGATTCATTATTTTCCTAGCACTAGACTGCTCTTATGTATTTAGAGTGATTTTTATTGTCATTTTTAGAAATAGCTTCACTTTGGCAAATACTTTTATCGAACACCCTCAGTGTGCAGAGCACTGTGGGGAGGGAGGGATAAGACAAACACAGGCAACTCTAATACACAGGATTACATAGGCTTTAGAGAGGTACAAAGGGGTGAGTTTTTACTACAAGAGATCTTGGAAAGTGACAGGTAGCATTTTAATTGCACTTCAGATAATGGGTAGAAATTCGGTAAGATTGTAGGGGAAGGAAGACTGGCCAGGCATTAGGAATGGCATAGGTAACGGCAGGAAAGTGCCAACATTTGAGAGGCCAAGTATAGGACTGTGAAGTTGACTTGAGACTGGACTACCCAGGTAGAAGTAATTTGAAATAAAGTTGTAGTGAGGTCTTAAATAATGATTTGTAAAGGAATTTTAGCTTTCCTTGTTAGGCACTAGGGAACTACAAACAGTGTTTGAGCAGAGGAGTAACAGTAACCGGAGAGATGTTTAAGAAGGATTGTTGTATCAGCTGTCATTTCTCTTCCCAATTTTTCCTCTATTTGAATTACTTGATTTTCAGAATCTTTTTTGACTCTTCCATGGCCTGAGACCAATTCACATTTTTCTTGGAGGCTTTGTATGTAGGAACTTTGGCTTTGTTGTTTTCTTTGGAGTGTGTATTTTGATCTTCCTTGTTACCATAGTAACTGTATGATTAGAATTTTTTTCTGTTGCTTGCTCATATTCCCACAAAAGTCAAGTTATTACTTGACTTTTAACTCTCTGTTAAAGTGGGGCTCAGCTTCCAGGGTGGAGGGTACACTGTCCTGAACTTAAGGGCTTTTGTTCAGCTGTTTTCAGATACTTCCAACGGCCTGTAAGTTTTTAGGTTTTCCAAGGTGGTGTGATCTAAAGAGAGATGTTTACTCCTCTCGTGGTCTCTGTACTCTGGTCTGTGAGCACCCACAAGTACTCTTTTCTGCCCTGGAACTGTGAGGAGGGTGCCCCCTTCACTGTAGCAACAAACTTTGTTCTGCCAGTGCTCTTCCTTGCCCTGGGACTGCCACCTAGGACTGCAACCCCGATCTGAGTATAGGCAAACCAACAGAGTACTATCTCCGTACTAGCAAAAAGATGCCTATAATCTTCTGACCAGTTGTGGGTTGAGAGCTCTGGAAACAGCTGCTGCCACTGCTGATTCAGTAACTCCCAAGGCCTACTCTTGACTTGCTGTGACTGGGGCCGAGCTCCGCTCTCACCTAGGTGTTACATACCCTTCCTACCAACCTTCTAAGTTGTCTTTGGCATCTGTGGGCTTAGAAGTCTAGAAACTGCTACTGCTACCAGTGATTCAGTGGCCCTGAGACCAGGTCTGTCCTGGTGTGGCCAATGCTGGACTGCACTCCTCTCTCACTCTGGTGCAACAGACCTTTTCTGTCAACCTACCAAGTTGTCTTGGACTGGAAATTTGTTTTACAATCTTTTTTGTGGGTTCTGCTGCTTTAGAATTTGTTTATAGTCATTTTTTACAAGTATGTGGAGGGGTTTGGTGAAGAGCTCAAGTGAGTCCCTGCCTTCACTTCATCTTGGCCTCACCTCCCTCAAGAAAGATTATTGTAGGGAAGACATGGAAAGACTTGTGTTAGGAGGGGGACTGTTGTAACAGTACAAGCTTTTGAGCACAGATGCCCTGTTTTGTTTATCTTTATGTCTTCACTGGTGCTTAGCATATCTTTAATGTTGAGTGAATGGAAGGTTTTTATGATCACCCTAAGAGGCGTTTTGGAGTGATTGCACTTAGCAGCAGCTTTTCAGGAATAGGATTGGAGGATCAAAACTTAGAGCTGGAAGGCACCATAGAAGCCATCTCGTGCAAGGCCTTTGTTTTAGAGGAGATAGATACTGAGAACCAGCAAGGTGAAAGAATCTCTCTGAAGTCACATGAGCAGCAAGGAGCAGAGCCAGGATTTGAATTTGGGTTTTCTTAACTGCAAATTGATTGTTCTTTCCACTGTACTACACTGTCTTTTATATGTAGTACAAAGTAAAGTACACTTAGTAAATATTGTTATTGTTTTGTCTACTTTCAAGATTCAGGGGACATATTTAAATTTGACCTTTTTGGAGGGTATTTTAAATTTAATTAAAATTTTTTTCAATTAACGAAAATCTCCTCCACTCTTCCTCCTACCATTGGAAAAAAAAAAACCTAATGGTGAAAAATCCTTTTAGCATATGCAGAGTCAAGCATAAGGAATTCCTCCATTGGTCATGCCCCAAAATCTGTGATTCAGTCTGCACCCTGAGTTGCTCATCATGGATTTCATCATGGGTCAGAGGACACCTTCTTTCAGAGAGTCCAGCATCTGCTTTATTTGCTTTTATCAGCCTGTGTTTGGTGGCCATCCGCATTCAAGCAGACAGCATATATTCAAGTTTGTCTACTCTTTTTTGTCCTGTGTGTGAAATGGTAGATGAATGTGCCACTCTCCACAGGGGGCACTCTGTGAATCCATGAACAGCAAGTGCCCAAATTTCTGGAGTAATGTAGACAGCTTGGCCCTCTCTGTCTTTACGAGCGGGAGACATAGAGGCAGCCAATCTGGCAGTGATGCCCCCACCGTTCAGCAGGCACTGCTCTGCTTTCTGCAGTGCGCTTCATTAGCCTAGTGCTAGACACTGTAGACAACATAGAAGAGGATGCTCTTCTGGACTTCCTCAGGTTTCTTATGGTCTATGCAGGAAAATAGTGTAGGATACACTGTGAGTGGTGTAGCTCAGAGAAGAGGAAGGTTGGAAAAGGCTGAAGTCGCTGGGGTGGGCTTTGTTGGAGTGACCAACTACTTTTATTTCTATATCAGTGACCAAGCAACGGGACACGGAGATGGGCCAGCAGAGCCTCCTCTTCCAGGTAAGGAGACCACCTCCCCACACCCCACCACCCTTTGTGAATAATCATGTTCTTTTGTGTGTGAATTCTCAGAAGAAGTCTCTTTTCCTTAAGAACTATGATTGGTCCACATGGTGATAAGGGTTCATAAGAGGCCAGCAGATCACACCTGATCTTACATCCTTGTGTTATACTGTTTGAACTGAGTGTTCCCATTTCCCAGCCACCCCCTTAGTGGGAAGTTGACCAAGAGAAATGAAGTGCTGTTGAAGCTGTCTTGACTTTTCACTTCCTCTAGCTATGTTACCCACACAGTACTTAGTCTTGCTCTTTGACTTGTCACTGCAGATTGACTATCCTGAGATTGCTGAGAGCATCATGCCACGCCACCGTTTCATGTCTGCGTACGAGCAGAGGATTGAACCCCCAGACAGACGCTGGCAGTATCTTTTGATGGCAGCTGAGCCCTATGAAACCATTGCTTTCAAGGTAATGTAGGAAAGAGCTGAGAGGCTGGGCTTCTTTCCCCTTCCCCCTCTCAACCTTGTGCTTCCCACCAAGTCACTGTGTCCTTCCTCTGGAATAGCTTCTCCAGTGTTTGTTGAGCCTACTGTACCCCTCACACTGTTTTAGGGCTGTAGATGCAAGGCGGGGGCAGCTGCTCTAAATCTGATGATCATAAGTGAGAGTATTTATCTCTAGTCTCAAAAACTTAATCTGCTCAAGGTACCAGCAGTATAAGAAAAAATGCTATAAGGCAGCAGAAGCATGGTAGATTAAAGCTGAACATCATCCCTTAGACTAGTACTTTTTTTCCAGTCTCTGGTAATTCCAGATCTGTCCAGCCTGAGTCTTCTGAACTCCAGTCCCACATGCCCAGCTGCCATTATACATCTTAAACTAGATATCCCATAACCATCCTTAACTCAACATATCCAGAGCAGAGCCTGTTATCTTTCCCTCCAGTCTTCCCCATTTCTGTCCTCATCCATTCTGATGAAAGACCCCCCCCGCCCTTGCAGTCAGCCTGGTTCATAACTTCCATGTCACCCTGCAGTCAGTTGGCTTTGTCCCTTCTGCCTTCACCACATCTCTCCTGTGTATCCCTCTCTTTCCTTTGCACTGGCTGACCATATCCCTGGAATGCTGTCCCCCCTCATAAGCCTTAGTTCAAATACCTCCTGCCAGAGGCCTTTCCCAGACCCCACCACTGGTAGGACCTTTCCCTCTAAGGTCACCTTTCTTATATTCCATACATATCTTCTCTGTACCTATTTATTGACATATGGTGTTGTTTCCCCCTTCCACACTTCTGACTTGCATTATAGTGTGGGTTCCTTGAAGGCAAGAACTGTTTTTGCCCTTCTTTATATCTCTAATTTAACACCTCACCTTTCAGATAGTGGACACTTAATAAATGCTGTTTGAGCACTGTTGAGGGGCCCTTCTCCTGGCCAAGGCCAGCTGCTAGATATTCCCTTGATCGCATCTCTTCCTGTCTTGTGCAGCACGTTTTCCTGTCCTTCGTCCTGCCCCTAATTACTGGTTTCTTTCCTGCTGTCTTCAAACATGCCTGAGTCGCTGCCATCCATCCTTAAAACAACCTTTGCTAGAGGCGTCATCCCCTCAAGCTGTTGTCCTTTTATCTCTCCTTCATTTTGCTGATGTGACACTAAAAGAAGCAATCTCTGCCCTCCCTGGCCCCATTTCCTCTCCTCTCACTTCTCAGGCCTTTGCAGTGTCTATTCTGACCTCTTCTCTGAAACTGGCCACTCTTTCCCAAGTCACACTGTGACTGTTCTTGGTTCTCCTCTGCCTTTTGTTGCATCACTCCTTTGCTGGCGCACCATCCGCAGCCGGCCACTCCTCTCCTCTGCACTCTGGGTCGGTGACCTCATCGGTGGGTCTGCTTACCTTCTTGAGGCAGGTGACGTGTATGTAGATCTGTACAGCCAGTCTCTCTCACCTGAGCTTTGAAGAGTCCTCCTATAGCATCACTGCATACTTATTGGACATTTCAGACTGTATGTTGTGAAAACATCTCTTGAACTTAGTGTGTATAAAAACCAAACTAATTCTTTTTGCTCCAAACCCACTCTTCTTAGCTTCCTGGTTTTGGCAGCAGTCACCACCTCGCTCTTATCCACAGATCCTTACTCTGCCTCACTCCACAGCTAATCACTCACCAAGGCTTGCCATTTCTACCTCCACAGCATCTCCTGCATTCAGCTTATTCTCATTACCCGAACAGCCACCACCTTCCTTTAGGTCAGGCCTTCATTCCCTCTCACCTGGATCAGAGGAGCCTTCTGCTC
>CM053587.1:309077805-309106688 GCA_028646515.1 Pseudochirops corinnae | reverse complement strand
ATCTGGGACCTTTTCCCACTTCTGTAATCTCTTTGGGATATAATCCCAACAGTGGTATTGCTGGGTCAAAGGGTATGCAATTATTTATAGCCCTTTGGGCATAGTTCCAGATTGCTCTCCAGAATGGTTGTAGGAATGGTTCTTCTTAAGTAGACATGTGACTACATCACTCCCGTAGTCAGTAAATGGCAGTGCCTCCCCACTGCTTTCAGGGTCGCCTGTGAACTGTCTTTGGTTTGCAGAACCCTTCACAGCCTGACCCCAAGCCATCCTTCCTGCCTCATCACACGTCACACATCTTTTCATGCTCTGGTCCTCAGGCATGCACACAGCACGCATCTCTGTGCCTTGGTACGGGCATCCCTCATGTCTAGGATTCTGTCTCACCTCAGCCCCTTTCCTCCCTCAGCTTCCTTTCAAGATGTGGCTCAAAGCTCACCTCCCACACAGTTCTTCCTGATCCTCTTCCCTGCACAGGTGGGTGGCGCAGTGCACAGAGCGCCAGGCCTGGAGTCGAGGAAACCTGGGTTCAAATCCAGCCTTAGACATTTACTAGCTATGTGACCCTGGGCAAGTCACTTCATCCTGTTTGCCTCAGTTTCCTCCTCTGTAATATGAGCTGGAGAAGGAAATGACCAAGCACTCCAGGATCTTTGCCAAGAAACCCCAGATGGGGCCATGGAGAGCCAGACATGACTGAAAAAGACTAAGCAGTAACAGCCCCCTTCCGGCTTGGGCTTTTCCTTTGCAAGCTGCCTCGTGTTTAATGGCTTTATATTCATCCTGTGTTTATTTTGTGTGTTCTTTTACTCACAAAGTCTCTCCTGAGAGACTTTGTTTCTTGGGAGTAAGAATCGTTCCATTTTGGTATTTGTACCCCTGGCATCTAGAACAGTTTCTGGCATGTACCTGGCACTTAATAATCACTTATTAATCAGTTGATTGAAACCTCGAAGTCATTGGGCCAAATCCTCTAATTTTACAGATGAGGAAAGTGAGGGTCAGAAAGTACACAGCAAGTCAGGGGCAGAACCAGGATTTGAACCCAGGGCCTCTGGCTGCAAATTGAACACTTTCCCCATTGTACCACGCGTCTTTGTAGCCAAGGTCTGATTGTGCACTGTAATAGGAGTTAGAAAATGGCAGTCTGGAAGGGAGGCTTCTTGGAATGGCAGGGCTTCATCTGGAATTTGAAGAATGGGTTGGATTTGGCTGGGTAGAGGGGGGTATTGTCATCTCCAGCCTGGCAAACAAGTAGAAGCAAGAGGGGGCATTTATTTTGCCCACAATGGAGGCTTTCTGTTGGAAGGTAATGGGACACACAGTAGTTAAACTAACTTCAAGGCCAGACTGTGACAATCAGGACAGGTGTGGCTGGCCAGAGAATTTTGAAATCCTCTCTCTGGGCATCTCCATGCCTGCTACTGGCCTCTCTCCCTCCACTCCAGGTATTGCAGTACTTTCTGTTAATTCTTGTCCCAAGAAAGAGGGTGTGTGCTCGTGCGTGTGCGTGTGCTCTTGTGCGTGCCTGCGTGTGTGTGTCTGTGTCTGTGTGTGTCTGTGTGTCTGTATCTGTGTGTTGGGAAGGGGATGGGGAGTTGCTTTCCCCCATCTGGGCAGGCATTTAGCAACCAGGTTCCTCCTGATCTAGGTATAGATCTGGGAACAGTATCCTCAAGATGAATTTTTACCCTTCACTACTTTCAGACTGTGCACATGAAATTCCTTTCCCAGTGTGGCCCGAAAGTCCCCATGTGACTCTGTACAGGTCACTCTGTTGTCATTCCCTGTCCACATCATTAGAAGATCTATCAGAGCCCTTTTGGCTCTTGAGTATTTTCATCCAAAATCTTTGAGCCAAAAGCAGCTCCTGGTCTATTAAGTAGTGGTTTGAACCAGAGACCTTCAGACCTTTGGCTCCTTGGAGGGACATCAGGGGATCCATGGGTTGGTTGCACTAGTGTGATCTCAAAAGATACTGAACCCTCATAACTTTACCACCACCCCCTTTCCTCTGTCTGCCTTAGCCCTTTCCTCCTTGTTTTTAACATTGTAATATATTGGCATTCCTGAAGGATGTAGAAACAGAAACCTAAGAGGTTATCACTCAGCTCTCCCTAGCTCATCTCTTCCTTTCTGCTCAGGTGCCAAGTAGAGAGATTGACAAGGCTGAGGGGAAGTTTTGGACCCACTGGAACAGAGAAACCAAACAGGTAACCGGTAATTCTTTGCCTTTAAGATGAGGGAATTGGCCTAGATAAATTTTTTGAGATCTTCTCTAGCTCTGAATTTTTCTGATTTTTCTAATTTTCTAATTTTTTCTAATTTCTAATTTGTAACTGCTGATGAGTGAATTAACTCCACAGACTAGGGGAGTGGTCCTCTTGGTTATAGGTGGACTGTACCCCTAGGCTTTACCAAATCAGAGCTGCTTTTTATCGTGAGACTAAATGTTGACTCATCAAGAGTGGAGGCCTCTCTGGCTAAGGTTCCCACTCAGCCACAGTTTCTTCCTCTGTCTGTACCCGCCATGAGCTGGAGGCCTTGCTTGGCCCTAAGCTGCGCCAAGGCCCTTGTTGTTCCTCTTGCCTGTGCAGCGGAGGCAGGAGACTGGAGGGGTCTGGGTCACGTATGGGTTAAGGTCAGATCCTGTCCTGGACATGTGTTTCCTGCTCCAGATCACAGGGCAGTTTGGAGAGACCTGAGCACCTGCTTTAAGGGGAGGAAGCATCTCCAAGCCAAGCTTAATGAAGTTGCCTGGTACTGTAGGTCAGCAGAGTCAACTTGGGGGCCCCTGTGGGCTACAATGGCTCTCAGAAGATTGGCTTCTTCATCTTTATCTTCTCTTGTAGTTTTTTCTCCAGTTCCATTTTAAGATGGAGAAGCCTCCTGCTCCTCCAGCCCTCCCAGCTGGGCCTCCTGGAGTGAAGCGGCCCCCACCTCCACTGATGAATGGTTTGCCTCCTCGACCACCTCTGCCAGAGTCCTTGCCACCACCACCTCCAGGTGGCATGCCTCTGCCACCCATGCCTCCCAGTGGACCTGCCCCGCCAGGCCCTCCTGGGCCTCCTCAAATGCCCCCTCCTGCACCTGGAGTTCATCCTCCTGCTCCTGGGGTTCACCCTCCAGCTCCTGGGGTTCACCCTCCAGCTCCTGGGGTTCACCCTCCTACTCCTGGGGTACATCCTCCAGCTCCAGGGGTACACCCTCCTGCTCCTGGAGTACACCCTCCTGCTCCTGGGGTACACCCTCCTGCTCCTGGGGTACACCCTCCTGCTCCTGGGGTACATCCTCCAGCTCCTGGGGTGCATCCTCCAGCTCCAGGGGTGCATCCTCCAGCACCTGGGGTGCATCCCCCAGCTCCAGGGGTACACCCCCCAGCACCTGGGGTTCATCCTCAGGCTCCAGGAGTTCACCCTCCAGCACCTGGGGTTCACCCTCCAGCACCTGGGGTTCACCCTCCAGCACCTGGAGTACACCCCCAAGCACCTGGGGTTCACCCTCAAGCTCCTGGGGTACACCCCCAAGCACCTGGGGTTCATCCTCAGGCTCCAGGGGTACACCCCCAAGCACCTGGAGTTCACCCTCAGGCTCCTGGGGTACACCCCCAAGCACCTGGGGTTCACCCACAGGCTCCTGGGGTTCACCCACAGGCTCCTGGGGTACACCCACAGGCACCTGGGGTACACCCACAGGCACCTGGGGTTCACCCACAGGCCCCGGGGGTTCACCCACAGGCCCCGGGGGTTCACCCTCAGGCCCCGGGGGTTCACCCTCAGGCCCCGGGGGTTCATCCTCAGGCCCCGGGGGTTCATCCTCAGGCTCCGGGGGTTCATCCCCAGGCTCCGGGGGTTCACCCCCAAGCCCCAGGTGTACACCCCCAAGCCCCAGGTGTACATCCCCCAACTCCTATGCCTCCAATGTTGAGGCCCCCTCTTCCCTCAGAAGGACCCGGCAACATTCCTCCTCCTCCACCTACCAATTGAAAAGTTTTTCCTCCTCCCCTACCAAGTTGGTTTTTATTTACATTTCATCATTCCCCCAAAGACAAGTTTTGGTGTTTTTTGTGCAGAAGTTTGAACTCTGTCCTCAAAGTTGATTAAATAGGTTTCTACCTTGTTTACTTGAATGGAATAATGTGGAATAGTCTCATTAAGCTGCTATAGAGTCCTGATGACAAGTCACTTGGAAGTAACCAAACTCTTCACCCACTTTCCCTAGTTATTATGTATATGGGGGTCTGGGAAGAAAACTGCTAAACCGCTGATTGCTGGGTAGCTGACTTGTACAGATGTTGCTAAGGAACATGTTAGGTTGGGGTTCAGCCCTTGGCCCTTGGCTTGTTTGGGTGGGTGGGCTTTGGCACCCTCCCAAGGCTTGGCAAGAGTTCTGTCGGGCAGACGTGGCTGTGTTCTCCCCAGAATTGAGCCCTGTGTCCACTTGTGCTCATTAACACTTGAGTTTGTCCTAGGGGATATGAATCCTATATTTAATAGGCTCAGGTTCCCAACTCTGGGACTTTTCCTGAACCTTAGGGCAAGGAAATGGGTTTTTCTCTCTGAAAAATCTGATTAGGGCCTGAGTTAGATTGCAGAGTTCAGTACTCTGTAAGGCCAATTTTTAAGGGTCACTTTATATTCCAGAGGCATTGTTAATTTGAGCTTGATACCAATGAAGCCAAGGTCATGCAGTCATTCCCAAGCTCTCAGCCCCAGCCCCAGGCAAGTATTTCACAAAGATATGCCCATGTAATCTGGTATGTGGGCAACTTAGTGGAACCCTTCCAACTCCCTCCCCATCCAGCTGTCACAAGCCCACGTTCTAGAAAGAATAATGAGGGATTTCACTTCCTCTTGTCCTGCCCCCCCATCTTAGACTTAAAAATTATAATCATTTTATTTCTCTATGTAGTTATATGTGGGTGATCAGTTTCTTTCAAAGAACGTTGCCTTCATATAGTATGGCCAACCTCATTAGGTGCCTTGGGGAAATACAGGAGGAGACAGTCCCTCCTCTAAGGAAATTAGTTGGGAAGGTAAGATAGATACACACACAGCAGTTAGTAACATTGGATGCTAACCAGCGTCTGGTTACAACTTTGTCAGGAGTTGGAAGGGACTTCGAATGTTACTGGCCTGTATCTGACCCAGAATCCCTTTTATAACATTCTTAAGTATCTGTGAGACTCTCGAGGAATAGTTGTATCCCGGCTTGGAGACCTTTGATAAGAACTGTTTTAATACCTGCAGCAGCCGACTTCGTTTTAGGACGTGTCTAATGATTTTTCCTTAGAGCACCTGGCATCTGCTCCTAGTTCTGCACTCTTGTCTTCGCCCAGTCTGTATTAGTGAAGTTGATTTTTTTCAACCCAGATGTAAAATTTTACTTTCATTACTATTAAATTTCAATTTACTCAATTGTACCAGAATTCCATCTCACTCAGATTGTCCCTTCCTTTTGACCCATCAAGATCTTTTTGGATCCTGATTCTAATCCAGCATGTTAATGTTCCCTACCAACTATGTCATCTGCACATTTAATAAGTATGCCAGATACACACACACACACACACACACACACACACACACACACAGCCATTTATAAAAATGTTGAACGGCATGAAGTCTGACCTTCCACTAGAATCTTTTCCCTTCCAGCCGTGAATGATTATTGTTTGAGGAGGTCATTCAACATGTTCCAAGTTAACCTGCTGTCATTTAACCTGTACCTTTCTGTCTTGTCCATGAAGATAGCATGAGTGGCTTCATTAAATGCTGTGCTGAAGTCTAAGTTTGCTACATCTATAGCAATTCCTGTCTACTAGACTAGGTAATGTTCATCATATCTGACTCTTTGTGACCACATTTGGGGTATTCTCGGCAAAGATACTGGAGTGGTTTGCCATGTCCTCCAGTATTTTACATGTAAGGAAACTGAGGCAAACAGGATTAAGTGGTTTGACCAGGGTCACGCAGCTAGGAACTGTCTGAAGCCACATTTGAACTCAGGAAGATGAGTCTTTCCTGGCTCCAGGCCTGGACCTCTACCCACTATGCCACCCAGCTGCCCCACCAGTCTAAATGGAAATGAGGTTAGTCTGACAGCCTACTCTAAAAAAAATTTATTTTCCTTTGCTTTCCCAAAAATCAACAAACGCCGCTATTTCCATATATATAGAGGAACAGAAAAAGAAGAATGCCTGTGAAGCTGTAAATCTCCCATAAGCTTGCATTTCTATTCAAAGTTACGTAAATTCCAACAGTTTCAAAGCTGCTCTGCTTATCTAACCTCTTCCTGTTCTCTGCACATTTTAAAAATGCTGCAATGGCCCTGTTTTATTTCCTCTTTTCTTTTTTATATCACCATCACTAGTTCCTCCTTCCCAAACCCCCTCCCACGAGCTTAAAAAAAAAAGGCATAGTTACACAGAACAAACCCATACAATGGGGACAGGGCCAGTTTTTGAAGCCTTGTTGGTTTTTAGTAATCAGCGCTTCCCTCAGAAACTATTTTAATATGCTCTAGAACAGCGGTTCTCAACCTGTGGGTTATGTCCAATTTGTAACAATGAAAATACATCCCACATACCAGATATTTACATTGTGATTCTTAACTAGCAAAATTACAGTGATGAAGTAGCAACGAAAATAATTTTATGGTTGGGGGTCAGCACAACATGAGGAACTGTATTAAAGGGTCGCGGCATTAGGAAGGTTGAGAACCACTGTCCTAGAGCATTAGCAGGAGTAAAAATTAGGCTCAGATTTCACCCTCTGAAAGTTAAGCTGTCTTGCTGTGGCACTTTGTTCCCAGGATCTCACTAAGGCTGCTGACAGTGGCTCAGCTGTCACATCTGCCTGTTCTCTCCATACTCCTGTGTGGAGTGGCGGGTTTGGTGGCAAACAGCTCCTCACGTGACCCCATGGGTAACTGTGAGGTAGGTACTTGGTGCAGTGGCTGGAGCACCGGGCCTAGAGTCAGGAAGGAAGTCCGTCCTGAATTAAAATTTGGCTTCAGACACTTATTAGCTCTGTGATGCAGGGCAGGTCACTTAATTTCTGCTTGCCTCAGTTTCCTCATTTGTCAAGTGAGAATAATGGTGCCTCACTCCCAGGGTTGCAAAGATTAAATGATAGTTGTAAAGCCTGCCCTTAGCACAGCGCCTTGTACAGAGAAAGGGCTATATTAATGTTAACTATTATTCGTCCTTCCTGGAACCATTTCTTCTGGTCTTCAGAATTTCATGCTTGAGAGATTCTGTTCTTGAGCTAACTTCCTCTCAAAGTCATACATCAGATCCTATCTGTCCTTTCTCTCGACTCTTTGAAATCTGATGTGGCACCTAGAGTGCATGTCAGACTGTCCAGATGTTGTCCTCTCGCCCCTTCTCACACATTCAGTGTCACAGTGGTCATTTGCCCTCAGAGTCCTTGTCATTTCTGTTTTAGAAACCAGCCCCACCTCATTAGTCAGAATAAGGTACAGAAGAGTAATTCTCTCCCGGAATTGTGACTCCCACCTTTTGAAGGATGGAATTGTCACAAGATGACCAACTATGTATTTGACAGAGAACTTCACATACGGCCAGGCAGTTGAAAACTGCAATCATTACAATATAATGGTTCTATTCCTAATTCGTATCCCTTTTTAAAATTCATTTTTATTTTCAGTTCCAACTTTCTCCTTCCCCTTCCCTCCCCCACCTATTGAGAAGACAGGAGAAACAACCCACTGTAAATCTAGACATGCAGAATGAATTCCTGAATTAACCATATTCCCCCAAGAAAGAGAAGAAAATATGCTTCCGTTGGTACTTGAGTTCATCAGTTCAGCCTCCTAGTGGATGGCACGTTTCATCATGAGTCCTTTGGTCATTGTAATAATGGTTATAAATCATCAGAATCTTAAAGGCTTCAGAGTGTGTTTTTCAAAGTTGTTTCTATACATTGTTCTGCTCACTTTGCATCATATAAGTTTTTTTGAAACCATCTTTTTCGTTTTTTTACCAGCACAATAGCATTACATTCACCTACCACAACTTGTTCAAATCATTCCCCAATTATTGAACATCCCCTCAGTTTCCAATTCTTTGTGAACACAAAAAGCTGTTATAGATGTTCTTGTACATATGGGTCCTTCCCCATTTTCATAAATTTTATCTTTTTGGGGTACATAGACTTAGTAGAGGAATTGCTGGGTCAGACTGTATGTATGCTTTAGTGACCTTTTGGGCATGGTTCCAGTTTGCATTCTGGAATGGTCTGACTAGTTCATAGCCCAAATGCATCAGTGCACCTGTTTTCCCACGTCCCTGCCAGCATTTGTCATCTTAGCCAACGAGATGAGTGTGAAGGGGAGTACCTCGGAGTTACTTTAGTTTCCAGTTCTCTATTAGCAATAGAGTATTTTTTTTGTAGTCATTGATAGTTTTGGTTTCTTCCTTTGAAAGCTGACTGTGTATCACCTTTGACAATTTCTCCACTGGAGAGTAACTCTTATTCTCGTAAATTGATCCCTTTTCTCTGTCTTGTTCGGTTATGAACTCTTCCTCTATCCAAGGATCTGACAGGTCATATCTTCCATGCTCTGCTCATATGTTTTTGATGTCACCTTTTACTCTGGATCACTGTGAGCTTACCTTGGTCTAGGTGTACTTCCTGCCATACGGCTTTTCAGTTTTCTAATATATTTTGTGGAATGGTGAGTTCTTGCCCCAGTAGTTGAGATCTTTGGGTTTATCAAAAGCTAGGTTACTGTGCTCATTTGCTTGTATACTGTGTACTTTTTGTATCTTCTTGCCAATTTAATTTCTTCCCTCATCCCTATCCCAGTTGTTCCGGTTGGTCTGTAGTATATATCATCACAATAATGTCGCTTTTCCCCCTCTTGTTAATCCTAACCCATGGTTCCCCACCGTGTTTCCTACCTTGGCTTCCTAAATTTGTTCACAAAGACCAGTCTTTCTTTCTTTCTTTTTCTTTCCTTTTTTCCCTCCTTCCCTCCCCCTTTCTTTCGACAGTCGGGGTTAAGTGACTTGCCAAGGGTCACACCGCTGGTGAGTGTCTGAAGCTGGACTTGAACTGCCTGCAGGGCTGGTGCTCTCTCCACCGAGCCATCCGGCTGCCCCAGCCTATCTTTCTAATATGTGGCATTACTCCATCCCCACCCAGCTCCATTTTAAATCTGTTCTGCGCCTTTTCAGCAAGAGATACTGTATTTTGGCCCTGTCCCACCAAACCTCAGAACACTGAATTTGTTTATCTTGGGCAGGGTCTCCGAGCTTTATGAGGTGACCTTGAAGCCGCTTTTTAGCACTAGCGTTGTTTAAATTCTGCAGTGTACGTGCCGTACATTTTAGTACTTAGTTGCACTCATCACCTACACTCTACACCGTTAACACTGTCATTGTTCTCCCTGTCTTTTTTTGAATTGTAAAATGTGTATCTTAAGGGCAGCTAGGTGGCGCCATAGTGCATAGAGCGCCAGGCCTGAAGTCAGGGAGACTCATCTTCCTGAGTTCAAATCCAGCCTCAGACACTTATTAGCAGTGTGACCTTGGGCAAGTCACTTCACTCTGCCTCAGTTTCCTCATCTGTAAAATGATCTGGAGAAGGAACTGACAAACCACTCCAGTATCTCTGCCAAGAAAACCCCAAATGGGGTCACGAGGAGTCAGATACGACTGAAACGACCAAACAGCAAAAGTCCATCTTATGTCACGAAGATGAGCATTTGGTTGCATTCAGGGTCTGCGCCGCCATCACCACCATCGTTGTTACCCACTCGCCCTGTAGTCACTGCCCAGCCCTGCGTCACTCCTCATGATGGCGGCAGCCCCACCTTGATCCCCGGATTGTCAGTGACTCTCATAAGCAATGTGGCTCCCGGGGTGGGGCTTCCACCCGAGGCCATCTGAGATGATGAGGCGACGGCCATGCAGCGGCTTGGACGTCTGGAGCCAGGCTCGGATCCTGCCTTTGGGTGTGGAGCCCACTCCCCACGTGGCTCCAGGCGAGTACCTGTATCTGTCATCCATGAAATGAGAGGTTGGACTAGACTCCCTGGCTTGGATCTTGCCTTCTGCAGAAGGCCTTTCCGGGCCCACCTCCTTCCTCCTCCCCCATTTCTGCTGTGTGTGCCTGGGGTGCGGTGCCCGCTGACCCACCTGGCTCATGGCTCTAGAGCTGGAAGGAGCCTCTGTTTTATAGACAAGGACCCTGAGGCCCAGGGAGGATGAGTGAGCCACCCTTGGGTCATCTGGGTTGTGAGCACCTGAGGCAGGATTGGAAACCCCTTTCTCTGACACTAGAGCCAGTACTTTTCTCATTGCCACACGGCCTACTAGTTTCTCTCTAAGGCCTCTTCCAGCTCTGTTTCTCTGTTACTGTCCCTGGGGGAGGTGACTTTCTTCTGAAAAAGCCAATTGCCCAACCTGGCCAAAGCAAGACTTGTAGCTACTTTGTGCCCCTTGTGCAGCTGGCCTTGGTGAAAAGTGACTAATGCACACGGCCCATGGACAAGGCTCTGGCTTCCTGTCCCCAGCGGAGTTCCACAGAGACCAGGCTGCTAGGATTGGCATCCCCCCCCCCCCCCCACCTTTCCTGCCTCCAGCCCCTCTGCCTTGGGTGCAGCTGCCTCCTCCCCACACTGTTTGTCCCCAGGGTCTTTCTGAACTGTACACTCCCAGCTCAGATTCCCACTTAAATTTTTAAAAAAATCAGTCAAGGACAACATTTTGACAAATCTGGTCAACAATTTAAAATTTATATCACTTGTAAGAAGCAAGATACCCAGTACTAAAATAGAACAGAAAGAACCCTTTGAAAGGGCCTCCCCTCACACTCAGACTGTTGGTCTCCCAGGGTCCCAAAGGATGTACTCTGCATTGTCAATTCAAGGTCGCCTCCACTGGGAAGAGATAGTCATCCTTCCCTCCCTCACAGACAGTCTGGAGAAGGCATTTCTGCCACCTTGATCTCATAAAAGCCCCAGCTAGCCAAAGGCTTGGTCACAGCCAGCCCAAGATGAAGACTTCACATCTGGGTTTGCTCCTGCTCCTGCCGGTGATGTTTGCTGTGCTGAGAGGAGAGCCCCCCACAAAGGGGCAATCAGATGCCAACACCAAACGACCACCAACTCTGCCCAAGAGCCTGGTGGCCCAGGGCCAGAGGAGGGAGAGGTCAGAGAAGCCACTAGGCCTTCCTGATTCAGGTGGGGCAAATCCTCATGCTGGAGCTTCATCCTCAAGGAGCCAGAAGACCACTGGGAGTGAAGTCCACTTCCCTTGGCCCTCGTTTGCCCAGGACAGTGGCACCTCAGATCTATGGACTGGGCACAAGCCCTACCCTTGGCCCTTGGGAGGTCTAAAAAGCCCAGTGTGCTGGGTAAAAGTAGGCAGGGTTGGGGATGGAGCCACAGACCCCCTCCAGGTGGTGGGGACTCTGAGTGGTTATGAGAGGGGCTTTGTAGAAGTGCTGAGACAGGCCCGCTGGGACAAGGAGGATCTGGCCACCTTCGGGATCTGCCCCCCGGGGAGCACAGGAGTCGCTCACCTGTCTCTGCAGCATTTGGGGGAAAGGCTGCTGGAGCCAGGCATGAGTCTCGTGGTTCTCCACCTAGAAGAAGGTAGGCATGCTATGTATGCAGTATGTCCTTAGGGGCAGGATTGGAGGACATTCTAGGGATGGTGAGGAGGGATCCCTAGTATCCCTAGTTCACTGCCAGCCTCGGAGGCATCTTCTAGAAAGCATCTTGTGGGGGTGATCCAGGATACTTAGATCCTGGAAAGAGGAATGCCAACCTCTTACAGCTCAGAGTTCTCCTAGCTAACTGGCAGTGGCATTCACTTGGTTCTCTGGTCTGGAGAATGCTTGGGAATCAGAGGACTGAGGTTTGATCCTGATTCTAGTATATCTGCTGCCCCTTTCTGGGCCTGTTTCATCCTTTGTAATTAAAAAAAAAAAGTAGGGGATGAGATTAGCCCCACATCCTGTGAATTAATGATTCGTGGTTGGCTCTGTTCATTGTCTATGATGGCATGAGGGATCTCTCAAGTTTCTAAGACTCTAGGCTTTACAATGGATTTATCAGGCCTTGAGTGACCTGGTGGGGCAGGGAGGATGGCCAGAGTAAGGTCTGGGCTCCAAGCTTGATGGTAGCATGCCAGGGCGGTCTGCCCAGGGAGTCAACCAGCTAGACTGTCCAGGGTTGGTCTAGGACTGTTCTCCTCTCTTCCTAAGTAACCTCGGATATTGTCTGTGAGGGCAAGGGCTAGTGGGGGGACTTTAAAACGGGCTCTCAGCCTGGGGTCTGTAAATAGATTTCAGGGGGTCTGTGAACTTGGATGGGGGAGAATTACATCTTTATTTTCACCAACCTCTAACTGAAATTTAATATAAAGAAAACATTCTCAGGAGGGGTCCATGACAGAAAAAGAGGTTAAGCAGGTCTGGGCTCAGCTGTCCCCCCTCAGTCTTAGGAATGGCTTCAGAGCTCCAAGCACCAGACAGTGACCCCAGCTAGTTCAGCAAAGGAAGGAGACTGGCTTGTCTAAGATCATGGAAACACTAGCTGAGTTATACGATCCAAGTCTTAGGCTTCGAGTTCTGAAGCTGGAAACAGGCTCTTCCAGCCCCATGGCAAAGTCACCATTCAGGATGGTGGCGTCTCTCTTCCCAGCCGAAGGGACCGGGGGCACTTTTGTGTTTCATCTGCTCTCAGTTTTAGCCCTTGGAAAACTGGAAAGGAGCTCAGAGACCCCTTAGTTCAGTCCTTTCTCCAGGAAGCTGAAGCCCCAAAGGAAAGAGACCAGTGCCCATAGAAAAGAAATACAAAATGAAGAGAGAGACTAGAACTGCAATTTCACCACCAACACACGTTGGCATCCTCTCTGTGACTTGTATCTGAGTGCACTGCTTCCGACAGAGAGTGACTTGCTCAGGGTCTCACAGCCACTGGTGGGACTTGAACCTGGGTCTTCCTGGTTGCTGCCTATGATGCCATGCTGTCTCTGGATGCAGCAGAAGGGGGATTTTTCTTACCCCCCTGTATTGGACATTAGCATTTGTGCCCAGCCCTGAGCCCTTCCCAGTCTACCACATGGGTGGCCTGGGTGGATGGTAGAGGGGGCTGCAGGTAAGTCCACAAAGCAGATAATTGAAGGCTGTCTTTTTTTTTTTCTAGTCCTCACAATTGTGGTTTGGGATTTGTTTGGGGGTTTTAGTTGTTTGTTTTGCTTTTGTCTGTTTGGGGCAACAAATGTCTGTGGCAGGACAGAGTTTTTATCCCCATGGGATAGGTACAGAATTTACAAGTCAGATCTACTGGTTTGTCCAAGGTCACTGGTAAAGATGAGACTCAAACCCAAGTCCAAGACTTTACCTGCTGAGCCCCTCTGGAGCCCCTCTCTTCAGAGACGGAATAAGAGCTGGGAGGTGGTAGGCGATGTGCAGGATGGGGTCACCTCATCTTAAAAGGTCCAGAGCCTCTCTGTATCTTCTGTCTGGTGATCCCAGTGGTCTGCTCTAGGGGAGGGGGGAGGGGGGAGGGCCGGGGAGGGCCAGGCCCCATTACTGGCCTCCCTGGCCACTGGTAGGGGAGGCTGGGAGTCCAACCCAGGGGAAAGCTAGAGACAGCCAAGAGCTCAAAGGGGTGGTGCCCTTCCTTGAAAAAAATAACCTTTGGCATCTTGCCTGAGGCAGGGTCAGCATAGTGGGCTGGCCTGGGAGTCCAGTCTCCTCTAATCCTGGCCCCTGTTTCCTCATCTATAAAAGAGGAAGGATGTGCCCCTTGCTGTCCCCACCAGAGCTCTTAAGGAGGTGTAGGAGAGACTACACTCCCTAGGGGTCGGAGCTGTGGGGTGTAGTGGGGAAAGAGCATTGAATTTTTAGTGCCTGAAGACTTGAGGCCCAGCTTTCCCCTGGTTATCACCTGTGTGACCTGGGATAAGCTGCTTAGCCTCACTGGGCCTCATCTGTAAAATGGGAAAGTTAAATTGGACCCCTTCTAGTCCTAAAATCCTATCAGCCTAAAAGGTGTATGGATCATCAGAGGGAAAAGACGAAATAAAAAAGAATCAGAATTCTTCAGGGACAGAGGCTCAGACCACAGGCTTAGAGCTAGAAAGGTCTTTACAAATGAATCATCTAGTCCAATCCCCCTCATTTACAGATGGGGTAACTGAGGCCCATGTGCCCAAGCTCACAGGAGAGAGTAAAGGGGCAGACCTGGAATGTGAACCAAGGGCCTCTAACTCCTCCGATTCCAAACCCATTATTGCACCTCGGGATCATCTGAGAGGTGCCCCTCCTCCTCTCTCTGGTAGGGCTTGAGAGACCCTAGCAACAGGTCTTTTGCTGGGAAGCCTTTGGGTCCAGAGAAGGTGAAATGGGCCACTAGAGCCAATCCTGTCCCGGCAGGAAAGAGCCCGGGGGTGCTTCCCCCTCCCGCACCGCTCCCTCCCCCCGTCCCGGGATGCTTCCCCCTCCCGCACCGCTCCCTCACTCCTGCCCGTGTCCTGCAGTGAGGTGGGAGCCGGAGCTGACCCTGAGGTTCCAGGAGCCCCCGTCAGCACTTCAAGGAGCAGGCCCCCCAGAGCTGGCCCTGCTTGTGCTGTATCCCGGGCCCGGGAGAGGCGGAGCCCGGAGTGGACAGGAGTTCCAGGTCACTGGAGCCGGACTACAACCTCAGCAGGTACAGACAGAGAAAGGGGGGAGACGCGAGCTAGAGTGATCCAGACAGAGGCCTGCGGGGGGGCCCCACTTGGCGTTTCCCTGGACTGCAGGATGTTTTAACTTATTTCTGCAGAATTTAGCTAGATGGCCTGCTTTGCCGCATGTAAAGCATGTAGGTTGGACCGCACTCCCTTTTTGAGGGCATTGGTTTTTGGTTTACAACATTGGTTTACAACGTTTTCTCCTTTGAACCCACATGGGGGAACCCTAGCAATCAGAGATGAACTTCCTCCCCCAAATATAAATTTGAAAAGGGACCGAATCTCCGGGGAGCCATAGTCGGGGCAAAGATGTAGAATGGTCTTCCAGTCTTGATGCGCACTCGCATGCCCATTCTGAGGGCCGGGGTGGTTCCCAGGGCTTAAACTTGCTTGCAAGGGATTTCAGGGCTTTGCCTAGCAAGGGCTTAGCTGGGTTGCCCATCCCAACTCGCACTGGAATGCAGCTTAGCCAAGTCCTGAGGCGGTCGAATCTCAGACCCCCCAGTCCATCTGTCCAAGGAAGGAGGATCCTGGGGCAAGCTGAAGCTGTAGCCCTCATGGTTGGGATTGGGTTGGGCTGGCCCCCCAACCCCACCTCCCCAGGCAGTATCCACAGTGTTGGAGGGATGGAGGCTGGGGAGGAGGAATATGCTAGCTGTGATTGGAGAGAAAGCTGGGCTCTGTGATGCTGTCCAAAGCTCTGTCCAAAGGTGGAACGTGCTGGTTCGGGAGGTCACTGCGGGTCGTGGGAGTGGAGACCAGATGATCTTTTGCTGTAGATAGCTGTTCAAGTATGGGTTGGACTGGGATCCTCTGAGGTCCCTTCCACATCTGAGTTGCTAAGATTTCTTTGGGTCTGGGATTGTGGGGGGGTGGGGTTGGCCGACTGAACGGGCAGTGCATTTTCTCCCTCCCCCACCACCCCAATCCCCCCTGTTTCTGCAGAGCCTCTGCCTCTCTTGGGACACCCGGTACCTGGTTCTGGCTGTGGATGGGATGACTGGTGATGGGCTCTCCCTTGCTTTGCAGCCCCGGGGTAGAGCTGGTATGAAGGTTCAGAATCTGGGGAAGCAACTGGCCTAGGGTCTGGGAGGCTTTCAATGCTGGCATGGGGTGAGGGAGAGCCAGGTGGGCCCCAGGGAGGAGGTGGGGGCTGGGAGGCAGGATGCCTGAATTGGGTCTCTAGCTCTGGCCTGACCCCTGACTACATCCCCATGTGCTGCTGTAGGCCCCTCTCTGGCCACCCCAGAACTCCAGGCCCTGCTCTTTGGTCTGGACCACAAGTGCTTCACGAGGATGACCCCGGTCCTACTCTTGCTGCAGGGGCACAGCGTTGGCGCTAAGCCCAACCCCAGACCTCTCCCGGCAGAGGGCCAGCTAGATACGGCACCATACCCGCTGCCCAGGTGTGCAGGGGCCTCCAGGGAGTGGGCAAGTCTGGGTCCCTTTCCCCACCACCCTGGACTGTAGGGCTGACAGATGGGTAGGAGAGCTGAGACGGGAGGAGCGGCTTGTTTCCATGAGCCACAGTGGGGTCACAGAAGGGTAAGGTGTGAGTCTAGACCAGGGGTGGGGAATCTGTGGCTTACAGGGCTACGCATGACCTCAAGGCTGCAGGTTCCCCACCCCTGATTTTGACCCTAGGGATCCTCACCCTTTTCTGAAAGCTAGAGAATAGCCAGACCCCTCCCACTCAGCCTTGCATTTTCCCCTGCCCACAGGCCCTCCTCCCAGCCACCTGCCACAGCAGCCTCTCTAAGTTCCACAGACCCATTCCTGGAGATCCTGACCCGCCTGGTCCGAGGAGTCCTGGGTCCTCCTTCTAGCCCCCACCCACTGCGTCTGGCCTTGGATCCCGAGGCCCTGGAGTCCCTCCCACACCAGGTTTTCAACCTCTCAGACCGTGCCACCCTGGAGCAGCTGGTGGAGTCAGAGGATCCGCTGTTTCTCCTGTTTCCAGCAGGAAGCCCAGCTCTGCTAGAAGGCCTGGCAGGACAGTGGCAGGCCTGGGAGGGTCCAGCCCAGCACTTGGCAGGCAAACTGCAGGCTGTGGCAAAGGAGCTGCTGGGCCTGCCTGCCCTGCAACCCCATGCTGAGCTCCTGCACCAGCTCCTGGCCCTCTGCCCAGCCCCAACCAACAGCAGTGGCAGCGGCCAGCCAGAGGGTGAGGCTGCTGCCCCGGCTAGCCAGCTCCGGGCCCTGCTGCTGCTGAAGGCCCTGCAGAGCCTGAAGGCAGAGTGGCGAGAGCGGAGGAAGGCTTCCCGGGCCCTCCGAAGTGCCAGGCTTGGAGGGGTCAGTTCGTGCAGGCTTCAGGAACTGAGTGTGGACCTACGGGCTGAGAAGTCTGTCCTCATCCCTGAGACTTACATGGCCAACAACTGCCAGGGCCCCTGCCACTGGCCCCAGTCTGACCGAAGCCCCAACTACAACAATCATGTGGTGCTACTGCTGAAGATGCAGGAGAGGGGGGAGCTTGTGGGCCGGTCTCCTTGCTGCGTGCCCACTGCTTATGCTGGCAAGACTCTCATCAGCCTCTCCGAAGAGGGCCTGAGCGCCCGCCTCATGCCCAACATGGTGGCTACAGAGTGTGGCTGCCGGTAGGCTCGGCTGACCCCGTTACCCTCCCGTGTCCTCTACAACATCCCAATCCAGCCCCACATCCCAATCTAGCTCTGTCAAGGGGCCTCCCTGCCCACACCTGACTCACATGCCTGAGTGGAACCTTTCTCTGGATTCTGGGCAGGCTGCCCCTTGCCACCATCGGTTCAACCTGATCCCCACAGCAGCCCCAGAAGCGGGGGTTCCCAGCAGCATCTCTGCAGCCAATGGTTCTGTGACAGCCCCTCTCTTCAGTCCCCTCAGTGGTAGGCAGGCCAGGGCTTCTCCCCCTCCCCATTCCCTTCCCTCAGCCCCCTTACACACACCTCCACCCTCACTGAGCCAGTGCTCATAGTAGGCAGGGATCTGGGGGAGTAGGGTAGAGTTGCAGCTACCCAGAGACTTTTCTACGGGCACTGGACTGGGCATGAGGGCAGCACAGGGCACTAGTGTCAGTGGAAAGAGGTGGGATTGGGCAGCACCCAAACAGGATCTTGGTACTCGGGGAAGCATTCAGCCCAGCCCTGGCACTGAGAGGCTTGGTGACTGAGGAGCCCAAGCACTGCCCCATATTTATTCTGATCAACTGCAATATTGTCGAATAAAGTACAGAATCTGGCTGATGGCTGTGGCCACTCCAGGATAGGAGAGGAGGGGGCAGCTGAGCCCTGGGGAGCAAAGCGGACAGCTTTGTGGTCTTGGGTTCCACTTCTCTTACTGCTCCTCCCCTCTAGGCTTGGTGGTCTGGCCAATGGTGGGGAGGAGGTGACCTTGGCTGAGGACTGAGGGAAGCGGGGAGAGAAGAGGGAGAGAGAGACAGAGAAAGACAGAGAGGAGGAGAGAGACAGAAACAGAGAGAGAGAGGAGGAGAGGGAGACTTCCCCAAAATGTGCCCTGCCCACCTAACCCCCTTGGTCCCGCCCCCTGCCCCTTAATGCTCAAACCTGTCATTCCTTCCCTTCTCCAGCTCCCAGCATGACCCTCTCCTAAGAGCTTACCCTCCCCTAAGAAACTCTCCCAACTGGGAAACAGAGTCCTTCCTCCTTCCCCATCACTGGTGTGCCTGAAGGACCCTGTACCCCCACTCTCAAAAGCAAAGGAGGACATTTCTAGGTCTTGGTCCTTAGAGGCTCACTCCCCAATCCTTCTTCCCTTCTTCTCTCCCAAGAGCTTATTTTAGGTGGAGAAGCAGGTGATCTGCCCAGTGAGAGCCTTGGCTGTCCAGACGGCTGTGACCTCCGGGGCTCTCCCTAGGACCCCAGGCAGAGGGAATAGTAGTAAGGAGCCTCAGTGCTCCTGATTGGGCCCAGACCTAGTGGGGTGGGAGGCGTTCTGACGCTCAGAAATAATCCTGCAACGGAAGAAGCCTTGAATGATGGGTGTTTATTTTTGAGTATTCATGTTAATAAACTCAGATCAGGTGTACCTGGAACTCTCTCATCTGGGAGGTTAAGGGGGGGGTGGAGCAGGATCTGGGCCTGTCTAGGCCACCCACCAGAGAGGCCCCGCACTGGCCCTCAGACTCCGAGGCAGTCTGCACTGTGGCTGCGGCCCTGCCGGCCGTAATGGTCATGCCTCAGTGTAGTCAGACCTCATTTTCTAGAAGGTTCAGAGAACTGTCTTACTCAAGTCACACAGTAACTGGCAGAGCCAGAATTTGAACCCGGGCAGCCGCAGGTGTCACAGGGAGCAGGGTGGCTGGGCACACAGCCCAGGTGAAATGGGCGCTAGGGACCGGCCTCCTCAGTCCCTCCGCTTCCCTTCTCGGTGCTTCTGTTTGGGGAAGAACCTGTCCCTGTCCTCACGTCCCTCACGCCCCTCGCGCCCCCCACGGCCCCGATGCTCTTCTCTCTTGCTCCTGGGTCCATCCCGGGCCTTCTTGGAGTCCTCCCGCCTGCCAGGGTGCCTGTGCTCCCACTCCCGCTCCCAAGACCTTCGTGGGGCCTCTTCAGACTCCTCTCGGCGTGGCCGTGGCCCATGGCCACCCTCCTTCCTCTCCCTCTCCTCTCGGAAGCCCTTCTTGTTCCGGGCCTTCTCCTCCTTTTTGGGCAGCATTGCCCAGGCCGGCTTCTCTGGCCTGGCTGCTTTGGAGCTGGGTTGGGGGTCCTCAGGCAGGACAGCTGCTTCTGGGGCCAGGGCAGGGCTCAGCTCTCCCTCTGCTTCCTGCTCCTCTGTGTCCATCTCTTTGCGTGGGGCCTCCTTGACCACAGCAGTCTCAGACCTCTCCTTCACAGGAGGCTTAGGAACTGGAGGTGGGGCTGGTGCTGATGCCTTAGCCCAGTCCTTGGGCTTGGGCTGTTTGAAGAACAGAGACCTTGGCTAAGCTAATGGGGGGGGGGGGGAGACAGGGGGCAGCCTTATGTGGTTGGGCTGGAGTCAGGAATATCCTGGCCAGATCTCACCCTGGCTTTAGAAGGTCATGAGGGTCACCCTTGTGTGGAACAGGCAAGAGGAAGTCAATGGTGGCTCAGGAAGAAGGGGGATTTATTGGGGCTTGAAGGAGAGATGCCAACCTCACCTTGGGAGTGTGGCTGGGTCAGGCAGCCTGCCTCTGTACTCAGGAGCTGGAGCAACCCAAGCCAAGATGGGTCGATCACTTCCCCACTGGGAAAGCCCTCAGCCCAGCATGAGGGGCTGCCACAAAGGGACTTGGTGCTAACTCTCCTGGTCTCTTTCTCCCAGGGGCCAATGGAGGTAACAAAACAGCCCCCTGAGGGTCCAGACTTGGAGGGTCATAGACTTTAGAGTTGAAAGGCACCTCAGTGACCCCTAGTTTTGACATGAGGAAACTAACACTCAAAGGTCGGGTGAAGGCTTAAAATCACTTAGCTAGAAAATGGCGGAGCTGGCATGAACCCAGACCTTCCAGTTCTGAACTGAGGCCTCTTTCCCCCACTCCTCACCAGCCTGGGTTCGCTGTCCCTCAGGACACTGCTGCCTGGCCAGGCCCACAGGGAAGAGGCAGCCTCAGGGACCTCCTCCTCGCCATCAATGACATCTAAGGAAGGAAAACCAGATGGTCATTTGGGTCCTGGGCTTCCTACATCAGCCACCACGTCACTCCCAAGGAGGCAGGAGTTTCTCAGGGTTTATCCCACCAGTCCAAAGCACAGCCAGACCTCAGAACTCTGGAAGGGGCAGGTGTCCTAAGGGCATAAGACCTCACCTCAGTCACGCAGGCCCTCAGAGGCTCACAACCAAATCCAGTGAAGGTCTGCTGCCACTCAGGGGCCCCTTGCTCATGGCAGCCACCCCAGTGCCCGCAGTACCATGAGAAATGGGACCCTCCCACACTCCTGGGCTATCCCTTTAACAATTTTGGCTCTTTAACAATGCAAGGAGGGGAGGCTGATGATCTGGGGTAGACCCACACACACACACATCCACCCCCAAGACGCCCCACAAAGGCCCACCTTTGTACTGGGTCTGTTTCTTTGACACCCCCCATGACTGTTGGGGTCACAGCAACTTTAGGGTCCTCCTCCCCCTCCATGTGAGTTCCTGCTAGGCTTGGGTTGGATTAGGGAGCTCAGGAGGAGTAACCCCCTCCTCCATCTTCAGGGACCATCTTGGAGGGGCACAGGGAGGGACTTAAGCCTGAAACAGGCTGGGGCCAAGGTTGGTCAAGCCTTCAGTCCATCTGGACACTACTGAGAGGCAGGGGGCAGGGAGTGCATGCTGCCAGAGCCCCGCTGTCCTGCCCAAGATGTTTGCTATGTGAGGCCTGGGCCCTGCTTACCCTGGAACACCTGGAAGGCCATGCTGAGGACGGCTACAACTGAGGCCAGCGCCAGGCACTTGTTGAGGGTGATCTCTCCCCAAGGCAGCTCATCACTCAGGGGCCCCAGTGCCCGGGGCTGTGGCTTTGCCTGGGGATGGGACTGGGCCTTGGGTTTCTTCCTAGCCGGGGCACTCTTAGGAGCTGGGGAACCAACAAGCTAGAGTTAGATGAAGTCACCCCCACCCTGACAGTGGATCAAAGGTTGGGTGAATGCTTAAAATCACTTAGCTAGAAAATGGCGGAGCTGGCATGAACCCAGACCTTCCAGTTCTGAATTGAGGCCTCTTTCCCCCACTCCTCACCAGCCTGAGTTCGCTGTCCCTTGGGGCACTGCTGCCTGGCCAGGCCCACAGGAGCTGGGAAGAACCCTGAGACCAGCTCGTCCAGCTCCTTCGTCTGGCTGAGAGCAGCTGCGTGACTTGTTTGGGGTCACACAGCTAATAAGGACAGTCTTCCTGACACCAAGCCCAGTGACCAGACCTGAGACTCGACACGGCCCCCCAGCTTTGCATTTGGAGCCCTTCTCTAGAGCCTTGAATGGCCAAGCCTCTCTCCTGCCCGGCCCACTGCCTTGGGCCTCACCTGTGGCTGATCTCCCTCTCTCCTTTCCCGAGCCCCCCTGGTCGGCTGAGGGCTCCTTCTCTGCCTTCGCCTTCGTGGGCCTCCGGACGCCTTCCCTGCTCCCATGGGAGGCTTGCTCCGGCACCATCCCTGGGCTCTGCTCGTCCTGGGCCAGCACCTGGCCAGGGAAGAAGAAGCCAGCAGAGAAGCCACCAGACAATAACAATGTGATAAATGACATTTCCACAGTTTTTGTGCTTTACAGATGTCATATTTCAGTCCGTCAGGACCTTGTGTGCTAGTCCATGAACATTCATAAAGTGCCTACTACGTGCCAGGCCCTGTGCTAAGTGCTGAGGATACAAATATGAAAAGCAGACAGTCCCTGCCCTCGAGGAGCTTCCCATCTGAGGGGGGAGAAGGGAGCTCAAGGGCAGCCACAGGGGAAACGCAGGGACGGCTGAGGAGGTAGCAGCCGGGCTCCCCCTCTGACCCCGGGGGCAGAAGGGCTGACTACTGGCTCTGGCCAGACCTTCCACAGCAGCCCTGTCTTCTCCTTGAGCTGAGGAGAACTCAGGCCCAGACAGGCTAAATGATCTGGCCACAATCCTAAGTATCGGGGGCAGAATTTGAACTCAGGCTTTACATTTGAGCCCACAGCCGGCTCACAGGGCCCAGGTTAGGGAGGGAGTCTTGGGACTCAGACCCCCGCAGCAGAGTCCGGGGCGTCATTCCCAGATGGCTCAGGCTCAGCACTGAGTTTACGTAGAAGAGCGGGGTCCATCTGGATCCCCTGGGGATGTTCTGGTTCTGTGAATGGCACCCAGGGTCCCAGGCTAACCACCCCCTCCCGCCGCGGGGCCTTCTGAAGAGCTGCCCAGCCTTCTCCTTCTGGGGGCTCCCTCTTCCCTCCCTGACAGCCAGTCCTGGCCCCAGGAACCACATTAAGGGAACCCTGGTGTTCCAAGCCCATCAGCTTAGAGCCTGTGTGCTTCTTCCATAAGGCCCCATCAGCCCAGCCCTGGGGGGAAATGGCCACAGCCTCCAGGTGGGACAGTCCATTTGTCCTGCATCATTGATCTCCGGTAGGTGAGGGTCAGAGAGAATCAGGAGTCCTTATGTGGGGCTGGGTTAAGCAACCCTTTCACAGAATCACAGAAGAAAGGATTTTCAGAGTTGGCAGGGACCGTGGGGACCCTCTCTTTCAACCCACGCCCAGCAAAGGAACCCCTTCCATAACCTACAAGTGTTCAGTCTTCCTCCGCATGAGGACTTCCGTCCAGGGGAAACCCATTGTCCAGGCAGTTTATTTCATTTTGGGACAGCTCCTCTGAAGGGAGACAGACATTACCCCCACTGGACAGATGGGGAAACTGAAGCCCAAAGGGGAATGCAGACCCTTGAGCCCAGGGCTCCTAATTCCTGGTGAAAGGTCATTTCTGCAATCTCAAGTTGCCTTTACTCGACACTGGGAAGCCTGACTTGTCAGGGACTTGGAGGAGAGGCTTGTTAAAAAGGGAAGGGAAGGGGAACATGCATGCATTAATGACTGTTACTGCGAAGTAGGCACTGTGCTCAACGCTTCATACTCTTCATCTCTTTGGAGCCTCACCATGCCCCAGGGAGGCAGCTGCCATTATCATCCCCAGCTGTACAATGGAGAAACTGAGGCAGGTGGGGGTGAGGCGGCTTGCCCAGGGGACCACAGCTAGTGCGCATCTGAGACTGGATTTGAGCTGACCCAGCCACTGTGCCACCAGCTGCCCAGGAGTCTCCCACTACAATGACAGACAAGGTTCGTTCTGATATCTCACTGGGGACAGGGATCTTGTGGTGAGGAAACTCCACTGCTTGACTAGCATCGCAGCTGTCCTGGGGCACTGAGGCCCGGATCTCTCTAACCCCAAGGCCAGCTCCCTGTCCTCCTCCACGCTGCCTCTCCTCATGAGGACACAGCCTGCATGGACTCAGGGCTTTTCTTTGTTTTAGAAAAGGGAAACCAAGGCCTGAAGTAGGGAAGGGATGTGCACTAGGTTACAGAGCCACTTTGGGAGTGAAGTCAGGATTTGAACTCAGGTCCTTCAATTCCCCATTTAGCATGCTGTCCTATGCACAGACCCAGTCTGTCACACCCCATCTGAGTTGCTGCATTTTCTGCCTGGAACACCCAGTTCTCTGCTCCATTCAATTCAACACCCATTTATTTATTAGACGGCTGGTACCTGGAAGGCTGGGGGGGGGGGGGGGCCTGCCTTCACTGAGGCTGCACTGCCTTCTAGAATATACCAAGTGAACAGTTCAGTAATTTGAGGGGGGGGACGCCAATCCCCAGGGGAAAGGCTTGGAGGAGGAACTGGCTGAGAGATTCTAAGAGGTGGAGGGAGGAGAGGAGGGCATTCCAGGAAAGGGGCACAGCCTGGGCAAAGGCACACAAGCAGGGCCAGCCTGGCTGGTATGGAGTCTAGATAAAGGAGAGTCATGTGGAATAAATCTGCAAAAGGGGTCTAGAGTGGTGAAAGGCTTCCAGGGCCAAGCTAAGGGTCCCTTGGAGCCCCTGAAGCTGCTCCAGCAGAGGAGGGGCATGGAGCAGACATTGACTTTGGCCCCCGTGGGGGATGGGGGGCAGGCTGCTCTGGGCAGGCCAGTGTCTGCAGGGTCCTTGGCTGCCACCTGGAGGCACAACTGCTTGTCCTGCTCAGGCTGTCACCCCTCCAGGTGAGCTGTGTGCCCTCTCAGCACACTGAAATAAACCCACCCAGTTCAGCTTTTGTCTTCTCCTCACCCAAAAGACCTTTCTGTGGGCTACGTACCGGCTCCTGGCTGCTCAGCTCTTCTCTACTTTCTGCCTTCTCACCACCTAGGGAAGACACAGATCTGAGTAAACTGAGATAAGGACACTGGAGAGCAAGGCTACCTACCACCCAGGCCCAGGCCGGTCCCCTGCACCCCTTCTTCCTGCCCCATCCCCCCTTTTTCCATTCCACATTCAAGAATTGCTCTAGTCCAAGGACCAACAAAACCCCTTTCCTGACATAAGAAGGGCAGTTGTCTGCCCACCCCAAGGCCAGAGGCTGGTGACAAAGAGAAGTGAGACCAAAGGCTGGAAAGAGTCTGGAGCTAGTCTAGGGAGGGCCTTGAATGCCAGCTACTCCACAGCAGATGGTTCAAGTGGAGGTTTAACTAGATGGCCTCAGGATGATATGACCCACAAGATGAAGAGCTCTATCCTCACTACTTCTCAAACCTCTCCAAAATAGGAATCATTTGAAGGAGATAAAGCAAGTCCAGCTGCTTCCATGGTTTAGGACACCATGGACCCCCAACAAGATAAAAACCCAATGAATGAACAGCAGAGAAGGCTAATCCCTGACCTCTGCTCACCACACTCTGGTAGGAGTGCACACACAGATCCACAGTGGAACTCAACTCTATCCCCTTACCTGTGATACTTCCCTCCTGCCCCCCAGGAAAACACCAAGAGGCAGACTCACTCTGTCTGGGACCACAGTGCTCCACAGTGCACCGATGCCTGACTAGAGAACAGAAGAACAGGGAGGGGGCAGATTGTCAGAGTAAGCATGGATCCCCCAGGCCTGAAGCAAAGGCTCCAGCATCCAGCTGGGGCCAGTTCTGTCTGCACCCCCCCCACTCAAAGTCAGTTGGGGGCACAGACTGGGCCTGGTGAATCATGAATTACCAAGAAGAAGAGAGGACTGAGATGGTTTTGAGGGCCAGTCCCTAGGGAAACTGCAATCAAAGAAGGAGGAATCAGAAAGTGAGTAACAGGGGAATATTCAGGAAAAAAAAGACTAAAATTATGAAAGACCTCAGGAGGGAGAAAATTCAGTTAAAGACCTTGAGCATAAGCAGATAAACCAATAGGGAAGATATTGATAACAAAAGCAATATGGCCTCCAGAGTTCAGGCATCTATGAATAAATGTTGTAAGACAAAGGAAAATGAATGGATTCCCAAGAAAGCATAGAACCACAGCAGGATGTTCCCAAATGGTTTTAAAAGAGAATTAAGAAATCTGAAAGCAAAACTTATGACCTGCACAGAAGAAATAATTGGCAGAATAGAAAAACTCGAACCTGCAGTCACACCAAAGAAAGAAGAAAAGAGAATACTGATTGGAAATAAAAATGCCCAGAAATGAAGGACAATCTTGAAGAAGAGAGGCAAAAAGCAATGGCATTACAAGGAAGCATGATCTCCACACAAGTAAAAGATGCTGCTCTCAAAGACAGGGTACACAGAGATCACATAAGGATTCAGAAACCATACTACAAACTCCAAGACCCATGGTGGTTAAATTTAACAATCACCGATGAACAACAAATTCTGCAAACAGCTAGACCTTCAAATATAAAGGAAAGGAAATGTGAGTTACAAGACAGTTTGGCACTCACCAGAAACCACAGAAGAATGTGTTCTGAAGAGCAACCCAGAGTAACATACCCTGAAAATCTGAGCTTAACCATTAATGAAAAAAGAAGCACCTGACGTTTTCCTACAAAGAAAACTAGATCTGAACGAATTACTTGCTCTTCAAACACCCCAGACAACAGAAATACAAGAAAGGTAAGCAAATACAGCAACCAGAGACAAGAAAAGGACAGAAAGACCATTAAGAGATTTCTTTCTAAAAGTACAAGAAGTGAGAAGGGTGAAAACAGAAGTCAGAAAGAACTGATGGTGGAGAAACAGATCTGAAACATGGACTTCATTTCCCAACATCCTGCCTTCGAGCGCATCAGTGCTTTTGTGGGGCTAAATTATAGAATGGGAGGGTGCATAAAAGGGGAGAGGGGAACAGAGAAACAAGATAGAGGAACAAGTGAAGTTCCTTGACCAAGGCAGAGGGTGACCACAACGAAGGGAAAACAATTCAGACAGTCGATCAGAAGAAGAGATCCTATAGGAGCAAGGTGAGGAAGCAAAGGGAAGGATCAAAACAGAGAGAGAAAGGGAAATCTTGTTTCCACAGCACTGATGGACATTACCGTGGAGGAAGAGAAGTACTGTGTATGCAGGAGAGGGGGCTATTGGCATGGGTTTGATCTGCGTTGAATCTGCAGATGTCCAGTGCTTAGAGACCACTCACCTTACCTCAGCAGAAGGGGAATCAGAGCCCCTGGGGACAACTGACACGATGAACAGTGGAAAGCAGAGACCCAGGGTGGAGGTGTCACCGTAATTGGTAACAAAAAAAATTATAAAGCTTCATAAAGAACTGCACAATCAAAGATGTAGGAAAATCCCTACCACGGGGCAGTGTAATTTCTAACACCTTCAGGAACTGATTTCTAAGAATGAGGCACAATTTGAAAAGGGGACCAGACTGGGGGCAAGATCTACTAGGCAATAATATAGAAATTTTGTTCTTGTGGTTCAGTTGCATTCAATTCTTTGTGACCCCATTTGGGATTTTCTTGGCAAAGATACTGAAGTGGTTTGCCAATTCCTTCTCCACCTCATTTTATAGGCAAAGCGGGTTAAGTGACTTGCCCAGGGTCACATAGCTAACAAGTGTCTGAAGTCATATTAGAACTCAGGTCTTCCTGACTCCAGGCTCTATCCACTATGCTACCTAGCTGCCCTAAATAGGTATATTTAGAAACTTTAAATCCATGAGGAATCCAGAAACTAAAGGACTTAGTAAGTATAAGGGCTTTGATGTGAATCAAAGAATATTAGTCTAGAATAGACGGAAATGTAGAGGATGAGGGAAAGAAATCTTTTTCAGGAAGAGGTGCAGAAAACGAAATTTTAAAAACTAATGAACAAAACGAGTTGAATTGGGGTGAAGGGTGATTTTTCTTAACTGAGAACTTTTACTTAACTGAGAGGGAGGGAAAGGGAAGAATTAAATAACTAGATAAAAGGAAGAAAGAAAAAGGAACGAATAAGCAAAACTCTAAAACTAAGGAAAGGGGTGACAAATGGGAATTGAAAGTGAGTAGGGGAGAGCTGGTGGGAATGGAATTGCTTTGAAATAGACTAAAGCTAAAGTAACTGAAGAAACAAAGTACTGTGTTTACAGAGCAAGAGTGGGGAAAATCCTAATGCAGGATAACACCAATATTAGAGACAAAGGGAGGAAAATATAAACCCTCTTATCACTTTAAATGTGAATGGACTAAATGATTCAATAAAATGAAAGAGGACCCGACTGATTAAGCTGATGACTCTAAGGTCCCTTCCAAGCCCACTCTGGATTTCATTATTCTAAGAGTCCAAGATTCTACATGAAGAAGCAGGTGCCAGAAAACTATAACGGAGGTAATGATCACAGCAGGTTTTTCTGATTTAAGAATTTGTGGCATGATTCTACAGAGCAGGGAGCTCAGAACACGGCTACATTAACAAACACTTTTAATGAGTCTTTGATATAAAATAACAGCCATACACCAATATGAAGTACCCCAAGTATCCAGGTACCTTTTGCCTCCTCCTCCTGAGAGTCTTTCCTGGATCTCTCCATTGACATGGTCAGCTCCTCAATGATCTCAGGGCAGCCCAGACCCCTGTCCAGCACCTCAAGGTTCCCTGTTGCCATTTTGAGGCCAGACTCCTCAAGAAGCAGGAATTTGTGGCTCAGAGGGGCATCACACACTTCTCACACAGACCCTTTCTTGTAAGGAAAGTTGGCTGTAAAAAGGGAACATGAGTTTAGTTACAAAATGGGGTTTTATTTTTAAAAACTGAAATATATATGCAGCTTTTCTAGGAACCTTTCTTCTGAGTAAAGAATAATCTTAGGGCTAGTAGGGCCCTCAGAACACAGGCTATCAAAGGTGGGGGGAGGCCTTAGAACACAGGATGTCAGAGTTGAGAGGGCCCTTAGAACAAAGAATGTCAGGGCTGGGAGGGCCCTTAGGATAAGGAATAATTTTAATAGCTTGCATTTATATTATACTTTAAGGTCTGCAAAGCAATTTACATATATTATTTCATTTTACCCTTACCAACAACCCTGAGAGGCAGGTGCTATTATTATTCCCATTCTACAGGTGAGAAAACTGATATAGGCAGAGGTTAAGTGACTTTCCCAAGGTCACATAGCTATTAAGTGCATGAGGCCAGATTTGAACTCAGGTGGAACATTATATTTACAGCCAGACAAAGTCTACATGTTAGATGACTGTGCTGAACTGATTTTTTAATCTTCCCTTTAAAATATGTGTGTGTGTATGTGTGTGTGTGTGTGTGTGTGTGTGTGTGTGT
>CM053587.1:309057992-309077305 GCA_028646515.1 Pseudochirops corinnae | reverse complement strand
GGAAATGTTTTGCATAACTACACATGAACAACCTATACTGAATTGCTTATCTTCCCAGTGAGGGTGGGTGATGAGGGAAGAAGGGAAAGAATCTGGAATTCAAAGTTTTAAAATCAAATGTTTAAAAAATTTATTATTATTATTGTTATTATTTACATGCAACTGGGAAATAAGATATACAGGCACAGGATATGGAGATCCATCTTACCCTACTGGAAAGTTGGAGGGGGATGGGGGAGGATATAGGAGAGAGCAAATTGGGGGAGGGGGTATTCAGTGGGATAGCTGTTTTGGGGTGGTGGGTAGGGGACAGATGTGGAGAAAATTTGTAACTCAAAATCTTGTGGAAATGAATATTGTAAATTAAAAATAAACACAAAATTTATTTTTTTAAAAAAGAAACTTATCTTGGTATATGGTATAAGATGTTGGTTTATACCTACTTTCTGCCAGACTGCTTTCACAATTTCTGAGCAATTTTTGTTGAATAGTGAGAGTTATGACTCCAGTTAGCAGGGGACTATCAGTTTATCAAACGCTGGGCTACTGCATACCTCTTTCATTTTCTCTACAAACTTTACTGACACCTTTCCTATAAAAGGACCTATTCCAGGCCCTGCAAATAGGTATGGTTATCAACAAGGCAATCGCCTTGATTGCAAAGACTATAAACCTAGTAGTTTATAATCCCTGAATCTCCTCCCAAGTTCTCAGAACTATCGAATGTCAGATCTAGAAAGGTCCTTTGGACACAAGTGTCAGAATGGTTCCAGTATATCACCTTAGAACACAGAACTTTAGAGCTGGGAGGTACTTTTGAGTCCAATCCCCTATGTCTACATCTGAGGATAGGACTAAGCCAAGAGAGCGGAAGTGACTTGCCCACTCAGTCAGTAAGTGGTAGACTGGTCTTCTGATGCTCAGGGGCACAACCTCATGTCTTTTCCTTCCCACCTCATCTCTGCCTACGAAGATCCTGCCTGTTCTTTGAGGTCCACTCAAATGCCACTCACCCTATAATCACTGGAGGGGCAGGGACCCTGTGTCTGAATCCTCCACAGTCCCAAGAATAATGCTTTTCACCTCATTTGTATGCTCAAAAATATTTGCTGAACACATTTCCTCATCAACACTAGCACAAAAATTAAGACACAGAAGGGAAGTAGGAGAGGGTGGGAGCTTAATCAAGTACCTAGTTAGAAGCTTTAAAAAAAAAAAAGAACAAGATTACATGCCCAAGATGAACAGGAAACATGCAAAGAAACAAAACAAGCATGTACAGTTAGTTGTGAAGGAAAAGTAACACACACACAGCTTTCTGAGTAAGCATTGTGTGGGAGAGAAGTTTCCAAAGTGAGGGGAGGGAGAAGCTGTGACGGCGGCTTTTACTATTATTTCTCCTTAGATTTTCATCATTCTCATATGTCTCATTTAGAAAAGCAATGGGAAGAAAAAGAAGGACCCCCTAAGCTAGGGAGCAAGAAAGCAGGCCTTGAGCAAGTCACTGCTCCTTTGTGGGCCTCTGCTTCCCTTCAACAAGGGATTGGGCCAAGATAGTGTCTAAAAGTCTTCCCAGCTCTGACACTCTGTGTTCTAAGGACCCTCCAAGCTCTAATATTGCATATTCTATGGGTCAAAACCTCATATATAGCATTTCCCTCCCATATATAATAGTATAATAAGATGATAATAGGTGTAAATAATTTTATAAACCATAAAGTACTATTTGGGCCACACCAACATCTGTCTGTCTGTCTATCTATCTATCTATCTATCTTTTTCCTTCTTACCTCTCTTCCTTTCTTCCTTCCTTGCTTTTTAGAGGGGGGAAGGCAGGGCAATTGGGGTTAAGTGACTTGCCCAAGGTCACATGGCTAGTAAGTGTTAAGTGTCTGAGGCTGGATTTGAACTCAGGACCTCCTGACTCCAGGGCCAGTGCTCTCTTCACTCTCTATAGTCCTTTTTCTCCTATATTCAGTGGTCCAGTCAAACCAGCCTAGCCCTTGTTCCCTTGACATGACACTCCATCTCCTTCCCTTCACCTCATGGAGCTCTTAGCTCCTTAACAGCTCTGCTCAAGGCCACATCCTTCAGGAGGCCTTTCCTTAATCCCCAAGCTGTTAATGCCACAGCTCCATCACTTGGTTTCTTTAATAAGTGTGAGGAGGTACCCAGGTTTTCCCAAAGGTGAGAAATTCCTTAATTAATTTAAGGGGATTATAGAGTCCTGGCCACTGGATAGAGGCAACTGACACCACACAGGCTGCACTTAGTGACTGGCTGAGAAAATCAGTTGTACTCCTTGGGCCTAAATGACATAGTCCCCAGAGGTAACAGCTTTAGAGGGGAAAGAGAATTCCCAGCCAGGATCTCCCCATCAGCCATGTTGCTTTGAAGTATAGCTCCCCATTCAGAGGGAGTCACATGCGCGCGCGTGCGCACACACACACACACACACACACACACACACACACACACACACACACACACACACACCCTCTCTCTCTCAATAGTCATTCCAGGGAGACTGCAGCTTCACCACGGTTTTCACTGCCAGCACCTAAAGAGCACCAACAAGTGCTCTACATACATGATCTGGTTTGGTCCTCATAATCATAACCCTGTAAAGGTGGTGCTATTATCATGCCCATTTTAATGATAAGGAAGCAGGCTGTGAGAAGTTTAACATCACACGCTAGTCAGGGTAAAAGGCAGAATTCGAACTCGGGACTTTCTAAGTCCTGGTGAAATGGGAGCCCTCTTACACGTGAGTCCTCTGGCATCAGAAAAGACTCAGGTTTGTGTTGCCCACAGTTGTTGGTGCTAGCCAAAATCTCCGCATACATTTTGTTTGATCTGGACGCTCCTCTGGGGTAGACTTTTGTTTTTGCCTGTTCCCTGGTGCCTAGTACAGTGCCTCATAAGTCGCAGGCACTTAAAAATGCTTCTTGAACTGCATTAATTTGGACAGTCCCCCAGGCTTGGAAGACCTCCAGCGTATGGCTCTCCCTGCCCAGGAAGCAGCCCACTCCACTCTCTCCATTCAGCCTAAATCTCTCAGGGCTTTCAGGGCAGCCCTGAGCAGGTCTCTCTTTCACATGATACGGCTTCAAATACTCTACAAACTGGTCAGAAGAGTCTCTGTGAGCATCCTTAGCAGCTGCAAGGGCATCAGAGGCCCAGCCGGGTCAGGGATTTCTTGAGGCCCCCAGCTTTGCGGGGACTGGGGATGGGGGAACCTGCTGCCTTGAGGCTCCGAGGCCTTCTGGGTCCTCAGATGTGGCCTTTTGACCGAGTCCAAGTTTTACAGAACAAATCTTTTTATTAAGGGGATTTGTTCTGGGAAGTTTGGATTCGGTCAAAGGGCCACACCCAAGGACTTAGAGGGCCACAAGTGGCCTCGAGGTCGAAGGCTACCCCCCCCCCACACCCTCGTAGGCCCTAGCTAGCTGTGATCTGGCAAACAAATGTGCCTTCTCACCACTAGAGGTCGGGGCGGGGAGCTGCTAGGAAACGGACTGGGCCTGGGAATGCACAGGCCACAGAGGAAACTGAAAGCTAAGAGAGGTGGAAAACCCCTCTAGGTCTGCTCCTTCTCATTTTCTGCTGTTCTTGACTCCAGGCTGATCTGCCCGCTCCCCCTGCTTATTAGGGCAGGAATGCCAAGGTCGGGCCGGGGCTTCGGCGCTCAGTACAGTTCACCCAAACAGCCTTTCATACAACGGACAATAAACACTGAGACTCCATGGAGGAGAGTCCCTACCCCGTAGGGCTCTGAGTCCAAGGCAGGGCTAAGGCGTGGTCCCCAGTAGTGGTACCAGGAGCTGGTCACACTGAGACCAGGGCAGAGAGCTCAGAGAGGAGGGGATGGAGGGGACGGAGCAGCTGGGCTCAGAGGGGCCGGCGGGCCAGGGTGGCGCATTCAGGTCCAGTTTGGTTGGAGTGCACAGTGCATGGGGGGGGAAGAGACCAGAGGTAAGTCAAGGGCCCTGTGCTGATGACAGAGTTCTCATGGATACTCACAACAACCAGGGAGGCAGGTCTTATTATTATCCCCACTTCACAAATGAGGAATCCGAGGCTGAGGGATACTAAGTGGCTTGGCCCAGGCCCCCCAGCGAGTGAATGGCTGGGACCCAGGGCAGGCAGGTCTTCCTGCCTCCACTGCCCCACCTAGCGGGCTCTGTGGGAACAAAGTGAGACAAGGCTGGTGAGGGGGGTGGCCCTGGATGGTGGAGAGCCTTGAATGCTGGGCAGAGGAGTCTGAACTTGACTTGGCAGCAATAGGGTGTTACTGCAGATTTGGGGGGGAAAGAGTGACGTGATCAAATCTGTTTAAAAAAAACGAACCTGGCAGCATTACCGAAGAATGGATGGGGCTGGGGGGCGACGTAAAGGATAAAGAGACTGCTACGTGGTAGCTCCTACCCACAAGCCCTGACAGTCATACAAAGGAACAAGACATAGACGGGATATTTAAACAACTATACGAGGCAACAGGGGAGTGTGTAGACAGCCAGTGTTGTCCAAATGTATCAGCAGGAACCTCGTGGGTGGGGACGGTCCCAGAGGCTTCACAGGGAACAAAAGGGTCCATCGCGGAGGGGCCAGGGAACAGGAGGAGCTTAGGTCCAGCTGAAGTGCTGGCATGCCCATGGACAGGCCCAGAGCTTTCTGTGTTTGCAGACAAGAGACAAGATGTTCTGCAGCAAAACGGTGAAATCCGTGAAATGGGCGGGGAGGGGCCTTTGGTATACCTTCTCTTTCCCCCTTTCTATGAGTTTACCATTGAACCGAGCTTGAGCAATGTCAAGGGCCCAGTATGGCACATGACACAGAAAGCTATTATCACCATCTACATCTTTACAGATCCTACTTATAAAAAGTCAGAGCTAGACGGGGCTTCAGAACACAGAACTTAGAAAGTCAGGCTAGAAAAAACCTCTGGCCATAGACACAGACTGCTGGGGCTGGAAGAGAACACTGGATGTCAGCCAGGAGGGGATCCTGGAAGACAGAATTTTAAGAGCTGGAAGACACCTCAAAGACCCAATGCAATTTGCTTCTTTCACAGTGAATGTAGGGAAACTTTAACGTTTGGCTTCTCCTGAGGCGCCCCGCCAAGTTCCTGACTGGTGACCTTGTTAGACAGGCTTCCTGGGACATATTACCCTGTAAAATTATAGCCACAGATTTCTGGCTCTCAAGACTTAGGAAACAGCTTGTTCCGAAGGTCTGTACATACTTTTAAGAAAGTATAGAGGACCTGATCAGAGCCCTAGATGATCTCGGCAAGCCAGTGTTGTCCAAATGTATTGGCAAGAGAAAGAACCTCATGGGTGATCGTTTCTTACCCCAGCGTAGAACTTTCTTTCTGTCTCAATTAAATATATTTTTCATTTGATTTGGCCTACTATCATTGACAAAGATGTTTAAGTCTCCGGGCACTCTACTGGATACTCCCTTCACCCTAATATCAACCCATTAATGATGACTTTTTGCAGCCAACCAAACATTTTCTAGCTGACATCTCTTTATGTTATTATCCACAAGGAATCAGTGACCCCACCTGGGATTCCAGAACATTAGGGCTTAAAGGGCTCTTAGAGATTCCTTGGTTCAGGCCTCTCGCTTCATAGAAGAAATTGAAACCCAGGGACCTGCCCCACGGTAGGCTACCAGGCCTGAAACTTCATCTCCAGTGACTGCTATTTCCCTTGCCCTCATGTGGGTGCTGAGCTGCAAGTGGGGCTGTATTACTCTGGAAAGTAGGTCAGTCCAGTCCATGGGGTGCCAGGCCAGTTTCCGAGGGGCCTTCCCTGTTCTTTAGCAAGTGTGGGTTACCTCTCAGAGTACTGGGTCATATCCTGGCCTTGGGGCACCCCTCTTTCTGCTGGTAAACCCCCACAAGGATTTGCAAAGTCCCAAATGCACTTCCAGAGGCAGGGGGATGGCGCTTTCTTCTGGCAGACTGCAGTATGCCCCCTGTCCCTCCTGACTGCACCGGAGCTAGTTAATATCTCACTAGGCTCCCCAAGGGTCACAGAGGGCGGAACTCCCCAAACAGGATTTTCTCTGCTTACCTGGGAGGTGGGCGGGCTACGCCCCAGATCCCCTAAGGGTGGCAGCTGCTGGGCTGGGCCACCAGGTTTGTGGAGGCAGCTGCTCTGTTGGTGGGGGTGGGGGTGGGGAGCCACTTTGCCAGGCCGTGGGAATCCTGTTTCTTTCTCTGTTGGTTCTTTCTCAGCTGACTTGGTACTGCCCCTACTGGCAGGTTGGAGAAGCTGGGTCAAACCACCTTTGAATAAAGGACATGGAGGGACTGGCCAACTCCACACTTCCTTGTTGCCTCCCCATTTAACAGAAAAGGAAACTGAGGCTCAGTGCGGGGAAAGGGCTCAGGGGCCCTAGAGCTAAAGCTAAAAAGGCCCTAAAAAAGCATCTAGTCCAACCCCACCTTTTATTAAAAAAAAAAAAGGATTATGAACTTAATGAACATCAAAAAAGAGAACAAATCCCCATACAAAATACAACAGAAAAATGGGATTATATGTAAAATCACAAATCACTACAATATGGAGTTTGCTTTTTTAAAAAAAAGTATATAATACATTATATATGTTATTTTCAAAGTTGTTCTGATTCCTTCTAGACTTTGTTCTGTCCTTCTGAACATTTTAAAAGATGTGAAATGAGTGTGTGTGTGTGTGTAAAACACACATATACGCATATAACATATATCTCACACAGCCATACTCATATATCTATATATGTTCCACATGTATATATGTGTATGTATGCATGGGTATATGTATGTATATATACTTGGGTGCATATATGTATGTGTGTATATGTATATGTATGTGGCCTTGCTGCCACAGCCCTGAGAAGGAGCCTGCTTGGCCCAGCCCCGCAGTGGGGTGGCTTGGCGGCTGGGCCCCCCTGTCCTGCCGGCACAGGGGCAGCACTGCTCCTGGCAGGGTGCTCAGGGATGGGACAAGTGGCTGCAGCAGCTGCTTTCAGTGTGAGCCCACTCTCCCAGGGGCCCAGGGTGGGAGAGGGGAGGCTGTGTCCTCTTCTCTTCTCCTTAGCACTACACCCCTGGCGATCTCATCAGCCCCTATCCAAGGCTATCCTGACCCAAGCTGCACTCATCACCTCACACTGGGCCTGCTGGGGGAGGGGCTTGGTCTGCCTGCCTCCAGTCTCTCCCTATTCCAGGCCATCCTCTATTCAGCTACTAGAGTGATTTTCCTAAAGCACAGCTCTGACCAAGTCACTCCTCTACTCAACAAACTTCAGTGACTCCCTACTGCCTCCAGGTACACATACAAAATGCTCTGCTTGGCACTCAAAGACCTTCATAGCCTTGCCCCCTCCTACCTTTCCAGTCTCTTTATACCTTACTCCCCAACATGCACTCTATGCCTCAGTGGCCTCCAGGCTGTTCCATGAACAAGACCTGCCATCTCTCAGCTTGGGCATTTTCTTTGGCTGTCCCTCATGTCTGGAAGCTCCCCGTCTGCTTCTTTTAAATTCCAGCTAAAATCCCACCTTCTCCAGGAAGCTTTCCCCAGCTCCTCTTAATTCCAATGCCTTTCCTCCTTTGTTTGCTTTTATCTTGTATATAACTTGCTTTGTATATATTCATGTGCCTGTTGTCTCCCTCATTAGCCTGTAAGCTCCTAGAGGGAAGAGAATGTCTTTTGCCTCTTTTTGTATCCCCAGTGCTTAGCACTGTACACCTGGTATACCGCAGGAGCTTGATAAATGCTTATTGATTATTGAATGATTGGTGGGGAGAGGAGAGAGGAAGCTTGACTGTGCTTCTTGTTATATCTTCTCAGTAAATATCTCTTTGTAAAAGCTAATTGATGTTAACTGCTTATCAATGCTATTTGTTTAACTGATATTGGAGTAATTGGCACTGGTGATTTATATTGAGGGAACATACCAAAATGGGGGTTCAAGCTGATAGCATCAAAGAATACCACTGCCCCTCAAGATATTCCTAAATCTGTGAGAGAGACAGTGGAGCCTGGGAGACCTGTGCCCGCAGGGCACATGAATTGGGGCTGGGAGGGTGAGCTCCAGAGCCTTGCTATGTTGGGGTGGGAGAAGGTAGAGGAAGGGAAGGAAAGGAAACCTAGCCCTCCCATTTGCAGTAATTCTAGTGAAATTGTTTAAATTCTGCCACAGCTGGCTAGGAAGATCCTCGGACTACTGATGCAGAGAACACAACTGACCAAGTTCAGAGAGTGCTGATCCTTTGGGGAAATTCACCAAGAATTCACCAATGCCTCTTATTTATGGAACTCCTCTAAGCCAGGGCTTTTTCAGGTGTCTCTTTGAATAGTCTACTTATTCAAAGCTGTCCTCAGTCTGAAAGTGGCTGGACTTTGTGTGGCCTTCATAGAGCTCTGCAATAGCCACTACCCTGCAGTAAATTAGGGAAGCTTCCTTAGTTCCTCTCAGGCTCCCAGGCCTGGCCAAGGGCTTGAAGGAAGAGGGGACAGGAGAGAAAGAAAGATCCCAGATCAGGAGAGTTGGAGGGGCAATTTGGCAGGAGCACTGGATCTGAGACCAACCAGCTCTGTCACTTGCGGACGGAGTAGTGCTGGACAAGCCTTGGGCCCTCTTCTCTTCTCTCTACATCCTCTCCCTTGGTGTGTTTGGCCATTCCCATGGGTACAATGATCGCTTCTGTGCTCTCATGTCCCCAAACTGCAAATCCAGCCCTAATCTTTCTCCCAAATTCTAGCAGATATCTCTACTTCCTGTCTGACAACTCTACTGTGATCTCTTGTCATATCTCAAATTCAACATGTCCAAAATGGAAGCCATAATCTTTTCTCAGTAATCCTGTCCTTCCTAACTTTTCTGTTTTGGTTGAAGGCAGCTCTGAGTTAGTCTTGAGTCTTCCCTTCTTCCCCTTCTCCCTCCCCCAGCTCACCTCTGATCTCTAATCCAACACTCAATTTTTGTGACTACTCTGCACAAGGCACTAGGTGCTGGGGATACAAAAACAAAAATGAAAAATAGTCCTATCAATTCACCACCTTAGTTCCTGCTCTTATCACTTCTTGCCTAGTCTATCTTATCAGTCAAATAATGGTTCTCCCTGTTTCTATTGTCTCCTCACCATTCCATCTGCCTTGAACACTGATTTCATTTCAGGAACTGAAATTTTAGAGTCCAAATATGGTGTTTCCCCTGTGAATGGTGAAGAAAAGAGTTTATTACAGAAATGCTGACAGAGCTCTTTCCCTTTTTATTTAGTTGATGTCCTTCCAGTATCATCCACCAAAACTCTTGGGATTATCTAGTTTAGTAGTTAGACTTCATACCAAGCTTTCTTCAAACTTGTTCTTCTGTCTACCAGTCTTCACTATTTGGAGACAACACTGCTCAGTCTTTCACCATTCTCCTCCATGAGGTTTTACAAATTAGGTGATATCCTAACTAGTGTTGCCTTTGGCTGCCATGTCTTTTTGCTTGACACAGAATACAAGTGTTTTCTGGTGAAGGCAGTTTCTGAGATATATCTATATCTATATCTATATATCTCTATCTCTATCTATGTATATATTTTGGCTTCATTGTACTAATTACATCTGTTAACCTTGCATGGGAAATGAAGACAACTGGGTCAATGTCTTCTCTTTAACCATTTCTCATATTTGTCATCAATTGCTTCTTTGAATAGGTCAGGTTGGAGATGTTTTACCCTATTTCATCTTTTTTTATTTACATCTAAAATCACCTCTATTTCCAAATACAATCTTCCCCCTGCCCTCCTCTCCAGAGAGCCACCCCTTGTAACAAAAAAGAAAAGAAATAGTTCCTCCAAACCAACCAACACATCAGATGTATTTGGTAATATATAAAATATCCCCTACCTGTAATCTCCCGTCTCTGCAAAGAAGGAAGGGAAGTGTGTTATAACACAAATTTTTTTTATTCTTCCCACTTACATTTTTGTAATTATCACATAGATTGTGTGATTTCATGATTCTGCTTACTTCACTCTGGAGTGAATGTTCCCGTCCTCTGAATTCTTCCTTTGTATCATTTCACGCAGGACAATAATATTCTATGACATTCATGGACCACAATCTATTTAACCATTCTTGGCAGCACAATGGATGGAGCGCTGGACCCAGAGTCAGGAATACTCTGCTAGTACCAATGATCGCTAACATTTATGCAGTGCTTACTTTTTGGCTGTGTGACCCTGATCAAGACACCTAACCTCTGCCTGCCTCAGTTTCCTCATCTGAAAAATGGGAGTAACAGAAGCACCTACCTCCCAGGGTTGTTATGAGGATCAAAGAAGATCATATTTGTAAAAGTGCTTTGCAAACTTTAAAGTGCTATTCAAATGTTACCTATTATTATTTCCAGTTATTTGGTACCATGAAAAGTCCTGTGATGAATATTTTGATGTATATAGGATTTCTCTGTCTTTGATCTCTTTGGGGCATATTCTAGCAGGGGGATCTCTGGCGCAAAGGTCATGAATATTTTAGTCACTTTTTAAGCATAATTCAAAATTGTTTTCCAGAAGGGCCGGGGAAATTCGTGGCTGGATCTGTTTTAATTGCTGTATCTTCTCATCTTTATCCTTTCTTCTAATTTGGTGTTGATTCTTATCTTTGTTCTAACAAGTTGACAGCCTAACTGTACACAAACAGTTGATTTGAAATGATTCCATCAGCAACCAGTCAATTCATGCATGTTGGGATCTCTGAGGCAAATGGCAGCTTTTGCAGTGTTGTTCGGTGATCATCATACCAAAAGCCTTCCAATTATTTTTGAAGAATGTTGTTATGATAGAAAGACATGAAGCTTCTGTGGTCTCTTTGTCTATTAGTGAACCCCAGTTTCCAATTTATACTACACCATCCTTCCCTATGTCAGTCAATCGGTAAACTCAGCCTTTATTAAACATTTATCCTGTGCCAGTCATTGTGCTAAGGGCTGGAGAAACAAAGGGAGGTTGAAGCCATTCCCTGTCCTCAAGGAGTTCACAGCCTAGCCAGCGAGGCAAATCACAAATAACTGCACAAACAAGCTATGTACAGGCTCAGCTGGAGATAGTCAGCAGAGGGAAGGCTCTAGCCTTCAGCAAGATAAGGACACATTTCTTCTTTTTTTTTTTCTTTCCACTTAACAGTATTTTGTTTTCTTTTCCAATTACACATAAAGATGGTCTTCAGTATTAACTTTTATAAGATGCTGAGTTCCAATTTTTTTTTCTCACTCCCTCCCCTCCCCCATCCCCAAGATGGCATGCAATCTGATATAGGCTATACATGTACAATCATATAAAACATATTTCCACATTAGTCATGTTGTGAAAGAGGAATCAGAACAAAAGGGGAAAGCCACAAGAAAGAAAGAAAAGAGAAAACTGTGTGCTTCGATCTGCATTCTGACACCATAGTTTTTTCTCCGGATAGTATTTTCCATCACGAGTCTTTTGGAATTGTCTTAGATCACTGCATTGCTGAGAAGAGCCACGTCTATCAAAGCTGGTCATCAAACAATAAGGATATGTTTCTTGTGGAAAGCAGGGCTTTAGCTGGGACTTGAAGGAAGCCAGAGAAGCCTGAAGGTAGAGAGGAGGAGGGAGAGAATTCCAGGCATGGGAAAATGCCGGTGAAGATGCCCAGAGTCAGGAGAGAGAGTGTCATGTATGAGTAACAGCAAGGAAGCCAGTGTCTGGATCACAGGGAGAAAGGAAGACGTACAAAAACTGGAAAGGTAGAGAGCAGTCATGTTAGAAAGAGCTCTGAATGCTAAACAAAGGATTTTATATTTAATCCTGTGGTAATAGGGAGCCACTGGAGTTTATGGAGAAAGGGTGAAATGAACAGATCCATGCTTTAGGGAGACAGCCAAGTGGAAGATGGGCTGGAGTAGGGAGAAACTTGTGGCAAGGAGACCAACTTGAGGCTAGTCTAACGGTCCAAGCATAATGTGACAAGGGCCTAGACCAGGGTGCTGGAAGCATCAGAGAAGAGGACATATGTGAGGGGTGTTACAAAGGTGCAATCAACAGATATTGGCAACAGATTGGATATAGGGGGCAAGAGAAAGTGAGAAGTTGGGGGTAACATGTAGGTTTTGGGGAGGAAGATAAAAAGTTTGGATGTCTACTGGAAATCCAATTCTAAATGTCCGAAAAGCACTTGGAAATTCAAGATTGGAGGTCTGGAGAGAGTTTAGGGCAGGATAAGTAAATTTGAGAATCATTAGCATAGAGATGAATTGAATCCATTGCAGCTAATGAGAACGCTAAGAGAAATGGTACAGAAAAAGAAGAGAAGAGAGCCCAGGACAGAACGTTGGAGAATACCCACCATTAGCAGGTATGACCAGGGCAAAGATCCAGGAAAAGAAACTGAGGAACGGTCAGATAGGTAGGAGGAAAACCTAGATAGCAGAGTTGTATCAACAATGCAGTATTTATAATGCCCACAGTAACTATATATATATATATGCCAATATAGTTATTAATCACAAAATGTAACAGGCTCTCTGCATGGGGGACATAGTTAGAACATTTATTCAAATACCAGAAAACTGAGTCCCCAAACCAGAAAGTCCAAGCCATCACAGTAGGCACAGAGTTGGAACACATAGTGCAGTAAACATCCACATTCTCAAGCCTTCAAAACAGAACAGGCTACCTCAGGCAAAGATCCTCACTCACAGTAACTGCTCAGCTTCCACGCAGCTCACTCCCAGCAGCTCCAGCCTCCTCCAACTCCCCCCCTCCCCAACAGTTCCTGTCCTCAGCAGTCCTCAGCAGGAGTCCTTAGCAGAAGTTCAGTCTGGCTCAAAAAATAGCAGTTCAAACTGCCACAGCTTCCAGTCACTGAGCTGGCTTCAGCTGGGCTCCTACTGGGCTCCAGCTCCTTCCTGCAACATCAGCAAGTTCAAGGGGCATGGAAGGTCCTCAAATACCATTACCATTACAAGAGTATCATGGAAACCTGTAGAGAAAAGACTATGAAGGAGAAGGGAGTGATTTACAATGTCAAAGGCTACAGAAGGGTAAAGGAGAGACCAGTTTCAGTTGAATGATGAAGTTGGCAGCCAGACTGTAGACAGTTAAGAAGAGAGTAAAAATAAAAGTATAGGTACCTACTGTAGATGGCTTTCTTAATAAGTTTAGCCATAAGAAGAAGAAGAGATATGGAATTATGGCTACTAGGGATGGTTGGAGACACATGGGACTGTTTGTTAGGCAACAGAGAAGCAGCCAGTAGACAAGAAAGGTAGAGATGAGAGAGGAGGCAATCTGCTAGAAGCTGGGATGGAATGGGATCACTTGTGCACATAGAGGGATTTGCCTTGATGAGAAACGCATGTGAGACGAGGGTAAAGGAAACAGTGGCAGGTGCCATCTGAATGATGTGAAATGGAGAGAAGGGGAGAAGCAGCTCTCATAATGGTTTCAGTTTGTTTCTGTAAAATATGAGGCAAGGTTCTCAGCTTGTGCAGGGAGGGGGGAGAGGGAAAGATGGGGAACCACAGGATGCTTGAGGAGAGATGAAAAGGTTTAGAAAAGCCGCTGTGGAAAGTGGAAGAGTGAGTCGATGAGAGGCATAAAAGGCTTGCCTTTGCACAGTGAGGTCCCAATCGAGATTACGTTACCTGAATCTGTAGTGGAGCCAGAAAATGCAGTTTTGTCATTTTCTCTAGCTTCATTCAGCAACACATAAGTAGTAACAAAGACAGCAGACGGTGGAAGTTAACCCAAGGCTGAGGCTCAGCATGGCAAGCTTGGCAATAGAATAAAGGGGAAAAGAAGAAGACAGCTGAATGGATTCACCAAAGTGTCAAGAAGGGGAAGGGAGGAAAGTGTAGCCAGTAGAGGGCCTGGGGAAAAGCTGAGAAGTTGAGGCATGGAAGTCATGGTGAGGATAAAGAAGAGCATTAGGAGCTACAAGACGGAGCGAGAGGTGGAACAGTAATAGATTATGATCAGATAAGGGAATTTCAGAGTTCATGAATGTGGAAGTCGTGCATTTGTTGGTAATAGCAAGATCAAGAGTATGACCATTTCTGTCTGTAGCTGAAGTAGAATGGAGGAGGAGTATTGAGAAATGAATACGGCAAGAAAGTGAGAGGTTAGGGTGTTTAAGGAAGTATCTATATGCATACTGAAGTTCCCTAGAAGAGGGCAGAAGGGGGGGAGGAAAGATTGTAAACTCAGCACTGAACTTCTAGAGGAGGGAAGAGTATCATAGAGATCAGTAGATAATAGCTACCAGAATCCTGATTGAGTGAATCTCAAAGAAAGAGAGGTTTCTGAGGAATAGTGGTAGGAGGTGAACTTGGAAGTGGCAATGGACAGCAAGCTGTATTCTAATTTCCCCACCTCAATCAGTGAGTCAGGGCAGGGGGGAATGAATGAAATGGCAGCCAGTGTTAGAAAGGGTGACCAAGGAGGCTGTATCTCCAGGAAGAGAGCAAGAGGATGGAAGAAGAGAGAAAGGAAATGGTTTAAGATGAAAGCAACTTTGTTATCTATGGAACAAGCATTCCAGAGAGCACAGTGCAGAGGATAACTTTAGAGTGAGACATTGGGGCTATTGGGTGAAAGAAGATGAGAATAAGGGACTGGTTAGTGGGGTATGGAGAATGGGATCTGAATAATGACTGCCAGGGTTTGAAAGTCACTGGGATGAGGAGGATATGACCAGGCTGGAATTTGTTAATCATTGATGAATGAGTTCAGGAGGGTTATCAACATCCCTAAGGGTTTAGTTTCAGAGTGGAATCCTCAGAGTGTTAGGTAGGTCAAGCATGAGACCAGTAGAAGGGAGTCAATGAAAGGGCATTTCTCTCTTTTCCCTGAAGGCTGAAACAACCCATGGAAAAGGAGGAGGGAACAGAATGGAATTTCTCCATTCACTGCTATCAGTAAAAGGCCAAACAAGAAGATCTCTAGGTGGTAGAATGGCATCTCTCTCTGTATCCTGCAGTTCAAGAAGGACTCCCTGCAAGCAGAAGAGTCCAGCCTTGGAAATGGAATCATGGCTCTCTATCTCTGCACTGAAATATGCAATTATTCACGTATACACCGGCTTGTTTGAAGCATCTTACCAAGTTCTTTGGGGTATTTCTCTATCCCCTCACCCTCTGCAATAGGTGCTGGTACAGCAGAAGTTATAGTTTCTTCATGGCTGTCTTTTGGCTTATGCACATCAAGGTGACACATTTCTCATTGCTTTTGGGCATATCATAAAACCAATTCCACCAACTCTTCTAAGTGCTCTAAAATGGCACACAACTGCCCACGTAGGCAGGGATACCATGAGAACAGAGATAGTGTATGTAAAATGATTTGTAACTATTAAGTAATAATAACAACAATAACAGCATGTTGAAGTTTGAAACTGCTTTCTTTACAACAACTCTATGATATAAGAAATGCAAGTATGATTATCTTCATGTTATAGATTAGGAGACTGGAGCTCAGAGAGAAGCAATGCACCTGTGGCTGTAGTATTAGAAAGAATAGTATGAACTGTTATGACTCTTCCTTCAAGGACCTAGAATTTCATTTGTAGGATCACTAATCACAGTTCTTTCATTTTAACACTTCTAAAACAAAAACTATGCTACAGTTACTGTGCTAAAAAGCTTTGCTCTCCACACTCAGGTAGGCTAACCTTGGACAACAGATTGTAAGTGGAACCTGCTAGGCTGGTGCTTCATTGACAGAATCTTTGAGAACCCAAGGTCACCTTCATATTACCATGGGGGGTCAGAGGAGCATTTATGAAATAAAAACAAAAACTGAATACAAATCCACTAAATGCTACCCCTCTAGCTATAGTCAGTCTAACAATGGTCTAAAAAAATGGAATGGGCTACCTCAAAAGATTGAGAATTACCCTGTCACCTGAAGTGTACTGTTAGACCATAAATGAACATTTACTGCTGAAAGGTTGTAAGTGGAATACCTGCTTCAGATAGGAACTAGACTGTATGACCTAGTTTGGTACTGGGGGAATCTTTTGGAGGGCTCTGACCCACAGAAAATATGAAGCAAAGGCTACATAGAAAAAAAAAAACAACTTTACATAATGTAGAATCACTAGTTCTCAATTTAAAAAAAATGTTCAAAGACTCACCACTCCTGACTAGTCTACACCCGCACCTCAACCCACCCCCCACCCCCAGTCCATACGATCATTTTGTAGTAATAAATAAACAACTGGTCTTGGAGACCAAACATTGGTTCTAATCTTAACTCATTTACTAGCTATATATATATATTGCTTCTGCTCTCTAGGCCTCAGGTTGCCCAACTGTAAAATGGAGGCAATAATATTTGCTCACCGAGCTCAGAGGGTGATAAAATTTAAAGCCAGCAGTCACCTTAGAGATTGTCTAGCCCAACCTGCTCATAGTACAGTTGAAGAAGCTGAGCCTTCAAGAGAGGAAATGACTAGCCTATGGCCTCACATGTAAAAAGAATAATGGTGTTAGTTTTCAAACCAAAGTCTCCTGACTCCCCATCTCGTGTGTCATCCTACTAAACTGCCTACAAGGACCCCTTTTACCTCTAAGATTCTCTGATTTTACCCTGATCGCCTGGAGGAGCTAATAAAGTTCTCCCCAAACAATCCATTCCTGGGATAGGCTGACACTCATGACACTCACACAGCAGAGTTCCCCCCATGCTCTCAGAGTAAGTAAAAAAAGAGCCAAAAAGAAAAGAGTAAAAGTCAGAAGTCTGGGTCTGATGGTTCCCCATGGGCAACGGGAGAACAGTCATTTGGTTCTCTTGATCTACAGATTCTAAAGCTCTTTAAAGGATAAAAAATGTTAAGAGGAAAGCAGCGTCGGGAGAAGAGCCCTAGACTTCAAGTCGGAGCACCTGCGTTCAAATTCTGATTCTGCCGCCTTCTAACTAACGTTGGGCAAATCCCCCTGCTTTTCTGGGACTCAGTTTTCCTAACTAAAATTCGACCCCTGTTCTCTAAGGCTCTTTCTTCTGTCTTCTAGGGTCCCTTACAGTTCTGAGATTCTAGGATCTCAAATGGGGATAATTATACTTGACTATGTCACTGGGTGTTATACAAAACAATTATGGTTTATTAAGAGATTTGAGTTCTTTGGATGAAAACTGCCATATAAAAGTAACGAGTAATCACCATGTGACATTTTTGTCTTTATTGGGTTAAGGCAGAGACTGAGACCATCTAGCAATAAATAAGAGGAAGCCAGCTTGTTTTATGGGTTCGTTCAAAGGCAGCATTCTGCCCACAACATTACGATGTTCGAAGGGTGTTTTCAGTTGCTTCTTTATTCCTTGTGAGGAAAAGCGATGATTTGTATTTTCAGGTTCCTTTTCACCCCCAACTGCTTTATAAATTCAGATTAATTAAAGTTCACGACACTCTCATCAAAGGGGTGTTTTTACTTTCTCCATTTTATAAGAGGGAAAGCTGAGGCACCCCAAACAGAAGTATGGGTCAATGGCCTGAGCAAGGTATGAACCAGGTCTCAGCCCCAGACTTGGAAAAGCCCTCACCTTTTCTACTGAAGAGGTAACAGCGTTTGTGAGGCAATACTTCCTAGTGGGAGGAGCCCTGAACTTGGAGTCAAGAGACTGGATCCAAATCTCTCTGGGCCTTATTTTTCTCTTCCATAAAATGGGTATGATCATACCTGGAGTGCCAACTTCACAGGGCTGCTGTGAGGACCAAGTGAGTGTATAAAGTGTCTGGTAAACCTTAGCTTGCACAAATATCAGTTCTTATCATGACATTGCCATGATTATCCTGAGGAAAGACGATACAGAGAGAATGGATTCTCACTGGCTTTCCCCTCCTCTCTACTCCCACTGTCGTGATTTTTGTTCAGGCTCAGCTTTCTTGCCTGAACCATTAGAACAGACTCTTCACTGGTCTTCATGACTCCAGGCTGTCCTGTACCCTGTCCATCCTCCACATGGCTGCCCAGGTAACCTTCCTAACACATCACTACCATCACAAGAAGTCTCTTCATACACCATCAGTGGTTTCCTATGGCCCCAAACCCCACCTTCGATGGGAAACCTCTCCCAAACATACCAGTGCCTGTTATCTGCTGATCATCTCCAGGTTATCGATCTATATCTTGTTTGTACATAGTTGTTTGCATGTTGTTGCCCCTGTCAGACTATGAGCTTCTTGAGAGCAGAGACTGTCTTTTGCCTTTCTTTGTAGCCTCATCACTTAGCACATAGTAGGTACTTCATCCATATTTACTGACTGAGCCACTCCCCTTTATTTGCTCTACTTTCTCACCAAGCTGGGCTATTTTCCATTTCCTTCCCATTTCCATGATTCCCTCATGACAGCCCTTGGGCCTGAAATGGACTCTTCTCCACTCACTTCCCTTACCCTCCATCTCCATTTGTTGAAGACTCAACTCTGATGCTTCTCCCCGACTTTCCGAGTGAAAACGATCTCTCCCGTCTTAAATTTTTCAAAGCACTTTGTCTGCATATCTCTTTTCCACTTATCTCCCTCTCCCTTATATTATACCACAGTTATCCATGTGTTTGCTCCTTTCCTTTATTAGATTGTAAGCATCTGAAGACCAAGACCCACCCAACTCTTAGCCACTTTTATATTTCCAGCAACTAACCCTGGGCCTTGCCCTGTACACAGTGGAGACTTAATAAGTGTTTGCTGAAATGAACTGAATACTGTGTCCTTTACTAGATCTCTAGGAAAGACAGTGACCAGCTAGATCTCATTACCTTTTCCTAAAAGAAGGAAGGTAGCAGCTAAGCCTGAAGCTGGCAGTGAGGAATATTAAAGCTGTGATTGAGGAGTAAATCCAACTGAGTTATAGAATAGGTTGAATTCAGAGAAGAGAGAAGCCATCTGGCCAGTCAGCTAGCCTGGCTGAGAAAATGTGCCCATTGAGGTGTTAGGCCAGCATATTGTCTACCAGGCAGCTCAGCTCAACAGTGAAAGAATCCTTTGGACACAAAGATCATGCTCATGTAAGAATTTTTGTGGACAGCTTTTGATGCAAAAAAAAGGATACGAAAATCTAGCAGGGATGGGGAACCTGTGACCTCAAGGTCACATGTGGCTCTCTAGGTCCTCAAGTACAGCCCTTTGACTAAATCCAAACTTCACTTCTGTGAAGAGGGCCACCTGTGGCATAGAGACCTCAGATTCCCCACACCTGGAGAGTTTTAGAGTTCTGAGTTACCTTGGCTGCCCTTGTTTCCTCCATGGGTGCTCTACAAGTCTGGGATTTTAGGTGTGTGTCCATTCTCCCTATGT
>CM053587.1:309030791-309057492 GCA_028646515.1 Pseudochirops corinnae | reverse complement strand
ACATAGGGAGAATGGACACACACCTAAAATCCCAGACTTGTAGAGCACCCATGGAGGAAACAAGGGCAGCCAAGGTAACTCAGAACTCTAAAACTCTCCAGGTGTGGGGAATCTGAGGTCTCTATGCCACAGGTGGCCCTCTTCACAGAAGTGAAGTTTGGATTTAGTCAAAGGGCTGTACTTGAGGACCTAGAGAGCCTTGGGTTTCTCATCACTGGTAACATTAGTTGTATTTCTGGTCATTTTCAGTCATGTCCAGCTCTCTGTGATCCTTTTTTTGAGGGGTGGTTTTCTTGGCAAAGTACTGGAGTGGTTTGCCATTTCCTTCTCCAGCTCATTTTACAGAAGAGGAAACTGAGGGGAAAAGGGTTGTGACTTTCCCAGGGTCACACAGCCAGTAAGTGTTTGAGGCCTAACTCTATCCCCCTTTGCCACTCAACTGCCTCATTGAGAGGCTGATGCAACCATTTTTCAAGGATGCTTTAGAGGAGACCAATGTATAGATTAGAGCAGGCCTGCACAACCTGTGGCCTGAGGGCACTTATGACCTAGGGCTGAAGGATTTCCTCTACATACAAGGGATATTTTCTTCTACATTTTTTGATGGATGGATGCCAGAGAGCCTATGGCATGCCACAAACAGAGGCTGTAAGTGCCTGCTGGCCACAGGTTACACAGGCCTGGGTTTGAGGATTAAACCAGATTCTGGCTTCTAAGATCCCTTCCAACTCAATGATTCTTTTTTTTTCTTCCAACTCTATGATTCTATGAAATATGAAGTAAGAAGCTTAGAAAGAAAAAAGACTTAATAGATGAGAACTTATACATTCAAATGGTTGTTATTCTTGAAAGTACCCTTGAAAAGCTGTAACTAATTCCAATGATGCTACAGTTATTGAAAACATTTTCAAAGCACCCCTTTGGACTTGTCTTCCAGAACTATGGCCAATGTGGGGAAGTTCTCAATATTTTCAGTTTGATATAAGGAAGAACTTCCTAGCAATGACAGATTTCTGAAAGTAATGAGTGATGCTTCAGGAAGTAGTGAGTCTTCCATCCTTGAGGCTGTTTAAGCAGAAGCTGGATGCTCACTTGTCGGAGATATTCTTAGAAGAATCTGTGTGTTGTTTACTGGGTTGGAAAAAATGGCCTCTAAGAGCCCACTCAACTGTGGGATGAGTCATTTTCAAATTCAGTCATTTTAAATTCCAGCCACATTGGAGGTGAGGAGTAAAGACACAGACTGGAAGCTTAGTTAGGGCAGGGACTTTGTCTTATTCTAAACCTCTGCAGCCCGTATATTGAACACGAGGACTTCCTAAGTGCTGAATGGATGCCTAGGTTCTAGCTGTACGGCGGCAAAAGCATTAGACTGCAGTCAGGGGACCTGGTTTTCATTTCTGCCTTTGCTACTTAACACTGGTATGACACTAGCAACTCGCTTCACCTCTCTAGGACTAATTTATTCATCCAGAAAATTAGGGATTTGTACTAGATGTTCTTCTCTTCAGTCCCTTCTGGCTTAAAATCACACAATCCTATAGATATAAAACAGAAGCTATTCCAAACATCATTCATTTCTATTTGAGCCTTGAATGCATCAGACGATGGTCTCCTGGCAACATATTTACTTTGCTAAAGTTATGTTTTCATTAAAGCTAATATTAAAAACGAGTGTGCATCTTCCAGCCAATAGTCTGCGTAAGAGAAAGCCTGGAATGACAGAGTTTACCTTGGATGATCTCCACTTGGATAACTACAACCCACTCTCTCCAGCTTCTCCTTTCTGAGCACTCTTTTCCCGTCTCCTTTCATGCTTTCTCCCCCCACCTCCTGTTCTGTGAAGTTTGCAAGTGGGAGTAAATATTCTCCTCAAACCCTGTCTAGGCAGTTTTCTTATCTCTCTCTGTCTACACTTTTCCATTGGTGATCTCATTTACTCCCATGGGTTCCCTTATTATCCCTATGGAAATGATTCAGACCTCAGTATCTATCCAGCCCTAATCTCTACTTTAACTATAATTCTTCTTTTCTAACTGCTGGCTGAACAGCACCATAGAAACATCCCTCTGGTGCCTCAGACTCAGTAGGTCCCAGAATGAATGTACATGGACTGTTCTCTGCATCTGCCCCTCCTCCAACTGTCCAGCATGGTACCATGGAACGTTCAGCAGCTCTGAAGACACGGGTCCCACCTCTGATGTTTATACCTACATGACCATCAGCAAGGCAGATTGCCCCATCTCTAAAAGGAGGCTGTTGGCCTCAATGGCTCTAAGGACCCTTAAAAATAAAAATTTATGAACTTATTTTAACAGGGATTTGAGAATTGACTGGCATCTTGGGCTCTGTGGTTTCCAGGGACAAGTGTTCCCTCTAAGCCAGGAGTTTCTTAATCTTCTTTGTGACATGGGTTCCTTTGGAAATCTGGTGAAGGCCTTTTCTCAGAATAATTTGTTTTAAGTTTATAATTGAAGGAAATGTTAAATTTTAATTAAAGGTCACTGAAAATCCAGGTTCATGGACTCCTGAAATCTAGCTATGGTCCCCTTGGGAGGTCCTGGACCCCAGGTCAAGAAGCCCTGTTCTAAGTCCCAAGAGTGATCTTTGAGCTGAAAGGTGGACATGAGTCCCGCACAGGAGTTCTTAAAGGGACACACACAGTCTTCCAAAGGGAGGAGAAACCAGAAGTAGAAAATCAATGGTCGACTCTGAGCATGGTCGACTCTGAGCGTCCAAGAGACTGAGGCTCATAGTCTCAGAATGCGCTCTGCCTTACCATCAACCCCATATCTACTGAGTCACCAAGTCCTACTTATTTCACCTCGATTCCATTCCAAGCACACTCACACTGTTACCCCCTCCCAGGTCAGATCTCCATCCCCTCTCACCCGAGCTACTGTAACAATGTCATAACTAGTCTAGCCAATCCCTCCTTTCTTAGAATCAGAAATCACAGGATCATAAAGCAAAGTTATCACTTAGCAGAAACTTAATATATGTTTATCAGCTGGCTGACTGACCAACACAGAACCCCAGACACAAAAGGGATCTTAGGGACCCCGGACACAGAAGGGACCATCTGGTCCAAATGGGACCTCTCTAAAAATACTGATCTGGAGCAGCTAGGTGGTACAGTAGATACAATACTAGCCCTGGAGTCAGGAGGACCTGAGTTCAAATCCAGCCTCAGATACTTGACACTTTACTAGCTGTGTGACCTTGGGCAGGTCACTTAACCCTGTCTTGGGAAAAAAATTAAATAAATAAAAGTACTAATCTGTTCTTTGCTTGAAAGCCTCTAATGAGAGAGGGATTCACTATCATTTGCTCATAGGACACAACACAGGAAATGTCTGGGACTGGTTCAATTTGACAGAACTTCAGGCCTATATATAAAAACATGAGGCTGGTTTATTAGTTAATTTATTTTTTGTTTTCAACATTCATTTCTACAAGATTTTGAGTTCCAAATTTTCTCCCCATCTTCCCCTGCCCCGACCTGAGATAGAGGCCAATTTAAAATCTCAAATTCCAGCTGCAGGCCAGTCCAGTCCAGAGGTGAAGGGCACCTGAGAGGGCATTGTGAGACAGTGATGGTCAGGTACAAAGAAGGGCTCCTGAGAGAGAGCTGGCTTTGTAGAGGGTGGGGATGGGAGAAGGAATGTGTTTCTCTCCTCTCCCTCTAATGACCTCGAGAATCTCAAAAGTTCAAGATCAGAAACATCCACTAGCATGTCCAATGGCCCACTGAGTTGGTGGCGGTGTCCTTAGAGCAGCAGTGGCTGAAGGTGGCTCAGAATCACAGCATGGAAAGGGACCCTGCAAGGACACTACCTATCAGAGCCCGTGGGAGACCTACACCTAAGGGAACTTCATGAAGACCCCGCAGAGTGGAAAAAAGGCTACCCAGGAACTAGAGACTGGCCCTCTAAGTCTGATTCTGATCTCCCCGGGGACCTTCATGGGGGTGGGGGGAGAGTCCTGCAATAACCAGCAGCTACACCTGCTTGGTTATTGTTGTTTAGTCAGTCAGTCATGTCTGGCTCTCCATGACCCCATCCAGGGCTGTCCTGGCAAAGACACTGGAGGGGTTTGCCATTTCCTTCTCCAGCTCATTTTACAGAAGAGGAAAACAGAGGCAAGCATGGTAAAGCGACTTGCCCAGGGTCACACAGCTAGTACTGAGGCCCAATGTGAATTCAAGAGGCTGAGTCTTCCTGACTCCAGGCTTAGCACTCTATCCACTATGGCGCCACCGAGCTACTGTTCTGAACACACAGAGCGACTTCAAAGTAAGATGGGCCTCCCTAGGACATGGTGGGTCTCACCTAGTCTCGATGGAGGTCTTCAAACAGAGGCCATAGGCTGACACTGTAAATTAGGTTTGAGTTGGACTAGAGGGCCTCTGTGATTCCTTTCGACTCTTAGATTCTGTGAAATGCTGAATATAAGGGGCAGCTAGATGGCGCAGTGAATAGAATACTGGCCTTGGAGTCAGTAGGAACTGAGTTCAAATGTGAACTCAGACACTTAATGCTTACTACCTGTGTGACCTTGGGCAAGTCACTTAACCCCAATTGCCCAGCCGTCCCCCCTCCAAAAAGCAAAAAATAAAAAATAAAAAATTGCTGAATATGTTTTTTAAATTATGGATCCCCTTTGTTTTTAAACCATAGTCACCTTCTAATAACTGCTACTCCTTCCTCCCAACTGTCCAGCCTTACTTTACAACAAAGAATTAAAGAGATCCAAGTGGCATAGTGAATTCATCTCATAGTGTATGTGACATTCTATACCTGTAGTCCACCACCTTTCTCTAAGAAGAACCAGAAGTGTTTTATCTTTAATCCTTTAGAACAAAGGTGTGAAACATGCCCCTGGGGCATGTAACCTGAGGCCCTAACCAGATTAAAATGTAATTAGGAAATATATAACAAAATAAATAAAAATACAGTAAGATGAAGATAATATTACATTTTAACAGTCAATATGTGGTCCACAGAGATCCTCACCTACAGTTTAATTGGCCCCCTTTTCTCTTGGAGTTTGACACCTCTGACCTCTGAGACCAGTCCTAAAGCCAAGTATTATTAGAGCCATAAAGCTCAAAAGAGTTAGCCTCTGATTCCCTTGCTGGGTCTGGGAGCTCGCTCTGATTTAAGCTCCTTGAATCAGAGGAGATAAACTGACCCAGAGCAGCTTACTTCTCTCTAAGCTTCAATGGACTAGAGCAAGGCTGAACTAGTTTGTGTGTCACTGACCACTCTGGTGAAACCTAGACCATCAGAATGAGGTTTTTAAATGGATAAAATGAATAAATACATAAATTACAAAAAAAACAATTATAATATATCCATCCAGCTGTATGTGTATGTGTGTATACATATATAGTGTTTGTGTGTATACATGCATACACACGTACATATACACGCATATATGTGTGTATATATATACATGAGTGTGTGTGTGTGTGTGTGTGTATGTATGCCTTGTATCGTTGGATAGGTACAGTCTTATAACTTTTCCAGTATAATTTTAATTTGCTTTCCAGAATGGTTGAGCCAATTCACAGATGTACCAATAGGGCATTAATGTGCCAGTCTTTAGCTTTTCCAATATCTGCCATTTTTGTCTTTTGTCATCTTTGCACATCTTTGTGTACACACACACACACACACACACATTAATAAAAACAAGTCCAGGGACCCCAAATTAAGGTTCAGCCAATGTGCCATAATCTCTAAATAATCTCTTAGGTCCCTTCCAGTCCTAACGTTTTCTTTTCTGAGGCTTCTTCTAGCACTAATATTCTATTTCCCAAGGTCACTTCCAGCTCCCATGTGCTCTATGGGCCTACAACAAAACATCAGAATTCTGCTCCGCCTATTTCCTAGGCTGTGGCAGGGAGAAGGAATCTCTCCCCATTTTCCCTCAAGCTGATGTAGTGATGAGATGCCTCCAGCCGGAAGGCTGGGATCCTCTAGGTTCTGGCCCAGTGGCCGGGAATGAAGCAGGTGAAGTGGACAGAGATCACCTTCCTCTAGTCAGCCGCAGCAGAGAGGGGCAGGAGGGAGGCGAGGGAAAGCTGTTCCGGACAACACACTGTAAACAGGCCTGCATTTTGTTATTACGAGATTCAGAGTGACCCTTGGGAACTTGGGAACGAATTTCTGGCCCTTGGCAAGCCCAAGACAGCCTATCTTTTTCTTGAGAAAAAACAAACATCCCATTCCTTCTCTATATCTGAAATGATTAGTTTCAAATCAAGGCTAAAGAAGGAAATAAATAAAGGAAGGGAGGCGGGGCTCCTGAGGTCGTTGGGAATAAGGAGGAAAATGTGGACGAGGGGAGTATTTGTAGTGGAATCATAAAGCAGGAGAAAGAAAAGCAGAGTGGCAGTAAAGAGACTTGAGTTTGAATCCTGCCCTGGCACTGACTTGTGTGACCCCACTTTCAGCCTCTGTTTTGCTTCCTATCTATAAAAAAAGGAAGAAGTGGACTCGATGATTCCTGAAGTCCCTTCTCGCTCCCTTCAGTATTCTGAGAGGCCCCAGCTCTGACAGTCTATGTTTGAAGGCACCTTCTAGCTCAAACAGTCTCTGTTCTTCTTTTTTTTCTTTTTGGAGGGGGGAAGGTGGGGCAATTGGGGTTAGGTGACTTGCCCAAGGTCACACGGCTATTAAGTGTTAGGTGTCGGAGGCTGGATTTGAACTCAGGTCCTCCTAACTCCTGGGCTGGTGCTCTATTCACTGCGCCCCCTAGCCGCCCCCTATTCCTTGATTGTTGTAAGTCAAAGCCTTACGTTTTTCTCTCAGTTTTCTTCACTTTGGGACACTTCATTAGTGGGAAAGGTCCTATGGCCCCTCTACCCCATTCTCGATCTTTCTTATATTTCCTCCCTTTTTATAGATAGGAAGCGAAAGAGAGGCTGGAGGTGGGGGTCACACAAGTCGGTGCCATGGCAGGATTCAAACTCAAGTCTCTTTACTGCTGCTCTGCTTTTCTTTCTCCTGCTTTATGATTCCAGTACAAATACTCTCCTTGTCCAAATTTTCCTCTTTATTCCCAAAACAAAAACAAAATCACAGGTACCAGCTTCAAATCATCACAGCACAGTGAAAGCACAAGATCTGGAGTCAGAGAATCTGATACCAAGTGCTAGTTAGATCAGGAACAGCTGGGGCAGGTAGCTAAGGGCAGCAGCGTCCCTGCCCATCAGTCAACAATCATTTAACAAGTGCCAGGCACTGTGGGAAACAAAAGGAGACAAAAGACAGTCTCAGCTCTCAAGGAGTTCAATCTCAAAGGGGAGATGAGCAAACAAATATGTGTAAGCAAGCAAGGTACAGGATACACAGGGGAGACAAAGGGAAAGGATGAGAGTTAAGAGGGGGCAAGAAAAGGTTCAAGTAGAAGGTGAGATTTTAGGTGGGAAAGCAGGAGGCAGAGGTGAGGAAGGAGAGAAGTCCAGGCATGGGGGACAGCCAGAGAAGACCCTCTGAGATGAGAGATGGAGAGTGGGGTTTGTAAAAGTGCCAGGAAGCCAGTGTCACTGAACCGAAGGGTGTGTGGTGGGCAACAAGGAAGGCTGGAAATGTGGCGGGGGAGTCCCCCAGGTACCCATCTCTCCCTCTTCACAATGATTGTGGGCAAAGTGCTCAGGTTGGGAGGAAAGACTCTACCAAGTCACCAAGGCTGTGAGAGCAGCAGCTCATCCACCCAATCCCAGGTTTAAGTAGTCACTTGTCCCCATCACCAAACTGTGCATGGGGGGGGGGGGTGAGGCAGAGGGGAGTGCATTACTGTGGACTATCTGAACACTCCCCAATCATCTCCCCCAGCTCTTGGGAATATCTTGCAGAAGGGGTTGGGAGTTTATGGCAATGGAGTCCTAATGCCCACCCTGCCCCACAGTGGTCAGCTCCAGAGTGTCAATACTCTGTGGCTCTTGTTTGGGGTGCCAGGTCCCAAACTGAGACCTCTCTGGGCAGGTGACTGATAGCTAAGGACTTGCTCATAAATCCACTGCATGGTGGAAGAAGCCAAAGAATGAGGACCACTGGCCTTGGTGCCAATGGGAAGCACTTGGCCAAGGAGAAGGGAGAAAGACTAACTCAACTTCCCTAGACCTTGGTAGAGGGAGTGCTGATGGATGTTCTTCATGGAGAAATAGCTAGCCAGCGAGCTAAGGTACTGGTAGGTCCTACCCTTCCATGCTGCTCTCCCCATGCTTAGGAGGCCAATTCCCTTTAAATTCAGACAGGGCTGAGGCAAAACTCTAGTTGGTCTAGCCTAGTTTCAGCCCTTTCACAGGTACTTTCTAGCTCTGACTCCTATTAAATGAGGACAGTCACTAAAATGTAAGCCCTTCTCAATCCAAAGCCCCGACCCTCTCTCCTCAGCCAAGGTAAACAAATACTCTGGCCTGTTCCCTTCTAAATGATCCCTACCTGGACACGTAGGCACCCTTTCACTTGGGCTTATTATTTTGTTCTAAGGGACTACACCAGGGATGGGAAACCACATATGGCCTCCTAGGACCTTGGGTACAACCTTTTCCCAAGTTTTATAGAACAAATCCTTTTATTGAGGGAATTTGTCTGTGAAGTTTGGATTCAGTCTAAATATAAAGGAATTAAATTTCCTAAATCTTTTATTTCCTTAATATAATCTTATTCCAGCCAGATTCTACTAAATTTAATTAACTTGGTAAACTAATTGAAAAGAAGGCCAATCTAAGTTAGTGGGAAGATAAATTACAAAATATTCCTTTAAGAAATGTAGTTAGTGCTTTCAAGTAATAATTGCATCAAATCTAGAAGTGCTGCTTGTAGCCATTCTCATGCTTTACTGATTTAATGAACAATGAAGCATGACTGCAGAGCCTCCTAAATGAGATGCCAGAATCCTTCTGAAGAGTTCAGTCCAATCATTCACAGAGATCAAATTAAGCAGATGAAGAACCCCTATGGTGCTGAGGGTGACAGTTGGACAGGTAGCCCAGTGAGCTAGTCCAGCAGCACACCTAACTTAGATATTGCAGGACAGGGAGCTGGGTCCAGGATTCAGCAGGAGGAAGCCAGCAGGCTAGACTGCATTTGGTAAGTCATGCTGCACTTTCAACCCTAGACTTCTCCCTAAAATACTTTTTTTTCCTCCTCCCCCCACTTTCTTTTTTAATGTTTTGAGACACAGCAAGAATTCAATGGGTACAAAACTGGGAAGTGGAGTCATAGGGCTGGGTCTGGAGTCAGGAAGATTCATCTTTCTGAGTTCAAATCTGGCCTCAGACCCTTCCTAGCTGTGTGACCCTGAGCAAGTCACTTAACCCTACTGCCTCAGTTTCTTTATCTGTAAAAGGAACGGGATAAGGAAATGCAAACCATTCTAGTATTCTGGGGAAGAAAACCCCAAAAGGGGTCACAAAGAGTCCACCAGAATTGAAAACAACTGAGCATGCTACATTTGCAAACTAACTGTGCCCTTGTTAATGTTGGTTTTCAAATTTTCTGTTTTTAAAAAATATTTTAAGATAATGTTTGTTTTTATATCATATTCATTTTAAATATTGATCCATCTTCTCTCCTCCACTCAGTCATCTTTTGTAACAAAGAAAAATAGTAATGTAGAAAAAAAGTAACAAAAAACACTCCTCCAAAATTACCACCTGGGCCAACTGCTAGTGTGTGCAGTATTACAGTATTTACATATTACGGTATTATATTACAATATTACAGTATTACTCATAGACCACCTCTGCAAAGGGAGGTGCATTCTTCAGGACCAAACTCCAAGTATTCGGTTTTGATTTCTTGTTGTTCTTTCTATTTACATGCTTTAATAATCAATTTATGTGTCTCCCTGTGCCTCCTTGTATTTTTCATAGTCATCATTTCTTATAGCATAATAACATTCCACTCCACTCATGTCACACAATTTATTCAGGCATTTCAAAATCAAAGGCCATCAAATTTGTTTCCAGTTCTCTACTGCTACAAAAAGTGCCACTATGAATATTTTGGTAGATGCAGAACCTTTCTTTGATCTCACTGAGATACATTCTCAGAGTGGCATTTCTAGGTCAAAGGTGTAGATATGTTGGTCACTTTCTTAGCACGATTACAAGTCACTTTCCAGAATGGCTGCAACAATCCCTGGTTCCACACGTTAATGAGCCTGTCTTTCCACAACCCCTCTAGCACTGACTATTCCCAGTTTTTGTCACTGCCAATTTGCTGGCATGAGGTGGAAACTTCAGGGCGGTTTGGGTTTGCACGCTTCATTAAATACTGGAAGCAATTTTTCCTACGTTGTTCCCACATTTGCCCCAGCTTTCCTGGGACAGCCATCCCATCCCAACTGCTCCCAATGCCTCTGTCAGTTTCCTACAACTCTACCAACCTCCACCAGCTGCTTTGCCTATCCTTGCACCCTTATGGGCACCCCCTTTCCCTTCCAGCTTTCCAGCTGAGGCCAAACCCATAGGAATCATGATAACCTACTTGAACACTGCAGTGATTCTCAAACCCCATTTTCCATCCACACTTTATTCCCAGCCCCTCGCCCAAGCTCTCCCGAAGTCCAGCCCAAAAGCTACCCACCCTGCTCTCTGGAACACTTGCTCCCTGGGTAACAGACTTGCTTTCAGCTTGTACCTTCCCCTTCTCACTTCTTCCCTCCTCTTGCAGTCACCTTGACCTCGCTCCTTTCTAATGACAGCTTCCCTGGCCATCCTTGCCAACACAGGTAGCATTTTCACACATACCTAGTCAGGCTGCAGGAACTGGAATACTCTTCCCTTCCCACAGCCACTTCTGGACTTTCCTTCTATGACCATCGCTCAGTAATCTCTCCTCCTTTGAGGTTTATTCCATCTGCATTTACCACCCAATCAAGATGCTGGAAGCTATCATCTATGGGGCCATCTCCAGGCCTCCTGATCTCCATCTCACTACTGGACCCAGATGACTCAGGAGAAGAAAGTGAGGCTGGTGACTTTGCATAGCCCTCCCTCACTTAAATCCAACTCACTTGCAAGTCATGGCATCATCTTCTTGATGTCATAGTCCTCTTCTAGAACTAAGGACCAGCAACAACAGCAGCAGCAGCTATTACCTATTGAGAGAAACTGCGTTTTCACTGGCTGTCCCCCTGCCTAGAATTCTCTCCCTCGTTATCTCTGTCTCCTAGTTTCTTTCAGTCTCCAATAAAATCCTAACTTCTACAACTTTTCCAATCCCCTTTAATACTAATGCCCTCCCTCTGAGACTGCCCCCAAGTTATCCTGTATTTTTCTGGTTTGTATAAGGTTGTTGGCATGTTACCTCCTGTTAGACTGTGAGCTCCATGAGGGCAGGGACTGTCTTTTACCTTTCTTTATATTCCCCAAAATTAGCACAGGGCCTGGTACATAGTGGGTACCTAATAAATACTTTCTGACTTCTCTTGTTAGCAGTTTGCCATTCTTCTTTGGCAAAATCTCATCTTTCTTTCATTTCTGTGTTCCTCTGATGATACTATACACTTGCACATCAAAAGTATGTTTTAATCTCTGGGAAACTGAAAGAACCAGAGGACAATGAAGATCCCCATGGCATCAACGAGCGATAAAATTTCCCAAATTTTAAGTTGCATACACAAAATGATATCATGCTAGATAACCAGAAATGGAGAGTTGGGGAAGTGACAAGAGATGAACAGCCTGAATGCTGCAGGGGTTCCCACATAATAAATCTCAAAAGATCAAGAGTAAAGTCATCAGCCTGTTGTGGGGCCTCTGTCAAGAGGACACAGACCAGTGTGAAGCAGTAGGAGCAGTCAGAGATGGGCTGGCAGCGACACCATCAAGGGCAGCAAGGTGGCAAGATCACAGGTCCACTGAAGTGAGAGTAACTTGTAACAAGCAGATCACTTACTAACCACCTGATGGATACCTATGAAATACTGAGGGGCTCCTGAAAACAGCTTTGGCTCTAAAGGAGTTTAAACATTCCTCCTGAAATCTTGAAGCCACATCTATGAAGGCATTTCTCCAGGGAGGTCAGAAAGAAACCGCAGCCCAGGCCCTTCATGAATCCCCCAAACCTGGAATTGGTAGAGACCAAATTGATCAAGTTTTATAGGATTGCCCACCCCTTACCCCGTACTGTCTTATGTTGTTTATCTAATACCTTTGGACAACGTAATGTGGTAGAAGGACTGGAAGCTAAGAGACAGGGGTTCTAGTTCTGCTAGTAGCTCACCATGGGGTCTTAGACACATTATGTCCCCTCCCTGGGATCCAGTTTTTCATTCTGTAAAATTAAGGACTTGGGCTAGATAATTTTTAAGGGCCCTCTTTAAAGGCTCTGACATTCTATATTCTAAGATCCCTTCCGCCTTTTCTACTCCAGGGTTTGTGGCCCCTAAGGTCCCTTCCAGATCTGACTTAAAATCCCTCCCAACTCTGAAATTCTATGTTTTGTGCCTTAAGGGCCCTTCCAACTTTGACATTCCATGACTGGATGTTGTCATTCATTCCTTTCCCCAGAATTCTGGCTCTCACAGCCCTAGCTTTCTCACATGCTTTGTGGAGGCCTGGAATAATTTCTATTATCAACTAATTCTCAGTGAAATAGAGTCTCTATCCTATTCTCAGACTATCAACCCTCCCACCCCCACTACATAAGAACGTTTTGGAGTAGCTAAGACCCATAAGAAGGCAAGGGACAATTCAATGTCTTCCCCTTAACTGTACTAGTATGGCTAATTTTCCATGGAAATGTAATTGAGCCCGATTCCCATCATTAAAACATTTCCCTTGAGCATTTCACGTTAATTTAGAATGTACATAAGCAGACTCTATGCCAAAACCAGTTTAATCTTGCTAAGGATTAATTCTGCCCAGGGTGGAAAGGAAGGTGGGGGGCAGGGCTAGGGTAGAGGTGGGGTAATTGAGTGCACCCGTATTGCATCACATGGGCCTGGCCTGAGTTCCTTTGGTCCCGCACGTAGGGTATGTCTGAAACTGTCGTCTGACTCACACACCCTCATCCAGTCAAAACACAGTTCTGGCAAACAGTCAAAAAGGCCCAGGCATATATTTTTCTTTGCATGGGGAAAAAACGAGGCTATTTTCTTAATGGAGCTGTAATGACAAAAAGAATCCAAGGATCAGACGGAGTTTCTAACCACGTACATTCCCTTTGTTTTCTGATGAAACTACACCACACTTAGGACTCCAAAGATGTGAATTTGAATTCCAGCTTCAATACTTGCTGGCAGCTGTGTGATCTTGGTGATCTTGCACAAGCTGCTTCTCATTTTAATAAGAATTCAGAGTAAGTGCCAGGAGTGAGCTAGGTTCTGGAGTACAGAAGCCAAAAAGGAAACAGGCTCTGCCTTCAGAGAGCTTATATTCTAGTGGGCGGAAAGGAGTAGACAGACAAGTAAATACAAAATACACAAAGTGCTTTTGGGGGATTAGGGAGAAGAGTACATTTCAAGTGGGGGGGGGGGGGGCGCCGCCTGTGCAAAGGCATGGTGATAGGAGCTGTAATGTCATGTACGGAGAACAAATAGGTCCATCTAGTTGGAGAGTGATGTGGCATCAGCCTGGAAGAATAAATTAGCATCAGACTGATCCAAGACTGAACAACTGAGGAGTCTGCATTTTATCCTAGAGGCAAGAGGGAGCTCCTGGAGTTTACCGAGCAGGGGAGTGACATGGCCAGCCCCCGCTTGAGGAAGACCAGCTTTATAGTTATGTGGAGGACAGAGAGGAAGGACTCCTGGAGCAAGGAGATCATTTAAGAAGCTACTGAAATAAAGAGTCCAGGAGAGAGGGATGATGGGGAGGTAGATGCTACTCTATTATAAAGAGAGGGGATGGTGGTGTACAGCAAAATATGCCAGATCGGGGCACCTGTGTAGCTTCAAGGAAAGTCACATTGCCTCTCTGGCCTCAGTTTCCTCATCAGCAGAAGGAGGCACTTGGATGAGCCACCCTCCAACAGTGACCTCCCCCCCAATTCTGTGACATGGTGAGCTTCTTCCACTTCTTAATACTTGATCCTGCTATGGAGGTGATGACCCCTTGGCTCTCCAGGGCCTACAATGGCTCATTAGCTGGGACATGATTTCTCATCCTCAGCAGTTCCCAAGGAATATCTACTAAGAATCAGAAGCAGTCGTGGAATCAGAGGAAACTGAGAGCCAGAGAGGTAAAGTGAATTGAGGGGTGTCAGGGAGAGCCAGAATTTGGATCCATGTCCTGTGACTACAAGTTCTCTGCTCTTTCCAATTACCACACACTGATAGGCACCAGGAAAGGAAGGACCCACATCTAGGTGGAAGCTGGTCACGGCAGATACAGCATAGGGCCTGGGGTCAGGAGGACCTGGGTTCAAATCTGCCTCAAAACACTTCCTAGCTGTATGACCCTGATACATCACGAAATCTCTGCCTCAGTTTCCACATCTGAAACACGAGGATAAAAATAGCATCTGCCTCTTAATGTGGCTGTGAGGATAAAATGAGATAATTTGTAAAATGCTTTCTAGATCTTAATACTCCAGATAGGCAGTCTAGGAAATCCCAGGTGCCTGAAGCTGTGAGGAGCAGAAGGAATGACCTATGCAGAGCACTTGGGAAAGTGCTTACCTTCAAATGTAAGGTATTTTTATTATTATTCTAGTAGTTTCCTGACCTCAGCCCAGGATGTGTTTCACTGAGGGAGATCACAGCCTCATCTCTCTTTCCCCTTGATACCGGAAGGCTGGACCATGGGAGGAAATTTGGTTCCCTGCCCTCAGAAGCCTGGCTCTCCGTGCCATCTTGATGAGATGCTCAATTCCTACAAGTTACAAGAATGCCAGCAGGGTGTTTTGGTGTCCTTGGCCTGGGAGAGAAATGAGCTTCCTGCACACAGGAAACACAGGCAGACGTCTATGGCAAAAAACAAGGAAGGAGGAACCAAGGGATACTTTTCAACACGACTTTTTATAAATGCACATAATTGCATATATAATTCAAGTACTCATTCATGACATGCTAAGTCTAAACCGAAAATCAGGAGGCAAGGGTTATAGTTGGGAATTCACCAGATGGAACTGAGAGAGCCAGAGTGAACCCCAACAACTGTTTGATTTTGGGGGACCAGCCTCCCTATCCTTTGGTGTCTTCTTTCCACCCTCCTCCCTCACTCAGAGACCCCTTTGGACTCAGGATCTCGACCCCCTTACCACAAACAAGCCTTCCTTTCAATAATGGATCTGATTCAAAACAGATTACTAGTATCCAGGGAGGAATGATTTGCATTTTGCCAGTGGCCTGTTGGTGTAGGAAAGCGGCTCTCATGATGCGATTTCAGGCATAATCAGTTAATGGAGGAAGTCCTTGGGAGTCTAGTGACTCACAGACAACGCGACAGTCTAGGCCCTATGGTGAATGTTCTCTCTGTCCTATATGAAGACAATGTTTAGAGGAACCCACTGGATGTTAGAGCACTTTCCAGTGATTTGTCGCCACTTCATCCCTCTGAGTCTCAGTCTCCTTCTCTGTAAAATGAGAATACTGACTCTCTTTTTTTTTCTTGACTTAGTTTTCTTTTTTTTGGTAAACGGTATTTCATTTTTTCCAATTACATGTAATGATAATTTTCAACATTCATTTTTTATAAGATTTTGAATTTCACATTTTTTTCTCCTTTACTGCCTCCCCTCCTCCAAGCAATGTGATATAGGTTATAAATGCACAATCACGTAAACATATTTCCACATTAGTCATGTTAAAGAAGAAGCAGAACAAAAGGGAAAAGCTACACAACATGCCCCCCACAAAAAAAACCCTTGAGAACAGTATGCTTCCACCTGTATTCAGACTCCAAAATGCTTTCTCTGGATGTGGGTACCGTTTTCCATCAGGAGTCTTAGAATTGTCTTGGGTCACTGTATTGCTGAGAAGAGCTAAGTCAGTCACAGTGACCATCACACAATGTTGCTGTCACTGTGTACAATGTACAATGTCATCCTGGTTCTGCTCACCTCATTTAGCCATCAGCTCATGTAAGTCTTTCTGGGTTTTTCTGAAATCCACCTGCTCATCATTTCTTACAGCACAACAGTATTCCATTACATTCATATACCACAACTTGTTCAGCCATTCCCCAATTGATGGATATCCCCTCAATTTCCAGAGAATATTGATTTCTAAGGTGGGGACTAGCTCTCATATTCTAAATTTTCAACCTGAAGAATGCTAGGTAAACTGAAAGGTCCTCAATCAGTAAGTCACTGCTCCAAGATATCTCAATTACTGGGATACTCCCTCCTCACTCTACCTTGTACAATCCTTAGCCTCTCTTCAAAGCCCAGCTCAGGTGCTATCTTCTACTGGAGGCCTTTCCTCATTTTCCCAGTTATTAAAGCTCTCTCCCCCTAGAAACCTGGCATTGCTTTTTATTTACTTCTTCAGGTACTCATGGTATGTCCCAGTGGAATGGGAAGTTCCCTGAAGGCAGATGACTCATTCATTATAGGCCTTTCTATTCCCAATAGCTGGCAGAGCCCCTTGGAGGCAGGGGATGCTGAGTAAATATCTGTTGAATTAAGTTGAATGTTGTGACTTCCCTCTCTAAGGCACATGCTATCCCTGCTTAAAAAAAAAAAAAAGACAGCATCTTAAAAACGGGCTCCCCCCAACACATCACCTTGCACCCAAAGGTCCTGGGGTTTGCCGGTCCAGGTCAAATCTCATCTTGCCTGAGCTTGGCCTCAGGACCAGGACTGATGGCCCCTTTGAGAGGGCTTGCTCTTTGATAAATCTCAGAACCTGGGATGCGGTGAGACACTCAAGGATTGCAGGGGGATCAGGAGGTGGTTAATATATGTATGCTGAATTAGATGGAAGTAATTCAAAGGATTGCATTTCAGAGCTGGTGGCAGCTACTATTAAAAATGAGCTGAGAGTCATCCAGAACTCATCATCTTCTCTCCTGCTCCCCACAGGACCCCTTCTCTGAGTGTTTTCTCCTCTGTAAAAGATCATCACATCAAAGGACTCATAGTTGGAAGGGCCCTTAGAGATCATCTAATCCAATCCCCTCTTTTAGAGATGAAGAAACTGAGGCCCCGGGAGGGGCAGGGCCTTCCCCAAGACTATGCAGTAGTGAGCCCTAGAGCTGGCATTCACACCAACTCCTTGACTCCCCAGGCACGGCTCTTTGCACTGTACCTATGGCCTATGTAGAAGAGATCTTTTTGTCCTCTGAGCCTGCTGAGGAACCTATTCTTGGTACCATTCATCCTTTAATGGGTACATGTCACCTCTTTAACTAGGCTGCAAGCTCCCTCTTGGCACAGAATACAGGGGATGATGGCCCTCGGTTAATATCTGCTCACTTATTGATTCCAAAATTAATGCAACAATCTCATCCCTTCACTCTCGGATTTAAAGCTTTCTTTACAAATGAACTGCTGTCTCCATAACAACTGTTTGCCTACAACTTCCTTCTAGGGAGATAAAACAGGGAAAAGAAACCCCACCGAGCTGGAATTGACAACTTGTACTGACATCCTCAAAGCCTATGATCCCACAGTGGGGGTCACTGGCTGATGATGTCTGAAGATAGATACAAGTAATCGAAATTCCTGGGCCACATTGGACACAGACGACAAATTCTATCAGCGTGATAGAGCCAAACTGCTGGCAGGGTGAGGGCAGTTCTGAGATGCAGGGGCCTCGTTGGAATGTACACTGCAAGCATAATAGTCCAGGATTCCTGCTTTACTCTTCCATATGCAAAGGGAGACACAGAGCTGGGCTAGAAAGTAGATCAGGTGGTCCTCTGGCCACTGCTGCCAACATACAGCAGATGGCCAGACCGATTCCCATCCTGAGCTTTCCCCCTCTACATCTTTGCTAAGGCTGTGCCTATGCCCTGGAACAACCTGCCCCCCATGATGCTGAGCCCATCCACCCTGCAAAGGCCTGCTTGAGACCCCCCCACCTCCATGATGCCTTCCCGGATTCCTCACTGGGATCTCTCCCTCACATGGCTTCAAAGCCCTTTACAGCCCCCCGACAGGATCACCAGATTCTTGTCTATGTTACATTTACCTCTATGCATCTTTTCCCCCCTTTCTAGATGGCAAACTCCTTGAGTACAGGGACTCCTTCACAGACTCATTGCTCTCTCCCTCACTGTGGAACACAGTGATTTATATATAGGGAGCATCTAATACATGACTGAATGAATGTTCATTCTGAGCAAGTGGACCGGGGGAATCCTTAGAGTATGGTGAATGTATGGAGCAGATGACAAATTAAAGGATCCCTTTTAAAATTCCTCCTAGGCCAACGCTGCTGTGACTCTGTAACTCTGACGCCATTCTTCCCAAGAAAGATTAACGGGGAGTGATGCTCCCTCCTCCCCACAGTTACACACACTAGTTATATAAATGAAGCAGAAACCCAGAATTTGCCAGACTGAACTGGGAGAATCAGAGGGAGCTCCAAACAACTGTCTTATCTTTGGGAACTTTAGTTTCCCTATTCATCGGCTTCTCCTTCCTACCCTCCTCTCTTACTGGTGGAGACCCTTTGGAGCTCATGATCTCAACCCCACTCCCATGATCTCATCTGACTCAAAACACTTTAAGAGTGCATAGTGATGAACTCTTTGTGACCCAGTGGTGCAGGAAAGCTGTTCTGATGGTGGGATTTCAGGCATCCACAATGGGGGAAGTAACTGGGAGTCTGGTGAACCACAGATGATGAGAGTGTTGGCTCTCTGGTGACTCTGCGCTCTGTCCCCTGTGAAGACAGTGTTTAAGCAGCGGTTTTCAACCTGTGGGTTATGTTCAATTTGTAACAATGCATATCAGATAGATTCATAACAGTAGCAAAATTACAGTTATGAAGTAGCAACGAAAATAATTTTATGGTTGGGGCTCACCACATGAGGAACTGTATTAAAGGGTCATGGCATTAGGAAAGTTGAGAACCACTGGTTTAGAGAGACCAGTGTGATGTCATAGCATTTTCTGATGATCTGGTCGACTCTAAGGCTATTTTGCTGAAGTGAGAGGGGCATGTATATGGAAGAGGTTCACTAAAGCTCTCACTGTTAAAAAAAAGAGAAGGGAAGCAGGGAGCATACCGTGACTCTCTCAGAAGCCACAGAGGAACTAGACAAACCTGTGTCAAAGTGCACAGAGTTCTCATTTCAAAGCATCTTAAAAATATCTTCCACTAATGACTAATTCCTAATGTGACCTTGGGCAAATCACTAAACACCCCTGAGCCTCAGGATCTCCATCTGTAGAGGGAGGAGGCTGGACTAGAAGATTTCTAAGTGCCCTTCAAGGCTTCTTAGATGCTCGGACTCTCTGGGCGTCAGTTTTCCTATCTCTGAAATAAGTAGTTTGGATTAGATGATTTTAAAGGGCTAAGGCTTGGCTTTTCTATGGACATTTCCAGGCCTAGAGGAAGTCATCAAAGTTCATTTGTATCTACAGCCATTTAGGAAACAGCAACCCTAAAAGAAATGGCCATTGCTTTATTCTGGAGTTTCTGGTAGCTAGAGTTGAATATATTTTCCCCAGAAGGTACTAATTTACCAAACAACAGCATGTTCTCTCTTCAAGGGAAAATAAAACACTGTAAGTGCAATATGTTTCTGTATACTGTGCTCTATCAATATAAAGTCCAAATACTTCAATGCCTTGAGTCCCAGCAGTGTCTGGGCCTCCTTGTGGAATTATGGGCATCTCAGCTAACCTGGGGCAGCTGTCACTCAGTGAGAGAGAAGCATCAGCCTATCGGGAGTGAAACTGAAATCTACAAATTATTTTGTCACAAAAAGTCAGAAGTTAAAGCTGAAACACTAAAACACACACACACGGAACATTTATATAGTTCTTTAAAATTCAAAAAGGGAAATTAGAGATAGTATCACATACAATCTTTACAACTGTGTGAAAGTATAATTATTACATGTTTTATTATCCCCGTTTCACAGAGGAGGAAACTGAGGCTCACTGAGGCTGGGCAACTTGCCCATGGTCATCCAGGCAGTACCGTCAAAGATGGGATTCAAAATTGATCCTGCCTGGCTCTCCTCCCGCTGCCCTGGACAGGCCAAGGCTGGATTTGGGGTGCCATTCTCTCCCCACAAGCACCTGGACTGATGATCTAATGGGTCTGTCTGTCCAGCAGGCATTCCTTGGACAGTCACTGCCGATAGACAGTGAGGGGTAACAGGAGGCAGCCCTTTGGGGATAGTGTGCACACAGCCTCTAAATGAGCCCAAGCTGCTGTCTGTCACAAAAGCTCTTCCCTAATACTCCTCCAGTGACGCCATATGGCTGCAAACCACGGAATGTCGTGTCTCAAAGAGCTGTAACTGCACGTGATCCGAGGGGCAATGGCATGCAACATATTACCAATGATGACCTGCATGCCAGGAGTAATATCAATGACTTTGTTGAGGACGTTTAGGATCAGAAAAGGAGAAAGGGCCCACATGGGCCCTATGGGCAGAGGGAAGGATGGCTGATACCTTACCCCAGGCCTGCACTAGGATCTATGGGGGATTAAATGAGCTTGAGGAGGGAAGGCCTCTGATGTCCTGGGCAGATCCTCTGGGGAAGTTCGTGGGAACATCCTGGACCATAAGGGCGCAGCACGAAAAGGGACAAAGGGGTGGTGATTCACCTCAGTGGAGGAAGGACCTATGCCCAGAGGGCCTCTGAGCTCTTGACACCTTGGCAGACTCAGCCTTGGGCTCTAGCTCAGGCTCTGCTACTGACCCAGTGTATACCTGGGGGGTCCTCCTTTCCTGCCTCTGGACCTCCACTTCCTCATCTGCAAAATGAGGGTATGGAAGCCGAGTGATGGCCCCAGCTCATTCCCACTCTGATGTTTGATGTCCTATGTGCTAAGGTCCTTTCCAGGTCCAAAAATGTCCCATTACCAGCGGCTTCTTCCAGGCCACAGCAATCTTAAAAATTCTGAATGTATCACTTCAGCCAGCAAGGTATCATAGTGGATAGAGGGTGGGATCAGAGGCAGGAAGACCTGGGTTTGAATCCTGTCTCAGACACTTAGCTGCTGTGTGACCATGGGCAAATTCCTTCAATGCCATGTGCCTCAATTTCCTCATCTGTAACATGAACATGGTAACAGCTGCTACCTCCCAGGGTTGTTGTGGGGATAAAAAAGAGTTAACACAAACCTTAAAGCACTACGTAGATGCTGGCTAGCAGTGCCACAGGCAGCCCATCAACAAGCACCATTTGGAATCCTCATCCCTCATTCTGAACAATGCATCCTAAGTTAAACAGCCTCCTCTACCTGGGAGGTTTGTTCATTTTGTTTATGAGAAAAGGTGCTCATTAATGACATTATCACAGCCTTGATCTGTTGGGGGAAGATAACTATACATTTTAATAAGCTGTTCTGAGAAATGAACAGATAGAAATGACTCCAAACATGTTCTTTGCAGATGATTCTGCCCAAGCTGCCTGGCACAGACTGCTGGCATCCGGTTTTGATAACATTTTAAGTGAAATTAAAGAACTGCAAAAGTAAGTGTGAGCTGTAAGCTTCCTCATCACTCAATAACCTCACCCTCAGGTACCTGACTCATTACCTTACACTAAGTCCTTGAGAAAAGCAGCTTAGAGATCAAGGGCACCTCTCTTTGCTGCCAGGTTTAAAAAAACTCTCCCTGTGGAAGGGAGAAGAAAGAAGGGCTTCTTTCCCCTATATAGTGTAATCCCCTCATTGTCCAATGATCTCGAAGGTCCCCTTCAAGTACAACATTGTATTTTCCTGTAATCTCAGGTCCTTTCCCACCCCAACAATCTATGGTCTATATTCCAAGGTTTCTTATAGTTCTGAGACACTGAGTTTTGACGCACTGAACACCTATCATTTTTTATCTGCATCAAGCTGTGGTCAGGCCTCTCTTGTTTTAGGGGCTCCAATAATTAACTCCTTACCTGGGGACAACTTAAAAAGATCGCTGGGAGGCACTTCAAGGCTGATGCAAGTCTGATGAGGCTTTCTCTTCCTTTTTATTGATTTTTTCTCAAGCCTCCTTAAAGAAGGAAAAGGAAAGAAAGAAAAAGAAATAGTTTAATTCAAAAGAATGTAATAGCGATTCTTTTTAGGAGGATGGGTTAGACTAGATGGTCTCTGAGGTCTCTCCCAACTCTAAAATACTGTGATTCTGACCTCAATATTGAGCTCTTGATATTCTTTTGGTTTGGATTACATGGTGAAGTATCTCTGATGCTTATTTGAGTAGGCTTTTTAAAAGCCTAGAAACCTCACTAGTAAAAATACGTGACCTCTAAAGGGAATAGATAACAAAACATCTGAAGTAAGGTCACTGAAATACTACATTAAATTAAAATGTTTACTCTGGGTAGAAGTAACAATTTTTGATGACAAAGGCTCATATGAGAAAAGCTAGAAGAGATTTATCTACAAAGAATCCATCATGTAGCTTCAGAATCTTGAATGGCAAGAAAAATCGCCAGTGTTCGCAAGGGAATGCACAGATTCCTATACTGGGAGAAATGAAAGAAACCACAGAAATCATCTAAATCAATCAATAAATGTTTACTAAGTACCTACTATGAGCAGGAACTATGCTACTTCATAGAGACAGAAAATAAGGTCCAGAAAGGACAAGGGACAAGCACAATGTCACATGCTAAGTAGTGTCAGAGTTGGGATTCAAACATTTCTGCTTTACTGAGAAAATGGAGGCTCCTTCTCGCATTTTCTTTATCCCCAAACCCCCTTTCATCACAACCCACTCTCTCCTCCTTTGTCTGTGAGGAGGAGTGGGTCCTTCCTTCTCCTGCCAAGGCCAGCCCTGCACAGACGCACCTGATCCCCTCCCCTCCCATCTTCTCCAGCAGACTGCCACCTTAGCCATCCCTTCCCTCTCTCCAAGTTTCATTTTCCTTGTCTAGGGTTCCTTTTCACTGCCTTTGAGCTTACTCAAGCTTCCCCATCCTTAAAAACCTTTCCCTAGACCCTACCATCCCCTCGAGCTATTGTTCTCCATCTCCCTTTCTCAAACTCTCAGCTATACTCACTGCTTACACTCACTTCCTCTCCTATAATTCTCTCCCCAACCCTTTGCAATCTGACTCCTGACCCCACTCCCTGCCTGAACCTGCCCTCTCCAAAGTTAGCAACGCTTTCTTAGTTACTAGTTTGCTGGCCTCTCCTCAGTCCTCTTCCTTCCTGACCTCTCTGCCTCGCGAGGCGGTGTTGACCACCCCCTCCTCTCTGAGCTGCTCTGACCCTCTTCTCTCCTGACTCCTCAGTCTCTACTGCTACCTCCTCATCTATATCCCAGTCCCTAATTCTGAACATTCTGTCTTGGGCTTTTTTCTCTTCTTTCTTCCCTCTCTCATTTACCTCATCAGTTGCCATGGGTTTCAGTGACATCCCTATGCACCCTTGTGACTCCCAAATCTCTCTATATACAGCCTCAGTCTCTCCTCTGAGATTAGGATCACAGGATCAATTATGCATTCGATATTTCCAACTGAATGTCCCACAGGCACCTCAAACTCAACATGGCCAAAACATAATTCCTTATTTGATTATAATTATTAACTCTTCCTACCCCCAAACCCTCCCCTTTTAAGAAGTTCCTATTTCTGTTAAAAGGAAGCAAGATGCTACAGTGACTAGAGCTCTGGGCCTAGAGTCAGGAAGACTCATCTTCCTGAGTTCAAATTTGGCCTCGGACAGTAGCTGTATGATGCCAGCCAAGTCACTTAACCCTGTTTGCCTTAGTTTCTTCATCTGTAAAATTAGCTGGATAAGGAAATGGCAAACCACTCCAGCATCTTTGCCAAGAAAACCCCCAATGGGGTCATGGAGAGTCAGACAAGACTGAAATTTCTGTCCAAGGCACCACCATCCTCTCAGTCGCCCAGGTCCATAGTTTCGGCATTGGCCCTGTCTTCTTACTCTCTGCCATGTACCCGGCCAGCTGATAAATCTTGCCATTTCTACCTAGACAACAACCTCCCATTCCCCTTCAGGCATCTCGTGAGTCCAGACCTGATCGCTCCTCACCTGGATTCTCCTAGTAGCTTCCTACCTGTCTCCCAGCTTCAAGTCTCTGCTCCCTCTAGTCCCCTCCTCCACACCGCTGCCCAAACGACCTTCCTTAAACACAGATCTGACCGCGTCACTCCTCTCTTCCATTAACTACATTGGCTTCCTATTGCTTCTAGGGTAACACAGAAATTCCTGTTTAGATTTTAAACCCTTCACAATCTGGCACCAACATCCTCATTATACATGAATCTTCCTCCCACATTCCTAATTCAGCCAAAGTGGCCCTTCATGGTCCTCACATGATGTGCCGTCCTCTCCCATCTGCCTTTGCCTTCCCACTATACCTGGAGCACCCTCTGACATCATCTCCCAGAATCCCTTTCTTCTTCAAGATGTAGCCCGAGAATCACAAAGCTTTTCTTCATCCTGGCAGGTGGCACGTTCCCTCCCAAGCTGTAATGGTAATAGCTAGCATTTATAGAGCACTTCAAGGTTTTACAAAGTGCTTTCCAGGGGAGGGAGGGATTATTATGACCTTCAATTTCCAGTTGAAGAAACTGAGGTAGATATAGGGTAAGTGACTTGCCCAGAGTCACACAGCTAGAAAATGTCTAAGGCAGAGTTTGAACTTGGGTTGTCCTGCCTTCAGGCCCACTGTCGTCACTGGGCCATCTTGTTGAATTCACACAACAGCTTGTGTTTAATTACTCTGAATCTACTGTCCTTATTTGTTTTGTATACACTTACATGTGTCCTTGTAGGATGTAAGTGCCTTGTGAGTAAGGAATGTTTCATTCTTTTTATTTGTATCCTATTTGCCTAGTACTGGCCTTGTACACAGTAGGTGCTTAATAAATGCTTATTAACTGATCGACTAATCTCCCAAATCCTCATCTATTGCGTTTATCACAGGACAAGTCACTGAATATCAAAAATTCAACAAAAACATACTGAATGAATAACTAAGGCATTAAGTGTTAATTAGGTTCAACATTCTAGGGATATAGATGGGAAAGTCAGACAACCCCTGACCTCCAGGAGCTCACATTCTAACAGGGGAGACAACACCAAGGGAAGATTCCCCCTGCAAACCAGATGAAGAAGTCTTCCGGTCCTTGGGGTGCACTCCCAAAGCAAATGGTGACATTTTGTCTCTAATGCCATTGCCACTGACAATACCATGTTACTTTCTGATGTCGAGCCATCTGACAGGGCCGAGGCCTTTGGTGACTAGAACCTTCTTTTGTGGGTCTTCAGTAGCAATGGCTACAATCCCTGCAGGAGCAGTTCCCAGGCTGCATCTCCCACAGTGGTTATGTTGAACTTCTGAGAGCCTGCTGTATACAGAACCTTGGGGGAGCCACACTAGGGGAGATACAAAGGTCAGGGAGACACAGCCCACCTAACATTGACTGGTTAGGTGAAAACATGACACTAAGTGCAGGGTGCACAAAGTAAGCAATATCATAACTCAAAGAAGGCGCCAATGGGGAAGGACCAGGGTAATCTCCAGTCCTAGCCTTCGGTCGCTGGCACTCTCATTTACATCTCAGTAAGAGCCCAAAAGCCAACAGCGAGAAGTTTCCTACCACAAAAGTGGAGTCTGATTAGGGTTATAATATAGTCCTCGAGGTGTTAGCAAATGAGGTAATATCTTTAATGTGCCTCGTGACCTTAAAGCGTTATGTAAATGCCAATGATTATAAAATAACATTGGTTGGAACAATATCATGCTAGGGATGGTTCTCCTGACACACATTCAAACAAATACCTGTTTGTTAAATCATAGCACTAAAGCCTATTTTAAGCAATCAGGTGCTTCCTTAGTAGCCCTCAAAATACATGTAATTATATCATTAAAAAAATAACTAAATGGGAACCTAGAAAATATAAAGGAAACTCCCCATTAGGAAGATTTCAAATTGCACAACACAAAAATGCTGGCTGCGCAGGATCCTCTTCCTCTAATGCTACTCTTGTCCTTGCTTTAATCCAAGAAGTGGAGAAATAGTGAATTCTCTGCTATCCTTGTCATCTCTAAAAATGGAGACATAGCTATGTAGTCACAGATACTTAGGGCCAGAAACCTCAGAATATAATTTAAAGAATATCAGTTAAAGAGAACATGGAATGTTAGGCCTGGAAGTTATCTAGGCATATACCAAAGAGGATGCTCAGGCTGAACAGAACTTTCCATCACCCCTTGACTTGAAATGCTCAGTATAATGGCTTGAAAGCAAAGGATATTACTCAATGCAATATCGGTTGATGACAAGGCAGTTAAGAGATCGCTGGTAATTTTGGAGAGAACAGTTTCAACTGAATGAGGAGGCTGGAAGCCAGCCTGAAAACAGTGAGGAAGAGCATGACAGGAAAGATGTCTCTTCAAGTTTAGCCACCAAAGGGAAGATTCAGGACCATAGTTAACAGGAATGGGAAGACCAAGTGACAGGTTTTTAAAGGGTGGTGGAAAATAGAGGTATGTTATCTCACCAGTCAGATTGGCTAAGATGACAAAACAGGAAAATAACAAATGCTGGAGAGGATGTGGAAAAATTGGAACACTAATGCATTGTTGGTGGAGTTGTGAATTGATACAACCATTCTGGAGAGCAATCTGGAA